>JAODUP010001029.1:2500-132500 GCA_025642065.1 Paralvinella palmiformis | reverse complement strand
AAACTGAAATGCGCATTTACTGCTATATTTAAAGGCAACAAACAAAGACGTTTAGTTCTGAGGTTTATTGTTCGAAAGACAGCCAACCCCCCAAAACAAATATTACACTTGATTCATTCGACATAATTTTAAGCAATAGATCTTATATAATTTTTGGTTGTTTTTAATGCCATATTTACCATCCTTTCCACTTTCTTTTATCTTGGCGTTGGGGGGAAAACGTGCCGTTTGTATGATGATGATGATGATGATGATTGATGTTTTACGGCCACTTTTGTGCACAAGCTAGGCTAAATGGGCCGAGCGACCCCCAAAGATAATGAAGCGAAGTCAAAGATGAAACAACCTTCAGATGCCCACGCCGAGATTCGAACACGAGTGTTAGTGATATGTGGTCCAACGCGCTACCGCCAGACCACGGAGGCCCCCTTGCCGTTTGTATGAACACAATATAAGACATTATCTATGTTTATTAGGCCGATTATGAATTATTATTATTTGTCTTTCAGAAAATGAAAGCTTTCCAGTGTCTTGTTTGTTTCCTATTATTTATTATTATTGAGTTTATTATTCTGGGGATGTTTATATTGTTATTCGATCCTGAATTTATGTTGCTTTTCCTGACATGTCTTTCAAGATTTTTTAATGATACCTGCTTTAATAATAAAATATCCTCCACTTTGATATCTTTTTTAGTCGTACCAATTGTATCCAACGAATAATAAAAAGAACAATAGAGATTGCATACACATAAAAAAATTTCCATATGAAAATAATATACATTGTAATACTTCCCAGTTTATTATTTGTAAACCGGATAGTATTATTTCAGCAACAAAGGCACATTTATCTAATAAAGAAAGGAAAAAATAATCATTTTAGCATCTTCTAGATAATCTTTCATGGTGCTGGCAAGGTGAGGTGAACATATTATATACTGTATATTATATTTTGTTATTAATATTTCCGCTGCGAATATTCCCGAAGGATGCAGTAGTTATATATTTATTTTTAGTAATATCAGCATTACACTAGATCGTATTATAGTTGAGTTAAAAACGCAAAATATAGTTTAACTGCCTTCTACAATACAGTGAACGGTAAAGTGGGTCAATTATAATAAATCCGGTCTTCAGTTGTTTGACCTTTTTTTGGTTCTATTTCGTGGAAACATAATTTTATGTCCTAGTTATAACAATGGTGTCTAGAGCAGCCTCTTCGTGTTCACTGAGTAGTTGGGTTTGCTCCCTGTATATGCCTAAACCTAATGCGTTCGGTTCTCGTTAATCACATGAAAGGATATTTGAGCTCAGCGATGACCAGATAATGCAGGAACATAGGCTTTGAACTAATTGATTACTTCTACCTGAAACGAAATGGGCAAACTATTTTTGGATGTCGGGGTGATTGTCAACACAGAATGGCTTGTATGGCAGATACTGTTATTTATATTATCCTTAATAGTTTCATCTCTTTCTGCTTAAATGCCTAATCTAATCAAATTAGGTATTAGTCAATGACCACATTTCAATTATATTAGTTGGCAGAAACTAGGGAATTCTAGATTATTGGATATTTCGATATTTGCATATTCGATAAAATAGGTATATTTCTGGTTGAGCTAAATCACCGCCTTTCTTTTATCGGGCTGAGTGTGGAAATGGAATATAACGGAACCATTTTAGATTTCAAGATAACACTTTATTGCTTAATGGGCGACATTGCTGCCTTTTTGCAAATCAGCTCAATTTAAACATTTATCAATATGATTAAAAAGGACGTCTCCTATAGTTGAAAGGATCCAATAATTGTTTCATTCGACGATGATGATTTTATTGTCTTTGCTATCTATCAAATAGTTCTTGTTGTCCTGATCATATGATACAAAATATAAATTACGTATATGATACCGTATACTATGGACGTTGAGCATGCTGTCCGTATAGTTTGCAGAATTGCCAACGACTCTACGGCCGTTTTAATAGAACAATTCGTGTCAAGGAGAACAACACGAGTGAGTCTGATATCGCACTTATCATGATGCATTGCGAGATTGCCTCAAACAATGATGGAACCTATCTTTGAGACCACATAGCGTGCGAGCGTACTACCTTAATATTCGCTGCTTGAGTTCCAAGTAACCAACACGCTCTGACAAAGTTCGTGTCAGATGAAGGCCACGCGGCATAATTATATTGATTCATTAATCGGTGCACGAGACAAGTTTATTCAGAGAACTGTCAGTATTGTTAACGTTGGTGATATATTGTGACCACGTTGTGGCGTTATCGCAAACAAACTTTGGCAGACATGATAGAAAAAGGTGAGCGCTGACCAATTAAACTTTGTGTGATAGACTAATTAACTCTCAGAATGATGAATCTGTGGTCGAATAAGACTTAATTCGTGAGAGGTTTTATTCCGAACTTATGGTGGATTTGGTCCATTATGCTGAAGTACATCCTATGTTAAACGTATAATCAATGTATATAGATACGTCTTCATTACATCATGGTTGTATATCCGGTACTGCAATGAAAATAAGCGCATAGAGATTGGATATCATTCCAGGGACGTATACATATGCAGATATGTCAATTCTAACTGGACGGTCATTATGAATGCAATAGCACAAACTACTTTCAAAGTACGTATGAAGATTAAGGAAAATGCTAATCTATTATATTTCTCAGATTTCTTTGTTTTGTGCTTTTTTGTTTTAAATTGTTTTGGGAGGGGGTCTAAAGAATCATTCGCTTTTGATATTTTATTTGTCCAAGCTAAACGATTTATTCTTAGCGTTCAACATAATGCCTTCTACAAGATCTAATCAATATTTTAAAAGTTTAAATTAAATCACAACCCGTTTCGAGCTTTTCATGCCAAAATGTACATTTTAATCTGACACCGACACAAACGATTTGAACAAAATCGACCCGTTCTCTGGCGCTACAAATTACAATTATAGTCGATCCGGGAGCTATACGTGTTAGTTCCATCCGCAGCTCCCGTCAGTATTCCAATTTGTCCCATGAAAATCCGAGCCGGATTTGTTTCCGGTCACCATATGTCCTTCTGTAAAGCACTTATCTCCGAACCTTAATGGAAAACCAGAGGCACATCACGTAAGAGGCCCGGGGTCTTGTTTAATCTCTGTATTCACGTCAGTCCGATATTGCGGATGACGCAAGGAACAATAATAGCGGTGTGCTTTTGGTTTCAATTTAAGAGAGTGTGAGATATGATTAATAAGTAGCATCTAATTACGTTCAATATTGTTAACAATATTACATCACTTCTTCGGTAATGATAAATCAAAATGGGCATCAGGCTATTTAGTAATCGAATCACGTTCATACTAAATATCTATTGTTCGATAATAAATAGCAGGTTTTTCTTAAAAGTCTTCTATAGTTGACTAATTTAGATATTTGTTAACTATATTAGACAGGTAATCTTTTTGTCGCAGTTTTGATACATAATATGTGCTACAGATTATTGTAATAATTTAGATCTTTTCAGATTTACGTGATTTTCAGAATAATACCTTGTTTCTTGCCCTAGAACCTTTTGGTACGAGAAGGATATTCAAATTTTATAACTAAATTTTATTAGATGTGCAGATGCCAAAGTTTGAACTCTACACTAAGTTATTTTATAAATTATATATTATATATATATATATATATATATATATATATATATATATATATATATATATATATTATATATATAATATATATATATACATCAAAATGCATTTTGAGTTCCAGGCATGATAGATTTATGATTTAGCCACATCGATTTGCTTCCTCATCGCCTCGCATAATACACATATACTCTTTTATATAAATAATCTATTTGTTTCTTCCAGGGTTGGCTTAAATATTCGATGAAAAAAACTGTGGAGAAGCAAGAAATAAGGTGATTAGCTATTTACGCGTAGAATAAGCGATCATTACTTTATACTTGCATCGAAACTAAATAAAAGTAGACACTCTACTCTAGAATAAACAGAGTAGTTGATTTTGTATATTGAAGTGATTGAGTAGAGTAGATTAGAGTAGAGTAGAGTAGATTACTATATTTACTATATATTTTATTTGTAAAGTATTGTTAGATCTGTCATTTATTATTTTATTAAAATTCCTAAAACACAAACACACACACACACACACACACAGAGACACACACGCGCGCGCGCGCACACGCACACACACGCGCACACGTACGCATGCACATACGCACATTTTCTCTCTCTCCTCTCTACGCTTATCAGTGTACATATACGACCGTTCGTCCGGATATACTATGAAATAATATTTGTATTTGTATATAAAGTTTACGTAGTTATCAAGTTAATGAGTTAGATAACAATAGTTTCGTTTTTAATTTTCCAGTTAGTGAATAGTTCGAATGAAGAATTAATTGTAACCAACTTTCTGAACTCAACCGATACCTAACTAGGGTAACATGAGAGGAAACGTAAACAGAATCACAGTCAGATAATTTCTGTCATACCTGTTTTTAATAATTAGGATTGACTACAGATGTCCTTATTTACGTTACTCCTCCATCATCGATTATAAAGCGAGCCAAACAATACGTTTTTATCTTCAGTAAACAAAACACATTCCGCTGATTGTCCAGACTTCTTTATCGGTGTTTGTGCCAGCATCAAAGAGCAACGATTGAAAGAAGGTGATCCGACTGACAATACGAATTAATGAAGGTATCCAAACAAACATCCGGTTGTCTTTGTAGATATCTACACGTTACTAGATACTAACCAGGGACGTTTCGTCGTTCGATTTTTGGTCGTGCGAAGCTAAAGATTAATTGATGATTTGGCGTATTTTCAGGTTTCTGGAACGTGTGAGAAACGAACTCGTGATGGAATTTCGCTAATCTATTTTATTTAGAAAGATTAACGAGAAGACCTCGCCGCTGCTGACCTTGATATTGGTTTAATGTTAAGCAGGAACCATATAGTGTTTGGTTTATCTTGAATTTAGTACGATAATTCGTGACATTTGTAGATTTGTTTAGAAACAAAGCTAACTCACTATGCGGTTTTGTCCGCATATAGACGTACGTACCTACACGCAATCGCAGACACGCACTCATACACGCACGTACGCACGCACACCAGCGTATTCAAATTGTTTTCTTCTTATGCTCGGTCATTCTCCGATACAAATGAATACAAATGTAGAAAACTCCATTAAACAATAATTAAACAAAAACAAAAAAATCAATTATGAAAAATAAACAATAATTAAACAAAAACAAATTCAGTTATGTAAATAATTATAGATACTAAACCCAAAAAGGGAAGCAAAATATCATAATAATAAAGCCAGAATAGTGTCTTAATAAATCATATACGCTAAACTATAATTAATTGATGAGTATATGCTAAATGTGATAAAATAACATGTTTATTAAGAACTAGCTGGCCATCGTGTGGTCATCACGCATCAAAACAGACAACAATATCATTTATAGCATTAGCTTCTGATGATTAATTAGCTTAACCTTCTATGGAAGTCTTCTTATTAGATATTGCTCCTACAGTTTCTTGTGCATCCGAACAGCCTAGTTCAATTAATAATATTATTCTAGATGTCTGTCCTAACATTCTATGACATAATATGATGTATACGGAAGACGTTAATTAGGTTTTATTTTTGTTAAATGCCAGCCGATTTTTCAGTGACAGAAAAAAGTAATCAACGACTGGGGACAATTTCCCTGATGTCAGCAATTTTGAAAAGTTTATATTTCCTCCTTAACAAGTTCAACCTATTTGTATTCCCACCAGGTGATAGTTTGAATAGGCATCTTCATCTTAATCTGCTACGTTAGTAGAAACGATCATAGATTAATCATCTAATAACCTGACTAGCATACATCTGGTTCCTGGTAACTCCAACATGTCTACTAATTTATTATCATAATATTAAAGTAGTCAGCAAGTGTATTGTTGAGTACAACATATATTAATTCATTAATAATCTGTACATATAAATTTGTGAGATAGATAAATATAATACTAGAACTATGAGATGGTTATATCATCTTTATGTTAGTGAAACAGGTTAAATGGTGAATTGAATAGCTGCACATTGATCAACGAGACATTATGTGACAATCAGAATACACTAATATAATATTATGTTGGCATGAACATAACCTTTTTGCTCGTCTTGTTTAATAACAATAACGAAATATATTATGAGTGTACATCATTTCCGATATAAGGGAAATCAATGATTGGACTACTGTTATAGAAAAACATATCAAATAAACAGAAAGATAATTTAATAAACTTTCGAATAAACTACAATCCCTCACGTCCTATAATATATACCTCAGTATCCAGTAAATTATTTGCTTTCAAGGTGTTAGTCGATCCATTGTTTTCGAACTGCATAATCATAAATTGTGCTAACACATTTCTTAACCTATCACAAACGGGATGCTTTATGACGATAAACAGCATCCTCACAATACAATGATCTTTTCTTGATGGATGGCAAGGAAGCGGAGAACACTGACAGATAACCGCTTCTCTGAATGTTGGTACACACAAACTCCCCACCATTATAGAGTACTACAGCAACTGACTAGCTGGCAATGTCGACTAAACACATTACTGTTCCAATCTATGGCGTGATGCCAAAATGAGTATTACCTGCGTTTCAACATATCAAAGTGGTATGAGACATCAATCTGCTTTATTAGGAAGGATTCCGTTACGATAAAAAAGGATATTTTAGGGTGGTGTATAAATAAACTTCGATTCATAGATATATATCAAATAGCTGAATATTAAATGATTTGTTTCTCTCTCGGTTTGTTACATGCTAAATTGTGACAAATAATTTAATATGGCCTTACTTTATACAGTTTATAACACTCACCCATCAATATGTCTGCATATCGTAATCACTATACGATGGTCACCAGCAAATACATATACATACAGACAGATAAAAGACCGGCGGATAGACGTAGTTATCCATGACGTTAAGGCAATTTCACCCTCTTACGTCTACAGCCTTTTATCAAAACTTCCGTATTTATCAGAAAATACTAGTACGTGTAATTAGTGGATATTACAACATTATTATTATAGTCACGAAACCAATTTACTTTATCATCAAAGGTTCTTTGATAGGAGAACATGAAATACGGTTTCGGATAGTATTTATCACAATTAAAAGTCACAATATCGAAAACTATCACATAAGACAAGAAGAAGTACGACTATATCCTATAATGCTTACGGTAAGACGTTGACACTCATCCGTTAGATACGGTGAGAATGAAGAGAGACGCCCATCAGGATATGGTGCTCGTAACCATCTAATTCCAGCCCTCTGGGATGTAATCACCATAAAGTCATTGAAAATATTAATCTTGATCTTTTAATCTTCTACATCCTATATAATAATGCATCAACGTCATATTGCTTTATTCCTAATTAACAACTGTCAACGAAACTGCCTTTGTTTTAAAAACATATGTACTTTTATAGTTAACTTGAAACGAATGGCAACAAGTTTGTTAAATAACATGCTATAGCTGTTTTAATTTTAGATATTTTATTGAAAACATGGCTGGTAGTCAACTTTTCCAATTGTCTGCATCATTGTATTCTATATGACAATAATGCAACATCTCAAATATTCATCAACTATTGTCTGCTAGATCCCTAGATTTCTATACATTTATCATCAGAGCAACTGAAATGCCGAACCGTTATTCACTTTGATATATGAACAATAACAAATAAAGCCGTTATTTGTGTCCTGGAAATAAATATGTTTTTTATTCTATGTATTTTATTCCCTTATGTTCATGACTATGACTCATTAGGTTTATTGAGAAGCTTGATCATAATTGGTTACCATGTTGAGACACTATACGGTTATAGAATATGACTGTCAACGTGCTGAGTTGATAATTATAATGTTTATCAGTAGCCATTATCACAGCTCAAATATAGATAGCCATTATCACAGCTCAAATATAGATAACCATTATCACAGTTTGCAATGTTAGCATAGCTCAAATATAGATTGATATAATGTACTTTCTATAATTCGAATCAATTTAAGTTCTGAATACAGAATAGTTGGCTAATAAGCTGCTTTGCTGCCTGTCTACCCGGTTTACTGAGTGGCTAATTGGATCACCGATCATTGATGTATTTTACCGTAAGCAGATGAGGTGTCAAGACCAAAATAAAGTAACATTTCTAATTTACGTGGGCACTACTTAGCGTAAACAGTCACGTTCTATTCTGCAAATATATAATTACCTTTCCTGACACTGGGTAACCAAATAGCCACAGAAATATAATTAGTTGGTACGTGTCCTGAACATCATTATCCTAAATATCCATAGATAATCTTATTTAGATTCCAAAGCTAATCATCTCTCTTTATCTTTGTCTTATTGCTAGTTTCTTTATGTATTTTGGCCTGCCTATATGTATGTATGTATGTATGTATGTTTTATGTATGTATTTATGTATGTATTGTATGTATGTATGTATGTACGGGCTTTTATTATTTGTTTTTATATGTGGCATATTTTGCAAGGAAATATATTAATTGAAACTGAAACCTATAAATTACTTCAACAAACGATTTACTTGTTAATTAAAAACGTTGAGCTATGTTTCAAAGTGAGGAGGGCAGACGGTGTTCGTTTTGTTCTAATTATCACAGCCAGCATGATTATCTGCTTATAAGCACCAAAGTGGCAGCTGATTTAGCCATAAAAGGTATATCATGTTTTCATAGAGATCGTGTGTGGATTAATATTACAGTTGGCGTGATAATAATGAATAATGGTAAATTAGCTTTAGATACAATCATAATTGTGATAATATAACTAAATATAAGTTCACGAGGAGACACGTTTGTTTTACGATTTTGTTGTTCATCGACTTTGTCCGTCTGTATGTCAGTCTGATATTGTAATAAATTTACATAATCATTATTAATTGTTGACGTAATCGTTGGCGTCAAATATGGTCACCAACAAACCAAGACGTATGAAAAACGTAACCACGTTATTGCGGTATCGAAAAAGTTAACTATAATTAAATATTGTTCCCTTTTACTCTGAAGAAAAAACGGCGCATCCATGATCTAACTGGGAACGCGTTTGGCTACGGATATCAAACACCTGAGTTAAAATCTCGGCATGGGCATGTCTGAAGAATGTAGCATCTTTGACTTCGCCTCTTTACATTTGGAGGTCGCTCGGCACATTTATCCGACTGTACGCACAAATGTGGCCATGAAACATGAACTATCACCCTCATTTCTGAAGGTAAAATGCGTCGCAAATCTCAGGGATTTGATTTTCTGTTCGAACGGATCAGACTGAGTTTTCAATGAGAAATGTTATCTATTCCCGCAGCTTTTGGCTGAATAGTTAATAATAATGTTCAACGCCTGCAAATTAATCTCTTGGTCTTGCTTACTTATGGCAGAAGGCGTACATTCTGTTAGAACAGACACAATCATCAACGTTACTTCGCTAACTCGCAACTCTCTCACCAGATCTCTAAACTAATTATTAACAAGTAAAAAATGAATTGAAATAAAACTCCTATTAATCACTGAGTGTCAATCATCTTGTCATAATCCGTGAACTCTTTATCGAGTGTCAGACTTTATCAAGTAAATGTTGGCGCTGAGTGTGATGTAAAATTCCGAATGACATCGTTCCACTTTGTCTTGAGTTAGCTACAAATTGTGTCTCGTCGAGATTTATAACTGTGGAATGGTCACCAATATTGACCAACTTGAACTGGAATACTGACCAAGGAACTGATGATATATTGAAACCTTCAATATCGCAACACGCAAAAGAGTGCCGTTTATCAAAGCAAAATACAACGTTCTGAAATCATGTCAGTTCTATGTATTTGAGCTTGAAAAATAAATAAGTATATACATACATATATATATATAAATCTAGATTAATTGACATATGACTTACTAGCAATTAATTACATTATCAATGTTTGCTAGAAAGGATATCTCTAAAATGAAGTTTTGCAGAAGCTATCATTTATAGTAACGTAGTTCTCCTTGTATTCATATTTTTCCTCGCCAAAGCAGGTAACTGTTGTTTATTTTAGTATGAATTAAAAGTTGGGAGAGTCTAGCAAAGGAAGATTATGGAATAATTTTAGATTTCTTGATTAAGGTATATTTCCGATTGAGCTGAATTACTACCTTTATAGATAGGATTCACCAATCCTAGCTAGATCATAACATATTTCCATACACAATAAATAACAAATGTATTGTGTAAATGAACATGTAATTAAACAGTTTTGTTTTTGATATAAGCCATCGTCTATTGTTTGAAAATGTCAAAGGATCTGGGATTTCGACATATGACTTACTAACAATTAATTATGCGATCTATGAGCGAGCCTGTATTTATAATCAGACGTATGCTATATTTAATATGCATTGCTCCAGCACCAACTAATCCACAGGTCATAGCAACGTCCTTATTCATTAATCAGTACTCGAGAACAATTTATTCATGGAACTGTAAGACCTGTTAACATCGGGTGAGATATTGTGACAGCTTTATGGTGGTAGTCCGAACGGATTGTAGCCCAAATGACTTGTAAGGAAAGCTCAAGGACCATTTTGCTTCAAGTGACAGACTGATTAACGCCCATAGCGACCAATCTATGGTCAAATAAGACTTAACCCTTATTGACCATACATAACCTGGACTAGTTGGTTCTACCAATTGACACTTCTTAATTTAATTGTATATTGACGGATCTAAACACATGTTTATACAATATGGTTCTTTAATCGATAAAATAATAATGTTTTCTCCAACCTTATTTTTGTAATGTTTCGATCTAGGTGTTCAGATCTTATGCAATAACGTCAAAGTATGTCAGGTAAATAAATCATCTAAATGATACCATTTCAATCAGTTTATAGAATTTAGAGTCTATACGCTATTGTTGTTCTATATGACCAAAGTTCAAATTGTCTTGGATTGTTCTGGTTTAATATCTGAATGTGTTTAGTTAAATTAAGATTGTTCAGAGCTACCTTATGGTGCAATATATAGAGCATGGCCTGGGAATGTTATGGTCATGATTGAAATCTGTTTACCCGTATTTGTTAAATGTATTTCAACGTAGTTAGAACTACGATAACAGTATAAAGGGCAATCAGCACAGAGACTAAATGCATAATTGACTCATATAGACTAATTCAATGACAGAGAAGTATGACTTACTGACCAACTGATTGAGTGACTGACTGATTGGATGACTGACCAACTGACTGACAGAGTAACTCACTGACTGACTGACTGACTCATCCAACCACCCACCCACCCATTTATACAGCGCCATATTCATCTGTGCTCTACTAGAGTGCTTTCTAATTATGATTATTACTGAGAACTGCTTCAATCGAGTATAAACCTCAACTACCGAGGGAGCACACAACGCATTCACCACACACTATAGGTGTATAACATTATTCAGACACAGAGCCATCAGGTTCCGTCAGTTTCTCATTTCAGATCCGGAACTTCGAACACGCAACCCTTCGATTACAAGTCCTAAGCTTTAGGTAACTGTGCTATTACAGCTCGACTATTTTGAATTCAGCTAATGTGATTTACATTTGGTTATTAAGAAATATCTATACATAGTTCGGTGAATGAATATACATCTCTCGGTTGTAATATATGTCTTATCATAATTATTAACGTCAGAATGCATATATATATATATATATATATATATATATATATATATATATGTGTGTGTGTGTGTGTGTGTGTGTGTGTGTGTGTGTGTGTGTGTGTGTGTGTGTGTGTGTGTGTGTGTGTGTGTGTGTGTGTGTGTGTGTGTGTGCTCATGACAAGTGTATTTGTTGCTAGAGATGGTAATACTTTGGCAGATTGTGACCATGCATGAAACATCCGAGAATGGGGAATATGTGAGATATATATATATATATATATATATATATATATATATATATATATAGAAGAGAGAGAGAGAGAGAGAGAGAGGACTGATGACACAAATGGCTGCACACCTTCCGGAGAGTGGCTAGCTTCGAAGCTACAGAATTTATAACATTGGTCACGTCAGTTAGATTACATACAGAGTTATCTGCCTTATGTATATGAGCATGATTTATGTATTGACTGCTACTGTAAAGCTTTTTGCATTGACATGTGTCTGGAGCTATTGTGCAAAGTGAAGTCTGTATTATTGTATCATAACATCATATATATTTTTAATGAAATATATTATTTATTTAAGTTCTATCTTATAAATCCATCAGAAAAAGTTAGTCGCAAGCAGATAATTAATAGACACCACATACAGGTAGTTTTTATATAATAGATAGACTGACAGGTGATTTGTTGATATATCAGTATCAATAAACTGAATTATTTAATTTATATATATATATAATATGGTAGTTAGGTGATTTTTTGGTATGTCAGTATCAATAAACGGAATTATTTAATTGTTGATCATTGTATAGGATATTTAGTTCAGTTGTTATTTATTAATATTTAATAATTTCGTTTTGATGTATCAGGTGTTCTATTTGAAATTCAGAAATAAATAGGTTGTAACCTTATCTTTTACCAAGGAGAACAAATCAGACATTTTGTCAGTTAATTAACTTGGTAGGCAAATAGCTAACTAAATAGTTTGTCTTCCAACAAACTCTTCAATAGTCCACAATTGCCATTGATTAAATAATATAATATAAACTCTTTTGATTATCCTCAGAAAAAGTTATGCAACACTATTATGAACCAATACATATTTCTTATAAATAGATAGATAGGTGATTTTAAATAGTATCAATACTGAATTATTTAATTGTTGATCATTGTATAGGATATTTAGTTCAGTTGTTATTATATAAATGTTAATAATTCATAACTCAAATAAATTAATGATACACTTTGAAGCTATACATAAATATTATGTGCATTGGTGCAAAATTATAAATTAATAGGTCGATGATGTATCTATATTACATGAAGTAATATGCCTGTGTTGCCCTTCCCGAATTGTTATTAAATTGAATACTAGAACCGATGTTGTACTGCTCGATTGATAACACCGTCGAGCATCATATATACGTGTATAAGTAAATAAGGCGATAATGGTTGCATGGCAAATTAATAAAGTTAAATTAATAAAGACCATTGAAGTGCTTTTTTCCGCTTTGAACTAAACTGACCGACATACGTTATAGTTCATATGTTATATGGAAGGTCAAGCGAAGCCTTTGGCGCACAATGAATGAAAGTTCTGACAATAATGGAAGTAATAACGCGCCGGTCCCGATAATGTCGAGTATTATGGGAATGAATATTTGAATTTGCTGAGAATATAGTTTTTAGGATTCAGCAAGCATGCCCTTAGTATACAAATCATAAATTTGATTAACTCTATGTTGAATATATCAGCAAATTTATGGAACGCGTAAATGTTTGAATAAAGGTGTGCTGGGTGTATTGTATTTAGCTTTGCATACATCACGGAGAGTCTTCTTTCTGTAAAATTCCAGTTTATATGTAGCCTAAACGGAAGCGCAGAAATCCAGATCATCTGTCCATACAACGAATAAGTATGAACAAAACTAAAATACAAGGATTTCAGGTACAACAGATATTATTTCGCAGAATTGATTCACAATTGTTGCTAGCATAATCCACCCCCCCTCCCCGGATTTCTCTAGTTCATGGTCGAGTTAATGGAAATCGTAAGATATATATTTGTATTGTGAGTGGTACCGATGACAAAAAAAAGAAATCATTCAAAATAAATTTATAAAAACATAAGTTAATGGTCATAGTTTTTACAATTAGTACAATGAATGGAAAGATGCGTTTGATAGATGGGATGTTTCGACTAGGAATAGTCGATGATGTTAACGATTTTAGCAACTTTAATAATTACTGGCATATATTCCAGAATGTTTATTTATGTTTGATTAACTTAAATGTAGCGACGCAGGAATATACGTTGCTGGATATTGCAGGAAAAGAACGCTGAATTCAGCTATCATTTAGCATTTTTATAAAATATTCTTTATGGGAATGCATCAACAAACTGGACTATTATTCCTTTGTTTGAATGTCTCGTCTAACAACCTCTTAAATTATTTGCTGGTGATGTTTTTCGTTTGTTTCGTCTATTTATCAAAACATGCATTTGTCATTCGGATAATAAATGCTCTGCAATCATTTGCCGATGATTTACCTGATCCCTAAGATGATTCCAAAGAAACGAGTTAAACAATCACTTTGTGGCAGAAAATGATGGTAATTTAAACATAATAATCGTTTAAAGTTGATCTGATAGAAGATATAATCCCTATATCGAATGTGCTATTACGTTATCTCTCTCTCTCTTCCCCCTCTCTCTCTCCCTATCTCTCTCTCTCTCTCTTTGAGGATAGTTGCGTGTCTATATCTATGCATCAGAACATGATAGCTTATTCCAGAGGTTCTAAATTATATTTATACATTATTATATATTTGCAACTCTTCTCCCCCAGGAAAGACTTATACCTTTCCGGTGGCTAACATATTATAGATCGGCACGTGGTACAGTTTGTTTTTTACTTCTTCCAGATTCCCACTTAAGTTTGAAAGTTATCGAGCCAGAAAGCTGCCTAAGCATCAAACTGAAGCTTGAACTCGGAACCTCTGGGTTCCTTTTTTATAATAAAACTGATATTCAAAGCTAAGAACAAATACTGCCACAGATGTGGACCAAATTACAGCTGCCAGGATTTTTATGCTGAAAAAGTAATTCTTGAGAGAACAATAACCCACACATGTCTGTGATCTGACGGATATTGATTAACTTTTGGTGGCTTTAATAGGAATTTTGGCTTCACTTTGACTAGACATATTGATTTGAATGGACTCTCTGTCACGTGCTCTACCGTACATATAGGATATCATAATTTCTATCTACGTCGTTTATTATATATTCTTCTTATTGATTTTAAGAGCCAACTGATTGAAAGCTGTACTCAATGACCCTTTCTTTTTGATATAATAATAATAATAATAATAATAATAATAATAATAATAATATCATATAATAGTAATAATATATATCAATATATATATATATATATATATATATATATATATATATATATATATATATATATATATATATATAAAAAGATGCCCTAGTTCAGCTGAGAAATTACAATGGTTAGAGTAACGTTTTGTATGTTACATCGTTTATGTAACTGAGGATAAGCCCGGTGTTACTTATTTGATTATAACAGGATTTACATTTATAATATATTTCTTCTCAATCCTTGGAGTATTATCTAATATAAGTACTAGATTTCTTACAGAACCAGAATAATTGATATGATCTGATCTTCTCATTTTTATTCGGCTTTTGCTTGCATGAGAATACAACGAATTCGGTCTTATTTTTGTTCGATTTCAATATGTTGTTGTTCATCCAAATATAATGTCTGTAATAAAAGCATGATCTTAGAGATGGTAAATAACCGATTCACCACCGGATTTAGTTATCTACACCTGTTCCTCACCATCAACAAACGATTATATGGGCTGTTATATGATTTGGTAATTGAACCAACAAATGTTTAATACTTAGAGTAATTCTTTGAACCTAAAATAGATCCTTGTTGCAAACCGCAGTGAAAGCACGAATCCAGTGATATTCGATTTAATTGCTTTTACTTGATGCCAATAGAACGTTCTAAATGCCCCCGTTAGAATTGGGTGATCGATTACATCTTTGACACTTGAGAAATCGATTATTGCTAATGCAGTCATGAATCCTTCATCAAGAGTCTCAATAATATCATTGCGTAATATTAACAGGGGTGTTTCTTTTCAATGATGTTTATGATACATAGACAAAGTTATTATGGTGCAATTGCTCTTCTAAATGAACTTGTTCGAAGCCTTGTTGTGTCTATAAACAAGGCATTCAATATACTTGATTACCCTATATATAGTTTGCAAGATCAAAATCAAACTATTAGGGTGAATATGAAACATTTTCTATAATGTTTTAGTGATGTCTCAAAACTTTTGCCATTAATACATTTATAAAATAAACCAACGAGATAATGGGCCTACTTGTACAAATTCTCTATGTGCTTAGTGGCTATAATACATTTTCTGTCCTATCCATTCACATTCTCTATGAGGTTATAAAAAGTGTTTGCTAATAAATATATGCGTGGCTAAATCATAACTAATAAGTGACTGAATGACTGACTGACTGACTGACTGACTGAGATTGAACTGACTGACTGATGACGCTGAGTGACAGACTGACTGACTGACTGACTGACTGACTGACTGACTGACTAACTGACTGACTGACTCACTCAACTCACTCACATCACTCACTCACTACTACTCACTCACTCACTCACTCACTCACTCACTCACTCACTCACTCACTCACTCACTCACTCACACCTACCATATCCCAACACACACACACACCACACATACATCCACCACACACACACACCTAGTATCTATCACTCACCACACTCACTCACTCCTCATCACACCACCACCACCCCCCCCCACCACCACCACCACCCCCCCCCTCTCCTCACTCCACCACCCCACCACCACCACCACCACCCACACCACCCCACGGAAACCCTCCACAGCAGTTTTTGCCAATTCCTTAGGGTTTACACTCTTTGATATGAAATTTCATACCTTTGTATAAGACATCATTTATTATTTTTCGACTAGTAGCATTTCATGTATCCATTATTGCCCAGTGATAATAATACAAGATAAGGCCTTTTTTGTACGTTCAGTGTACATATACTTATAAGGATAGGAGTAGCAGACACTGATGAACACCTAACAACTTCCTTCCGGTGCGTAATGTATCACTGGATCTACTGCCGCCGCCATAAACATTATTGAAACATATTCGGTATAGTTGTTTACACGAAGAAAATGGCATAGATTGAAAATTATAATCAGCGATGAAGGAATATAAAGTTTATGAGGATTACCTTTTCTACATACAGAATACGTTACTTACAGTCGGATCTATATCGTTCTGTAGTTGTTTCCGGTTTATTCTCGATCTTAGGTGATGAAGTTCACGTCTTTAGGCTCTTAAATTTACATATAAAAGTTAAATTAAATCAAAAGTCTAATAAGTCATGGGTAAACGTACTTAAGACAAGGAATGCAAACATACGAAGATTAGCTTCTAGGTTTGAATTAATTATATATTTTCGTCTTAGTGCTGTACTGATGGATGTCGTAGAGTTTTAAGTGCCCGTATGAAAGTTTCTGACTATTTAGTCAACTATATGAAATTGTAACTTCAGTTTACGCTTCACAGATGTGTACATATTTACGCTACAAACTGTCCGAACTCCGTTTTTTCCGCCATGTCAGATTTTTGTAGCACTCCGAGACAGTACTGGATCATACAATATACAAAAGCTAGGCGGTTGTAAAAATATGATATCTGATTGTTTTGCACATACATAGGCTTCCTCTTGAACTACATAAATTTGCTGTTTGCTGCAAACCGTGAGGTGAAATATTCTATTTTGTAAAGGTACGTGCATCTAAAACGGTATTATTGTTAGTAAACTGAAATTCACATTGAAGCTAATGTCAAAGGTTATAGCGTAGAATCTCCGAGTATTTCTCAATTCCTCTTTTTATCGCAAGTAATTGCAGGCTACTGCATCACATGGTGTCAAATTATATGTTTTACCATTAGGTTACCCAACGTTGTTCGGTAATAAAGCATTACGTTTGTGATCACTTTCTTCAAATAAAAATACCTAAGAAACTTCATGTTAATTTTGCATAAAGTCGGCCTTTATCATTTCTTTGAGTCTAAGATATAATTTCTTAGTTTTTGCACTCGGAATATTCAGATGAAGTCCATTAAATCTTCCGACACGTGGTCATCCAACATTGAACTATCGATGATAGAAGCAGGGATCATTTAAGTCTTACGACTTGTTGATGGGCATAATGAAATTGGAGTCTGGGAACTCAAATAACATAACAGTGGGAATCGTGAGGATTTTCCGAATGAACGAAATTTCGCTCCTGGCACATCCAGAAGGTATTATAAAAATGATATGAGCCATAATCGTCTTCCCAGACAGTCATCTTCCATTACACAGATGTCTTGGATTCAAGTTACTAAGATGCATGATCGGTGTTCCAACCTTCAAACCGAAACAATATTGTGGGCCCCCTTGAGCTTCCTGCAAGTGTATTAATTTCCCTGTTAGACGGTTGATCAGTTTAATTTGACCATTAACTGTATCAATCGAGTACTCAGCATTGACATGCATCTTCTGAAAATATAACCTTGGCGCATGTTTCAAGCAGGAACCGAAAACTATATATAATGCTGGTGAAAGAGATTGTTGATTTAATGTTTGATCCGGTTGATATATAATTAATGCTGGTTCTGGGTCAAGCGGCTTCTGTTTATATATATATATATATATATATATATATATATATATATATATATATATATATTATATATATATATATAAAACATGTGTGTGTGTGTGTTGTTTTGGTACATAGTAAGAGGCAACAGGCACAGAGCATCAAGATATCTAAACATCCTTCGAACCTACCTCCATAAATCTAAATACAAATACAACTATACATACATTAATCTAAAAATAAAATGTTCCATACCTCCACATATTGATAGATGTGTGCGTATGCCTAAGCATATGTCTGGTCTACTCATCAGCCTGTGGGAACCAGCTAATTCGCTTTTCGCACGCGACAAATATGTCACGCCCACAGGAAAGCGGCTACATGCAGGCTACGTACAAAAAGCGGAAGCACGTAAAACATACCATTTGATACCACAGCTCGCAGCAAACAACACGTGCGTGTGGTTAAATGGTAACTTGCGACATATTCAGGTAATACGTCATTTGGTAACTGAAATTTATCTTTCCTAGGTCCAGTTATGTCCAGTTTGTATATGAGATTAAGATACCTAACTGACTTACAACAATACACACTAAAAACTCACACATACACACTCAGCAAATATAAACATGACACATAGTCTCAAACAGTACAACTATGACCCTATTAGTTGTTCACGAGATGTCAAGTCATTTATAATATAATTAATATAATAATATAATAATAATAATGGTGATGAGGATGATGATAATGCTACTACTAGTGTGCTCGGGTACTTTACGTGCACACATAGAAACCGATCTAAAATGTCAGACTTGTGCTGAATGAGAAAATAATTTGATTTAAAAAAGTATATTTCAGCCTTTACGAGCAAATACCAGATTATGGTAATCGGAGAAGTAGACTAGTATTGATCATTCCGGCGAAGTTATTTCTAAAGTATTTCTTGGTAATGTATAATATCCTCTTATACTGCGGAGACGAACGTATTATAACTAGTCTTCACCATCAAGTTTTCCACATGTCATAAGTAGTTTGTAACTGACGGGACTGGTGAAAAAATGGAACACTGAAGTCTCACCTCTTTATCGTCCTTCATCCCAGGAGAGAGTCACCACTCTGGATTCATGCCCTGAAGAAACGTCCAGAGTTTGAATTCACGGTTGGAGATTCTCTGTGCCTGTGCCTTATTATACACAGCTAAAACACACACACACACACACACACACACACACACACACACACACACACACACACACACACACACATATATAGTTAATATGAAAATGTCGGTAAAGTGCCAATATTGAATAATAATAATAATAATAATAATAATAATAATAATAATAATGGTGATGAGGATGATGATAATGATACTACTACTACTACTACTACTACTACTACTACTAATAATAATAATAATAAATGACTCTTCACTTTCAGTGTGCTCGGGTACTTTACGTGCACACATAGAAACAGATCTAAAATGTCAGACTTGTGCTGAATGAGAAAATAATTTGATTTAAAAAAGTATATTTCAGCCTTTACGAGCAAATACCAGATTATGGTAATCGGAGAAGTAGACTAGTATTGATCATTCCGGCGAAGTTATTTCTAAAGTATTTCTTGGTAATGTATAATATCCTCTTATACTGCGGAGACGAACGTATTATAACTAGTCTTCACCATCAAGTTTTCCACATGTCATAAGTAGTTTGTAACTGACGGGAGCATGGTGAAAAACTGGAACACTGAAGTATCACCTCATTTAGTTCGTCCGC
This sequence comes from Paralvinella palmiformis, assembly GCA_025642065.1. Taxonomy (NCBI): domain Eukaryota; kingdom Metazoa; phylum Annelida; class Polychaeta; order Terebellida; family Alvinellidae; genus Paralvinella; species Paralvinella palmiformis. Next base: position 112,182 of record JAODUP010001029.1, on the reverse strand, counting down.
TTTCCATTAAGCCACGGAGATGATGTCACCACTGACTGAGGTATGGCGACATGAAATAAATCGGTCTCAGATTTCGAGACGAGAAATTAGATCTCCAAGAACTGACGAAACGATCTAATACGTAATAGCTCCCATGCTGAAATCGGCTTTAATTCCCGGGCTGGAAATAACCCATTTGCATATTTTTGTACGTTCTGGGAATTGCGACGGTATTAACCTTGTCCTAGTGTGATTTTCTACGCCATAAATAAAATGTATTAGATTCAGTGTTTCGGATTAGCACAAGCTGTAATGATGCCTAATGCAATTTTTCTCGTCATACACGCTTTGCCAACTTCCGCGTCACTATATTTAGACGTGTATGACTAGATAACACGAATGGCTTTTTCCTGTCCATGGTGTGAGGTCTTCGTACGTTCGTTGGACAAAGGAAATGTTGATTGACTCTTTGATGGGAGGTATTATGTAGTGCCTATCCATAATATATAAAACCGTTTCTACGGCTGGATATCATACTTGAGCATTTAATAGCAACCTACGTTTTGTGTTGCTATTATTGCCTAAGCGAGTATATTATGAAACCCGATTAAACGATGTTGCTTGTTTTTTTTACATAGCTTGGTATAACCTAGAATTATTTAAATATACCATTACCTTTTCTAATTCATGTCTGCTGACACACACACACACACACACACACACTGTAATGTTTGTTAACACGCTGAGGGTATATATACGGCTTAGATTTTCACTTAGGTTAGAGAAGAACTTCGACGCCAGACCAGTCGGACGTGTATTGATCATGGTTCATATAGGTAGGATTTATTCAGTTATTCGAACCCAGAATAAAGCTGAGGTCAGCATCTGAGGTGTCGAAATGTTTTATATACAGGTTTCTTTTGGACCACATAAAATTACTGTTGTATGTAAACTGTGGTATCAAAATAGTTTATGATATGTATGTAGCAAGTCACCATTGAACCACACGCACTGTGTTTGTTCGAGCTGTGGTATCAAATGGTATGTTTTTACGTGCTTCCGCTTTTTGTACGTAGCCTGCATGTAGCCGCTTTCCTGTGGGCGTGACATATTTGTCGCGTACGAAAAGCGAATTAGCTGGTTCCCACAGGCTGATGAGTAGACCAGACACATGCTCAGGTATACGCACACATTTATCAATATGTGGAGGTATGGAACATTTTATTTTTAGATTAATGTATGTATAGTTGTATTTGTATTTAGATTTATTGGAGGTAGGTCTCGAAGGATGTTTAGATATCTTGATGCTCTGTGCCTGTTGCCTCTTTATATGTACCCTAAAACACCCTCCCCACACACACACAGCAGGTGCTAACGTATCATTCATGTTATTATAATGGACTAAATGGCGATGTTAATCACAACGTGGAATCCGTATTTATGTTTCAAGTTAGATTTATATTAATTGATATAGTCGATCGCCCTTTTGTATTTTATGCCATTTTTAAACAACATGCACACATATTTGCACATCATTTGTTGGCATATGAGGGTGCTGGAAGATTAGATGCCTCATCCATATTTTAGTTTGTATTATAATATTTTCAGTTCTATGCATTCTTTTTATATTTAGAAATGTGTTCTAATTTATTTATGCCTTGTATTCGGCAGCATAGGGTGTTATATTCGCTGATGATTGATACAGCAGATAGTTATCGTTTCATCTTTAGTAAGACCTTTATAAGTAGGTTGTTAGTATTTTAGTCATAAAATTATCTGCTGGCTCATACAAATATATCAGCGCGCCTCCGTGGTAACTATCGTAATTTGTACACAAGCGGAAATTGAGCCACTTTAGTTGGCAAATGTATTATTTCCTTTTTGCTATACAATGCCATATAAACGAAATGTTACTACAGGCATATAAATAACAGTAAAAGTTTCAAGTATCGTTTATCTAGTGTAAAATACGATCCACATTAAAAGGACTGACATGTTAAATTAAATGCCGGACATGGACATTAGACTTGTTACTTGATTCTTGATGTTCATGATACCATGGGATATAAATGTTAAATTATAATCAACCATTTATTAGATGGATTATAGTATAATTGTTACAAGTGATCACTTTTTTGTATCCATCACTGACATAGTTCTACTCTTGACTTGAAGGGGATATTTTCTGAGAGGCAACAAGTGTTCATCTCCAGTCTAATCGAAGATAATAATCGATAACACATTAATACTGGAGGCGTACACGAATTATATGTTGTCTTTTGTAAATGTTATTGTTTCTTCATAAATGTATCAGCTTATCAACTTACTTTAAAACTAACCCACTTTAAAGATGCATTTTCTTATATTCTAATCATTTACCAAAGGAATGTCACAAATTAATAATTGTGCATGAACATATTGATGTTATATAGTTTATTATTATGCCATTAATGACTTATGTAATTACATGTACCCAGTTACGATGTGTATAATTATTAAAAGTATTTACTACATAAAGTTTATGTACCGAATATGAGATGATGTTCCAGTGGGTAAATCATATTGATAACTTGTGATATTTATATAATATGAAGGATTAATATTTATCCTATTTTAACTCTTATTAATAATACAGTATGTTAATGAGTGAGATAATATGATATATTGTATTATGTCATCGTCATATTAGAGTATTTGTTATAAAAAAATGTAATCCTGATTTCTCATAATGTCTTAACTAATAACTGAGATTACATATAATCTTTCATTTATACACATGCGCTACGTTTTGTATTGTATTTGCAAGCATTGTTATAATCAGTAAGCGCGAAAAGAAAAACATGTTGATTTCTCAAATGTACCCTCGAATTAAGATTTTCCGGAGTATAATATTGATGGATAATAGTCGCAATTAATTAAAAGCAAAATCTTTCTAGAAATAAGAAATGTTACGGATGCTTTCGGATACGCGGACGAAGGATGATGAAGTTCGGAAGAAAGTTATGAGTAATTAATTTAGAGATAGATGAAAAACTGGATGTACTTTTATAGGTAAAATTGTAAACGAATAACCATTTGTCTTTTACTCATTAGCTCATTGTTGTGGAATAAACTACACGTTAGCGGCTTTGAATATAGAATGATTTGTACAGAGGCGGGGAATAATGTATAAATATTTATTATCATTAACCATAATAAACGAACTTTTATTGGCTTGGATAAGGAAATTTCTGAATAAATATCTTCCTATCGCGTTTCTTAAGCTCAACTATTAGCAAAAACGATTTTTTTGTATTCTAATTTCATATGTTATCGCAAAATACACGCAAAATATATGCAAGGATGTAGGTATTGATAGTATTTCTCTCTCTCCCCTTCTCTCTCAGACCCCTCCACACACATACACATACATACGCATAAACACACACGCATAAACACACGTACACACACATACGTACACACACATACGTACACACACATACGTACACACACATACACGCACACACGCACGCACATACATACACAAATACAAGCACACACATACACAAACACACGCACACACACGCATGCACACACAACATGCACATACCATAATAATATATATATATATATATATATATATATATATATATATATATATATATATTGTTTGTGTGTGTGTGTGTGTGTTTTTGTGTGTGGGTGTGTGTATATTTGTGGGTGGTGTATGTGATTGTAATTCGATTAATACTGGCCGTTTATAACGGTACCTGATAATATAATAATGTTTATTATCCATATATATATATATATATATATATATATATATATATATATATATATATATATATATATATATATATATATAATAAAATATTATATGAAATTCACTTCATATATGGATAAAGAGAGGGAAGCCATAGTCGGCTTATATTATCTGTACTTAGTTGTTAAAGATAAGTCTCAATTGCATATAAGTTTGTATAGCCGAAAACAGCAAATATAAAATCATAATATCATATTAATATACTGAAGCACATGTTGACCCACTCTGGTCAGCAAGTTAGACTAATTTGTCAGTTTATTATGTAAGGTAAGTCTTTTAACGTAATATAATTCATAGTGATAAACACCTTAATGAATTCTTCATCAAATTTGTCTTGGCCTGGGGGAGTATAGTATAACTTAAGATGTCTAATTCCAAAATTATGAATATTTTTACTTCGTACAAACATCGAATCACCCGAATTAAAAGGTTCTAAATTGTTTATGATTATTAAATTATTGTTATAGTCATATATTTACCTGTAAACACTGATATACTTTCAGTGGCCCATAACGTTATGTTCAGCACCCAATAGAATTTGTCTTTAACTGATGCCAAATTTTCAATTAGCGCTAAATAGAGAGAGATCCGACTATCGAGCCATCAAACAGGTGACTCGTAAACCCAGCACTTCATCTCCATATGGAAGCGAATCGATTCATGTCAACTACCACTATTAAAAAAAAACCCATATATTCCACAAAAGTTGGCTGAAGTTCAGCTGGAGAGTTTTATCTTTTAGCAAACTGGGGAGAACTCTCGAACGCACACATCCGCGTTGTAATGGATATTGATTGACGCCTTTCGTTTTTAAACGCACTTGTTTCCTGGTTAAATGAAATCATTGATTTGGATAGACAAAATCATCACTTGCTTTACTATGATTATTTTAAACCATTTTCCAAGAACGATAACGGTAAGTCTGCTTTGACAAAATACATTTTCTCATTGCGTCTAATCACGATGAAATTTAACTAATTGTTGGCATATCACGTGTTTGCTAATGCCAAAACTAGGTGTCAGTTTAGTAATAATATGGCATCGATTGAACTGTTTAGGCTGAATATTTGTATCTTATAATGGAAGGAGTCCAAATTAAGGCTATACCTAATGTTTTCTTTAAATATATAAGAATTAACGTTATCCGTTTTGGAGATAATTATATCAAAATATACGAGACCTCCACTGGGTATGTGGTTTATAACTGACTGACTGACTCACTGACTGACCCATTGATCCAATACTTCTCTGACTGATATGATAGGTGTGTCTTTATGGAAAGCTACAAAGAGCCGACTGCTGTATTTTATTTTGGCATCTTCCTTGTTTAATGCATTAATGTAAACATTATATCATTAATATTATACAACGATGTGGCTCGCTAAAACCGTCAAAATTGACAAAGTTGCTGTTGACTGGAAAATGGTGCATCGAATTTGTTATCTATTACATGTATTAGCTTGTATCTGAATCACAGGCAGTTGCTGTTTGTGCTGAAAATGGAGATATCAAGAGATATATAATGTATATTTTCTCGAGTGTGGTACATTGGTCTTGCCAATTGCCCCGTGACCTAGACACAATTGTTACGTAGCAAAAACACAGACTGTTCAGGCCCCTCATACTGGCGATTAGCCTTAAATCACTGTTTAGGTGTCACTTAGAAATAGATCTATGTATGTATAGGTTAATACAGTAGTATATTTGTGTAAGTGTACATTTATGTGTGTGTGTGTGTGTGTGTGTGTGTGCATAAATGTTACCAATTATGCGTGCACAAAGGGTTAGTGACGAGTAGGTCATAGAATTTATTGGATTTGTATGTTTATGAGCTATTTGACCCTCCAGCAAATATCACAAGGCATATTATGCTGCGGTTGAGAAAGTTCCGTTTTCTATGCGTGGAAACCATATTTCCCGGTCCCTGCATTCAAGAAAAGTTGATCTAGAGCTGTATATTCCGTGCACTATTTGCGTCTTTGGAGGCACGCCGTTTAAGTGTTTGGCCTGGTTATCCAGCATTTAAATGACTGTAGCAGACACAGTTCACTCTTAAAGCATGTACTCCTGACTCAGGAATAGAAACACTGCATCGCATCTCGAGCGGTGGCATTGGACAAAGCTCGTGTGGTTGGTGTGTTTTATATAACAAGTTTAGTTGTATATATAATTCACCTTAGTTGTTTGTGGGAATATAATTATCTTTCCTAGGTCCAGTTATGTCCAGTCTGTACTATGACATTCAAGGCTAACTTTAGTCTCCTTGTCATTAATAAAACCCTATATTATAATTATAGTTTGTATAGCAGACATTAGGTCTGATTTGAAAATGTTAATATATAGAAGGGCAATTCCGCCATAACGGTCTGCTAAAGCGCCGATGTAATAGTGACGAGTAGGTCATAGTATTTATTGGATTTGTATGTTTATGAGGTATTTGACCCTCCAGCAAATATCACAAGGCATATTATGCTGCGGTTGAGAAAGTTCCGTTTTCTATGCGTGGAGACTATATTTCCCTGCATTCAAGAAAAGTTGACCTAGAGCTGTATAATCCATGTACTATTTGCGTCTTTGGAGGCACGCCGTTTAAGTGTTTGGTTTGGTTATCCAGCATTTAAATGACTGTAGCAGGCACAGTACGCTCTTAAAGCATTATAAGTACTCCTGACTCAGGAATAGAAACACTGCATCGCATCTCGAGCGGTGGCATTGGACACAGCTCGCGCGGTTGGTGTGTTTTATATAACAAGTCATAAATAACATTTAAGAACTACAATAGTTAGAATAGCATAAATTAGGTCAGGTTTGAAAATAATTCAAAGAGTACGGAAGCAGCTATGACGCGCTAATACGGTCTGCTTCAGCGCAGATGTCAGTCTTTTAATAGCAATTAAGCTAAATAGTTTTAATAGTAGTCGCTTCGTGACGCCTGCCCGTTGTAAAAACTGATCTTTGAAGACGGTAACAATTGGGTTATATAGTTTATATAGTATTGCTTTGAAGAAAGATACAGCAATTGAAAAATAGCTATAAATAGGGCTGCTTAGATAATTAAGCTAAACATTCTCACTACTGCCGTGATCTGACTTGGGTGTTTTACTCCCAAACTCCACGGCTGTAGGTGATTCGTATTTTGATTTTACTCTGGATTCAGTCCCCTGAAGAAACGTCCAGAGTTTGAATTCACGGTTGGAGATTCTCTGTGCCTGTGCCTTATTATACACAGCTAAAACACACACACACACACACACACACACACACACACACACACACACACACACACACACACACACACACACACACACACACACACACACACACACACACACACACACACATACACACAGGCACAGACACACACACACACACAGGCACAGACACACACACACACACATATATATATATACAAAAACACAGACGCATACAAATACACATGTCTTTGACAGTTCTTAATACCGTGGACCGATCCAATGAATCCCGTCCAGTCAAGAGTCAGCCAACGCAAACTGAAATCAGAAAGCATTTCTAAGTTACCTTTAATATTGTTAAGATCACTAACAATTATTACTACGTTTTTTATTGTCGCCACAACCATGAAAATGGTCAGAAACATAAAGAATAGTCTTATGCACTTCATGATATCAATTATCAGTGATAGCATTTTAGCAGTATTAGAGATGCGATGACAAATAATTAACAACAAAAGAAGAAACGAATCCATTTAATAGTTAATTACTTGATTCAGCACATACCTATATCACATCTAGCGTTTTTGGTTCCTGCAGCGTTTTGGCAATTATTAACGTGCATGCATCGAAGAAACAATTCAACATCGATCACAGCATGTACATTGTTTCCATGCTAGATTGCAACATTAGTTAATATGTTCTCACACTGTAAACTAGACCAGATTGCCAAATCACAGCATACACGTTCCATTATAAAATAGGTAGTCTCCGACTGACGTGGATATGGCCATTCAACTAGATCAGGGAAGCCTTAGTTGACGACGTTCATGTTTCCATTAAGTCACTGAAGTATCAGTATGTGCAGGTGGACATGCGACAACCGGAAACAAATCTGGGTTTGATACCGATGTGGTAAATTAGAGCGCACACTAACAAAGTACCCAACGAAAGTAGTCAATTCAAAATGAATAAATATCGCTTTCAGTTGTAGCCTTTAGCTTTAATTTGGTTTGATGATTATTAGGCCATCGTCTGTACAATCTCTCATTGAAACCTATAACGTGTTTATTTCCCACAGAGTTTGAGTTCATTTGAGTGGTTTAAGCGTTGCGCTTATCACACTTGGTACATATGGCTCAAACGATACTGGCTAGATAAACATCCGACTGACTTATCTTTCATCTTGAACCGAACCCATAATCTAGAGGTGCTACTTCCTACAATGATATAAGTATTGGCATTAACCGTCCATCTTCTTTCTATGTTCGTCTTTAACCAGCAGGCCTCCCGGAAAAATTAAACACAAATAGCAGCAGCTTCTTTAATACCATCTTGATGCTGTATTTATTTTCCTATTATCATCCTCGGTAAATCCTTTTCTTCTAACGTATGGTTATATGTTTGTAGGCGTTCTGGATTAATGGCTCAGTTTAAAAGAGAAGTATTATTGGCCAGAATGGCAATAACCTGTCTCTTATGATCAAATCAAGATAATAAAATGGGACAGATGACCGCGTCGACAGTCAGCAGTTATCACGTCAGCAGCCTCTTTCGTATATGACTCGATTAGCCGTCATGTGTATGATATTAAACTGATTAATCCATTCTGGATCTCTGATGACCGCACTGCTGACGTACTACACCACCAGTGCTAAATACATATGTGGACGTAATTACTGAAAGCCCAAACGGATTAACATTGAAAAAGCAGATATTTATATATCAGTGAAAACATTTTATAACGGTTTTCTCGTCCAGATTTGTCATAATTTAACTGTTTATCATTTTAAATATCCCAGGACAATTCGTGATGATTTTGACCGTCATGATGATGATGATGATGTCTATAATAATAGTAATGATAATAATAATAATTGTAATTGTTGTCGTTGTTGCTCCTGCTGATGATGATGACGACATATTGTTGATGTAAGTATATATATATATATATATATATATATATATATATATATATATATATATATATATATATATATAAAATACCTCTTTGAGAGGTAATTATTGTGATGATATAGTGATGATAATGAAGGTGATAATTATTATAAAGATGATTATGATAATAATGATGAAGATGAAGATACAAATACTATTTCTTCTACTAATACTTTTACTTTTACTACTACTACTATTACTATTACTATTACTATTACTATTACTATTACTACTACTACTACTACTAATAATAATAATAATCCCCATATGTTTGCATATACAATTGCCAAATGTTTCTAAATTGGTTACTATCAGATTACTAACTTATTTTGGACAAACATTAACTTCGTTATTTGTTTTTTGTTATTATTAGCCAAGAACTAAACACAAATATTTCTAACCTTTTCAATTTTCATTATCATATGGCGATTCCTCGCTAGCAATCAAGGAATTCAGCATTCGATTATAATGTTAATATCGGTCCACGTTGTATATCAGTAATGCTTATTATCGGGTAACATTGCAGCGCGAAGAACATATTGCGTTGTCTATGTGATCCCTTATTTCTCAGGAGATAAGTACCTGTGGTCTGCATTGAGTTAGCGAGGCTACTTGTCAACAGGCAGACATATAATAACTGGAAGAAAAATCGACTTAAATTTCTATGTGTCTATGATTAGTGTGAATGCGCTAATATATATCTTGTGTCAAAATTCAGTTTTAATTGTTAGGTTGAAATATGTCGATTTAATTGAATCGTTTGAGCTGCTGGCAATTAAAATAATCTATACTTTATCGTTGGAAACCTATAATGTTATATTTATTAGCATTTAACTAATGATGTTATAAACGCTTCTTTTTAAACTGTAAGAAGTAGAGTCTTCATAATTATCAAGAATATTTTATTTTTGTCATTCAAATATCTGGCAACTGTTGCGGAAATCAGCTATGCTAAGAATGAACTACAGGTCAATAGTTTATTAAGTATAACTCAAAGATTATATGAACATACAAAAAATAATTGCTTAGTCCCATCTTTAATATCATTTAATATATTTTCATCAACATCATCTTCATCATCAGCAGCATCTGCCCCATTTTAAGCAAACGATTTGGTTATTGATGTTGAATACGATGCCATTACATATTATCAGTTTGATATTTGGTCTAGCAAACTTTGTCACCAAGGTAGGTATTTACAATTATGTCGCACATTTGTTTTCCAATTCGTCCATATTATTGTTCACACAATGATAGTCATAATCTACGGCGGCTTTAATTGTAAATGCTACAGTCAACTGACTCATAGCTTTATAGTTATTGTTACGCAAATGTAATCGGTATAATGATGGTTATTAAATGCTGTTGACAACTGTTATCGAGTGACGTATTCGAACTGCTCACCGTAAGTATTGACTGAACACTACAAACAATGTATAAACATACTCGTCACGCTGGATATTTCCCATGAGAATCACATTCACTCTGTGTAAAGTCGAGTATGTTTACTTAACATAGGATATTGCCAGTTTATGGTCATTGCGCATTAAAAGGAGACGATAGATTTAAATGAACAGATATGTCAAGAATTATTTTATTAGTTCAAATCGTTTTAATCTTTATCAGGTATTATATATGTTTTGTTATTAGTTTCTGTCAGATATAGGAGGAAGAGTACCCAAGTCCGTATGATAAGTACAATTGGTCAAATCTGAAAATGACCTGGATATTGGACAGGTTTCGCATTTTCATGTTGTCGGATAAAGATAATTAACGAGGTGGTGATTGAGAGAACGCCTAAGATCGTCTCAAGTACCACATGAGACATGGTTGTAGGGTCAAACATGGCTCAATATCATACCCGCGGTGACAAATGCGGTCAAAATTGCATAAATGACACACACTCGCCCACACGCTTACGCACGCACGCTCGCATGCACGCACGCACCCTCCCCACACAAGCACACACAAGTACACACAAGCACACACACACACATACACACACCCCACACACATGCACGCAGAGACTCACACAAACACACACACACACACATTATACAAATTGGTAGTCTCTAACGACTTGAACATGGCCAATTAATTAGATTTGGGACACCTTAATACTCTATTTTGTTATCATCTTCCTCTGTAATCCCCTTTGTTTTAGTTATCTTTGTGCGTACATTCTAGATTAATGTCACAATATGAAAGATAATTATTAGTGGTCAGAATGACAATAACATGTCTATTGTGAACAGATCAAGATAATAACATGGGAGAAATGATCTCAACTAGAGTTGATTTATCACGTCGGCAGCGTCTTTCTGCCTATAACTCGATTAGTTGTCATGTATATGATATCATACTGATTAATGTATAATGGATCCCCGATGACCTTGTTACTACCTTACTACACTACCAATACCAGATATACGTGGACATAATAGATTAATTATTGAAAAAAGTAGAAATAATCGCATATGCTTTAAAACGCAGACTAATAAGGATATTGTTAATAACAATAATAATTATATGATTGATAATATCAAGATGAAGTTTATGTGATGATGATGATGATGATGATGATGGTGGTGATTATGATGATTATGATGAGGAATTCATTAGTATTGATGTTAAGTTTATCACAAATTACCTCAAAATTAATTTGTATTATGATTAGACGTAAGAGTTTAAAAACTGACATATTCTAGCTGATCAACTCATCAATGATTACTGAATATTGTAATCAATCCTTCTCTATATTATTGATGACATTTTGTAATGATTCCCTCTTTCAGTTTTTCCATAAGTCACGACAATGTGTCTTCCATTCAGTGTATTATTGCGCTCATAATACAAAGTGTAATCCAGCTGTTCGTCATTATTTGTGTTTTTCTATTTAAAACACCTTTTCCATTTTCATTTTAGGATAAATGGCCCTTGCCCTATATCTGAAACGTCTCTGCCTTCTGACTTGATAAGTAGTGAATTATGTTACGAGAAAAGGCTATCCAAGAAAGACTAAACTCACTAGACAATAGTCGGCGAATGGTAAGAGAAAGGTATCGCGTGTACACAATGGCTGAATGGAAGTTCACGAATTTACCTCGAACGATGGACAAGGTGGCATATAATTAATTCATGGCCATCTACTTAGATTAGCTCCATTGTTGTATATAAATTGGAAATTAATACACCAGGAACCTCGTGTACCGAATGGCAAAGAGGATGTGGCCAACCTTGAGGAAACAGAGCGTTATGTTTCAAAAATATTTTTTGAGTGTTAATACTTAATGCACACTGAGATACCGTCGCAGTAAATCTAGCAGATATGTATAGATATGGAGTAGGAACATACAACCATTGATGTGCTCTGATCTCAGCTACAAATATCATCACCATAGTTGTAAGCCATCTTAATGTTAACTGGACATCTTACGTCATTGTTCGTTGCTCAGTTGGATAGTAGTCATTGAGTCAGTGTGTGAATGCGTGAGTGAGTGAGTTAGAGATACATAGATAGATAGCTACATAAGTAATTGAGTAATCCAAACGTACATTCTAACGATAAAGCCTGCCAGAACTTCAATCTAGAAATGTGAGTTTGTGTCGCCATAGGTTATCTCTAGATATTATTTGGAAATGACGAAATGTCCTGAAATGTCACTAAATACATCGAATACGGTATTAGTTAAATTAGTATATTGACTGCTAAGAACGATTACATCAAAGCCGATGATATAAAGATGAAGTTGAAATGAGAGAATACAAAATAGATAAATTTTCCGTATCTGCTGAGTAATGATCAATATCAACTTGAAGGTGTTCAAATGTAATTAGACCACGAACATATATGTATTATCAAATTGTTCATGAAAGGAAAGGATCTCGGGCGCTGGTCGGGTTTCAGTGGAACTTCATATATAGTTAATCAGCTTTATCGATATACTTGTATCATCAAATATATCACACCATTTAGAACTAATTTAGCTAACCCACAAACATGGTATTATAACCTTGCGTGAAATAGATAAATATTTCGTGGATTTATAGTGATATCAGTTAATTAACTGTAACACATCACCGATAACGGACTGTCTTAAATATCCCTGTACAAACAGAAGATAAGGAATGATCTATGTTACGAGAACATTATCAATACCTGACATACAGACAGCTGAACTAGTGGATGCACATTTTTCAAAGGCATAATTATCAAGAATATTTTATTTCTGTCATTCAAATATCAGTTGCCTGTTGCGGAAATCAGTTATGTTCAAAATAAACTGCAGGTAAATTGTTTAATAAACATAATTTAAAGACTATATCAATATAAAATAATTAATCTCTTTCTTCCACCTCTGATACCGTCCATTTCATCATCACCTACATCATCAACATCATCTTCATCAGTTGCAGCATCCGTCACCTTATAAATCGTTGATTTTGTTATGGATTTTGAATAAGATACCAATACATGTAACAGTTTGGTCCTTGGTCTAGCCAACTTCGTTGCCTAGATCTTTACAATTAGGTCTCGCATTTACTTTCCAATTCGTGGATTTTGTAGTTTATACAAAGATAGTCATAGATTTCCCAGGTTCTAATTGTAAATGCTACAGTCAACTGATTCATGGATTTACGATCATGATTAAATTATGATGGCATCTATTGTCGTGTAATATTAAAACTGCATATCGTAAGTGTTGACAGACTAGTAGAAGCAATATATAAACATGGCCATCAAGCTATAGAATAATATGTATAATGCGGGACCCAAGTAAGTGCTGTGGGCATAGGAAGGGTCATTTGTTTATTAAAAGAAAAAAATATATATATTTATGGTTTCGAACCAGATTCCTGCTTATTGTATTGCTGATTACTTTATGACGGACTTGGACAGGACTCAAATGGCATTTATTGCAAAAGGAAATGCTTTATGTCGTATTGAGAAAAACGGTCTTGAAATTTAAGGATACACGATACCGTATCGTTCTAACCATATATGGCGTGGCCTCATCGTGCGTTATTTTCTTTGTTAATAGTTCGATTAGTTTATGTGTGACAATTAATTACGATTACAGATAAATGTTTATCTGTCTTCGACCAACAAACGAAAACAAAAAACCCATAAAATAAACATTTGCGAACAAATGTAGTCACATCAAGAACACTTTAAAACAACAGTTGTAATTTTGTTCACTAAAATGACAAGACGAATTAATTATAATACTAATACATTTAGATTAAACAGGGTTATATATTATAGTTGGTCGTCTGGTTCTAATTGTCGAGGCACAATATATAATATTCACATTATCCCGATAAAATACTTCGGCTGAAAATATATTTTTAGCTGATGATATATGTTCTATTTTAAAGGATACTTCCTTGAAAGGAAATGAAAGATGTTAATGCAAATACACAAGGTAAAGATTACAAAGAAAACCGGCGATAAGAGTGAAATATGTATGTTGTTAAGAGATGTATGGCAGGATTATACATCTTTTGATGTAGGCGGAATATTATTCAACAAAATGAGACACAGCTGTAGGCTTAAAATAATCGCTGATGGAAGAAAACATCTTGTGCACAGGCGAATATGTTTGCTTAACATAGTATATGGACAGTTGTATGGTCATTACAGAATAAGAGGATACTATAGATTAAAACAAAACGATTTGCCAATAATTAATTTATTATTTAAAATTTCTTTCATCTTTGTCAGATATTAGCTATGTTTTCTAAATAGTTTCTGGTATATATATGACGAAGTGTACCCAAGTGCATAGGCGAAGCATAATTGGGCAAATCTGAAGCTTTTTCACTTGTCACGTTGGCGATTTAGCGAAATGGTTTGATTTAGCCTAAGATCGTCTTAACTACTATATGAGAATTTATTGTTGTATCAAAGATCCCTTAATAATATACTCACGGTGACAAGTGGTTTACACAAATAAACACACACATCCACACACACACACAACCCGCCCACACACAGACACACAAACATACACAAAGACAAACACATACATATACACACAAGCACGCGCATACGCACGCACACATAAACACACGCTCACACACACACGTTCACACACACTAACAAACACACATACACACATATACACACAATAAATACACAACGTATATATATATATATATATATATATATATATATATATATATATATATATATATATATATATATATATACACACATAAACACATATTGATTCTGTTAAGTAAAGATCCAATTAGTCAGAGCCCAGATACTAGCCAATCAACGTAAAGTAGCATTTATAAGTTATGTATTAAAATATAATATACACCACGTAATAACTAAAGGCAGACAATTACCTCATATACAAAGAAACAAGTACCACACAATTTCGGGCCCTATTGTGAACCTCAGCTGATTATAAGAGTAATTATCAACTAATTTGATACACAGTAAAGGGATATTTAGTGAACAATAACATGAGGAGGACAGTGTATATATTTTAATTCAATTTAATAACGAATCAGTTATTTTGATGATCATTGAAACTGATTTTTTTCTTGTCACTACTTGACAAATCAACTAATTTGATACACAGTAAAGGGATATTTAGTGAACAATAACATGTGGAGGACAGTGTATATATTTTAATTCAATTTAATAACGAATCAGTTATTTTGATGATCATTGAAACTGATTTTTTTCTTGTCACTACTTGACAAATCTATTTTGTTTGGTCTCATATGTATAAATTATAGCATTATTGTTTAATCTAGGATTTTTTAAATATTTGTAAATTGCAAAAACAGTTGGAGAAAACTTGATATATATCTTACAATGCCCTTTATTAGCTATAAACTTGATTCAGCACAGAAACATATCACACCTAGGCTAGCGTATTGGTTTTTGGAGCTTTTAGCAATTTCAATGTTTATGAGCAAGTATTAACTTATATAGTTCAACCACGATCATAATATGTACTTCGTTTCCATTTTAGATAACAACAATGGTTAATATATTCGCATAGTATAAATTAGACTAGATTGCTACAATACAGCCTATATATATTCCATTGTGTAATCAATCGGTAGTGTCTGACTGACGTTAACATGGCCAATGAACTAAATCAAGGAACCTGTAGTTGACGTATTTCTTCTTTCCATTAAGTCACCGAAGTATTAGTCTGCGCCGGCGGAAACGAATCCATCTTTGATACGCACGTGGCATATTAGAGCGCACAGTAAAAAGTAACAACCAACAGTAGTCAATTCAAATTGAAGAAATGTCGTTTTCAGTTGTAAACTTTAGCTATACTACGATTTGATGATTATTAGGCGATCATCTGTACGCACGTTGTCGTCGTAGGATACCACACATTTACTTTCCATAGAGTTTCAATTGAATTGCGTGGCTTAGGTTCGGGGTTGATCATACCTGGTACAGTTAGCCCAAGAGTGACTGGCCACTGAAACATCCGACACACAGATGTACGATTGGGACTCGAACCCACAAGGTAGAGGTTTGCAGCGCATTGCGCTAATCCACAGTACCACTTACTACAGAGGTATTACTATTTGTCATAGCTGTCCATCATCTATGTATTTTCATGTTTAAGAACCAAGGTCTGCACTCGAAATTAAATACAAATAGCAGCAGCTTCTTTAAAATCATACTGATACTGTATTTTCCTGTTATCTTTCTCGGGAAATCCCTTTCTTCTAACGTATGACTAGGGGTATGTGTGTGCATCCTCGATTAATGGCACAGCGTAGATGAGAAATAATGAAGGCCAGAATGGCAATAACCTGTATGTTACGATCACATCAAGATAATACAACTGGACAGATGATCCCAACAGAGTTGATTTATCACGTCAGCAGTGTCTTTATGTCAACAATTGAATTAGCTGCCACGTACGTGGTACTATACTGTTTAATACATTATGGATGACTGATAACCGTGCTACTGACTTACTACACTACCAATACTAGACATAAATGGACGTAATTACTGAAAGCCAAAATGGAGTAACACTGAAAAAGCACAATTCTTCGGATATGTTTCAAAACGGAGACTTATAATGATAGCAATAAAGTATCACTTCAGCACAATTTCCTCTAGAACCTTTATTCTGGTTAAACCTCAGTGTTTTGAAACCTACATATTCCTGCTGATCAAATCACCCGTAATGACTGAATTTAGTATTAAATCCTTATTAATCTTATTGATAAAATATTATAATGGGTTTCTTATCTAGTTGTTATAATTTAACTGCTTATCATTTTAAATATTTTAGGGCAACCCGTGGTGATGCTGATCTTCATGATAACCATGATAATGTTGAATATAATAATAATAATAATAATAATAATAATAATAATTATAATGACGATAATAATAATAATAATAATAATTGTTGTCATAGGTGATGATGATGATGATGATGATAATGATTATTATGATGATGATAATGACATTATTGTTGATGTTAAGCTACATTGAAGTTAAACAATATACGTATGTACACACCTGTGTTATTGTTTGTATCTCTCTCTCTCTCTCTCTCTCTCTCTCTCTCTCTCTCTCCCCTCTCTCTCATATATTTTTAAAGGTTTAACTAACGATGTCATACACACTTCCTGTTAAACTGTAAGCAGTAGAATCTCTACTCCATTCAATAAGATATACATATCAGCCAATTCTTCGAAAGTTTACATCTTCATTATAGTTATCGAGAAAACAGGTAGCGCATCGCGTAGAAAATGATATTCCATTTTAAAATGGTCAGTTTGTATGTCTGCGTATTGGGAATTGATGACGTATTAATGTTGTCGTATTACGATTCATAGCACGATAACGTGTATTCCATTCCGTGCATTATCTTTGTCATAATAGAAATACAACTCTTGGTCATTATTTCAGTTTTCGTTTAAAACAATCTTTTTTTCCATTTTCCATTTTAACGTGTATCGTCCTTTCATTGTCTTTGTATTCTGACCTGATGAGTCGTCAATCATTTTACAATGAAAGGTTATCTAAGAAAGGCGAAAAGACATTAGTCGGCAAATGGCAAGAAGAAATGTATCGCGCGTAGACAATGGCCAAATTTACATCGAACGAAAGACAAAGTGGCACGTAATGAATTCAAGACCATCTACTTATATTGGAGCCATTGTTTGATATAAATTAGCAATTAATACACCGGTAGCCACTTTACGGTGGAGCATTTACCCTTTCAGCTATCTAGGTATGGTCATCAACGTCTTTCATCCAATATATGTTAGCCTAGAATCGTGTACCGAATAGCAATTGTGCTGGCGTCAACCCCCAGGAAGTAGAGCTTTATGTCTGAACGATTTGTTCGAGCTTTATTAGTTAATACACACTGAATGCAGCAGATGTTTATATATATATATATATATATATATATATATATATATATATATATATATATATATATATATATATATATATATATATATAGAGAGAGAGAGAGAGAGAGAGAGAGATATTATACTATGTATACCTGATATATATATATATATATATATATATATATATATATATATATATCAGGTAGATAGATAGATAGATAGACATATAGATAAGTAAATGGGCTATCCAATCGCACATTGTAAATACTCGCCATGTCAGAACTTCTATCTAGAGATGTGAGTTTCTATAGCCACATGTCTGGTGAGTATTAGGAAATATATCATGTTAGCACATTGGGTTAAGAAACCACTCAGTCGGGAACCAAACATGCGGTGACTCATTGCATTAGTGTAAAACAAAAAAAAAACTGTTCGATTTAGACCCGTGGGAAATTATGAAAAGTCTTTGAAAGTAGGCTAAATGCGTCTAATACAGGATTAGTGAAACATGTATCTTTCCAGGGTCTTTATTTGGAAATTGTATGTTATGAACGGGTGCTGCATAGCAGACCGATTTGTCGAGTTTAAACGATTTAAACAAAAGCTATACAAATGTGCAAACAAATTGATATAATTGTGGTTATGACTTAGTCTCCCTGTGAATGATATGAAAAACGAGAGAAAAGCAAGAATTTGGTATTAAGAGAAGTTAATAGGAAATCAATCGGAAGCATAACATATAAACTACAATATCAAATTAACACTTATGCCACTTGTCGAGATGATATTTAAAATGTACATGCAGATTGATAAGACTGATTATTTCGAAGTCGATGAGGTGAACATCAAATTGAAATAAGAGAATACAAAAAGCAAATGTTCCAAGGCTGCTCAATAATGATCAGTATCAATTTGAAGAAGCCACAAGAAAATTAGAATACAAATATATATGTTTAATCAAGAAAGGAAAAACACTGGGCCCTAGGATGTTTTAATCTTGTTTGAAATAGGAAATATTATTTGTGGATTTATAGAGATATCAGTTAATTAACTGTTAGCTATCACCTATAACGGACAGGCTTAAATAACCCTGTGTAAATAGATGATCAGGGATGATGTAGCTGACACGAATATCATTATTGATTGACTTACGGACTGATAAACTAGTGGATACATATACATCAAAGGCATAATTAATAATAATATACTATTTTTGTCATTCTAATATATGTCAACTGTTGCAGAAATCAGCTGTGTTTAGAATAAACTACAGGTAAATGGTCTAATAAGAACATATTTCTCACTTTCTCTCACCTCTGATACCATCCATATCACCATCACCAACATCATCAACATAATCATCGTCAGCAGCGCCACCTGTCGCATTATAAGCCAATGACTTTGATCTTTGCTTTTCGCATTTGTTGTCCTCTGGAAGTTTACAATTACCTCGCACATTTACTTTCCTATTCGTGGATATTGTAGTTCGTACAAGGATAGTCATAGTTTCAGCGGTTTTAATTGGAAATAATACAGTCAACATATTCATCACTTTACGGTCATGGCTAAATGTCTGTAATCGGAATAATGGTGATATTTTATATATGTATGCTTCCGCACAGCTTGCTTATCAAATGTGAACGGCTTCATGCTTAAAGTATTGTTAATTAGTTTATGACGGAATTGGACAAAACTCAAAGTTCGAGTAGCTCATTTTTGGTCGTTTGTGTAAACACAATTCGTTCGGGCAACATAGCGAGCGCACAAAATTTGGTATTGAGATTTATTGCAAAAAGAAATTCTTAATGTCGCACTGTGGAAAAACAGTCTTACAATTTCAGGATATACGATACTGTATCCCTCGTCATATGCTAGTTTCTTTGTTCACAGTTTGTGTAGTATATGTGTGAGAATTACTGAAGATTAAGGATAAATATTTGTCTGTCTTCAACCAAGAAAAGAAAACGCGCAGAATATCTTTTAAAAGAAACGAATATGGTCACAAAAGGAAAACTTTAAAATAACTGTTGTAGTCATCTACACTAATTAAGACGGAACGGGTCAACCATAACACTAATATTGTTACAGTAACCTGGATTACATATTATCTATAGCTTCAACGTACCGTTGGTGGTCTGGTTGTAACTTTCAAAACAATGAAGATCAATGCACAACTAATCATACAAGCATTCTATGCTAAACCAATCTGTAAAGATCAGCCTCTCGTAAAAATTGAAATATTATCCTTAAAAGGCCCTTTAAAGTAGACATTGCAATAACATATCGAAGACCAGTTTAAACCAATAATCGATCAACCATGTTTAAATCCCATATTGAAATAAATGATAAAGGTCAGCATGACGTAGAAATAAAACTTAATCTTTGGGATTAATATATATTAATTTTATTTAAAGTTGAGACATTTCACAATTTATTAGCAATAGCTGTTTCACCGTGAGAGTTTGGTTGCACAATATACAAAACGAGTGATCCTCTCGAACTAACCAATACTTGTGTGTAAGATAGGTATGTCCTATATTTGCATGAGATGAAACTAATCCATTTCGTCTTCTGAGATTTCCAGTGAACCATTCTCCAAGGAATGTATTGAAACCTTTATCGTCCCAATGTTGCCGCCATTTTGTTATGTAGTGAGATTTAAAGTTTGTGTGGTACAAATGTTGGGGAATAAACGACACATTAACGGATTTCAATATACAATGATTTCGACAAAGACGGGGAATAATGTATACATTTGTATTATCATAAATTATAACAAATGAACCCGGATGTTTTATTAGCTTGAATCAGGATTTTTCCGAAGTAACATCTTTCTATGGTTTTCACTTGAACTCAACTAATAGTTGAAACAATCATCTTGTATTCTAGTATCACCTGATTATTCAAATTACATGCACAGGTATTTATATAATTCTCTCTCTCTCTCTCTCTCTCTCTCTCTCTCTCTCTCCTCTATATATATATATATATATATATATATATATATATTTGTGTGTGTGTGTTGTGATGTGAGAGGGTGTGCGTGTGTGTGTATGTTTGGGTGTTATAATTCGAAATCGTGACTCCTTCATTAATAAACCATAACCGGGTTAAAACTATCAAATCAACTCAGTGCTTAGCCAAATGAAAACGTTCTAAGTTATTCTTAGTCAAAATTATTAGATTCTTCTTACATTTATATATTTGACTGTAAACAGTGGACCACAAATATATGTTCAGAAACTACGACAATTTCTCCTTAACTGATGATATACTTTCAATTGGCACTGATTAGATAGCCGAATATGAACTCACCAAACAGGTGACTCGTAATCCTATCACTTCATTTACATATGAAAGCGAATCGATTCATATCAAATGCCAGTATTTGTTTAAACAAACATTCCATAGAAGTTGGCTGAAGTTCAACTGGAGGTATCTATCTTTTAACAAACGGATGATAATGAGAACTATCAAACTCATATATTTGCGTTGTAACGGATATTGATTGACACCTATCGTTTTTAAACGTACTTTTTTTCCTGAGTAAACATTACTTGCTATGC
The DNA here is from genome assembly GCA_025642065.1 of Paralvinella palmiformis. Classification (NCBI taxonomy): domain Eukaryota; kingdom Metazoa; phylum Annelida; class Polychaeta; order Terebellida; family Alvinellidae; genus Paralvinella; species Paralvinella palmiformis. The sequence goes on along the minus strand of JAODUP010001029.1, from coordinate 90,316 downwards.
TATGCTTATTTTAAACCTTTTTCCATGAATGATAACGGTAAGTCTGCTTTGTCAAAATACATTTTCTCGTTGCGTTTAATCACGATGAATTAAATAATTGTTGCTGGTATATAAGGTGTATGCTAATGCCAAAATTAGGTGTCAGTTGTATTAATAATATGGCATCAATTGAACTGTTTAGGTTGAATTTTAGTATCTTATAACAAAATTAGGGCTATACTTAATGTGTTCTTTAAATATACATATATTTATATTTTCCGTCTTGAAGATAATTACACAAGAATATACGAGACCGCCATAGGGTATGTTGTTTATAAATGACTGACTAATTGACTGACTGCCTGACTAACTGACTGACTCGCTGGCTCAGTCACTTATATTCTTTTTCATTAAGCCGATAAGCTTAGTATTTGCGTATCAGTATCTTATATTATGTGTGTCTTTGTGGAAAATTACAAACATCACAGACTGGTATATTCTATTTTTGCATCTCCCACGTTTAATACACCAACGAAAACATTATATCATTAATATTATACAACCATGTGGCTCGATAAAACCGTCAAAGTTGACAAAGATGTTGTTGACAGCAAAAATGTGGCATTGAAGTTGTTATCTATTACATGTATTAGCCTACATCTGAATCACAGGCGTTTGCTGTTTGCGCAGCAGACGGAGATATGAAGAGATACCTACTGTATATTTTCCCGCATGTGGTACATAGGTACTGCCAATTCCCCATGACCTAGACACATTTATCACGTAGGAAAATCGGAGAGTTCAGGTCCCTCATGCTGGCAATTATCTCAGAATTGTTATTACCGTTTAGCTCTCGTTAGAAATATGTCTATGTATGTATAGCTTTGTGGAGTTGCATAGTTATGTAAGTGTGGATGTATGTATGTGTGCGTATGATAAATGTTTACAGTTTTCATTCATATATATATATATATAATATATATATATATATATATATATTATATTTATATATATATGCCCTGCACATATCATTTTTGGTTGTTATTAAATATTTTTGATCATCTCTACCATAACCACACTATACTAGATTGGTATACTCCGTAGCAGTAGATAATAACTACGAGTCAATATGCATATCAACAACATGACATTCATTAAAGCCATGATGTATTTAATGTAAAGGCTTTTAGTAGTATATTGTCGTCTGCAGAGAGGATTTTATCTGTCAGTGGTCATCATTTTCTTGACCTTCTTGTCCTCCGCAGCTGACAAGATACTGATGCAGTGACAGTTGAAAGGGGTCTCGGGGGTGATCATGGTGATACCTGGATGTTACTAATTATCATTAAGTGCGGGAGTTGTGATTAATGGAGGAAATGTTAATCATGAAGCATTTCGTATTAAAAGATGAACTAATTAAAACAATTAGGCAACATCTCATTGATTAATTTCATTTTATTTTTTGAGTCTGACACTGATTGACACCATTTGACATTAGGAAAGTGAAATAACTGAACTTGCCTCATCGTTGTCTTGATTTGACTAGTTTAAGTGCTAATCTCACAGGGAATGACTCACTAGAAAACCACAAACACAGATGTAAACTTATATACTAGAGGTTTATTCTGCTTTATTCTATTCACTGCGCCATCGGAAAAAAAAACCCATATCAAATGTTGTAAATCAGATGATATCAAATAGACTGAGCGAACCATCGTTCCCCTAATTAAATAGGAATTTCATCATGAGAGGGAAACAGTATTTCAAGGGATGATCTCAATCTGAAAATTTAATCTTCTATGTTTTACAGCTAGGCGGCAAAAACCTGAAGATAAAATATTTTGGATAATTACTGATCTTATCTGCAAAACCTTTGGCTTAAGATGATATTTATCGTGTATTACAAAGCTAGATGAAATGAAGATAACACTGTGCATTACAAGATAATTACGTCCCATTCCAAAATATGACCTATTCAGCCATATACGGTGACAGATGTAATATTATTCGCTTTTCGATTTTATAATTTGAATAATACCTCAGCATCAAGTATTCTATTAATGGATAATCTATAACTAATTTCGAATATTTTTTAAATGTTCGGCCACATTGGTTATTTAGACTTGTTATCGTAACAGTAATAAGTGTACTAAACATCGGTGAGTTGGTATTGCTATTTATAGCATAATGTGGCAGGATAGTAACCTTGCATCCGATATTTACGTCACAATTATTTCTTATACCGTTAACAATAATAGGATTTTTCCGAATTAATGATGACCTTTGAACCATGATAAGTCAATATCGTATCATCCGCCAAAATAAAACAACAACCGGAATAAATAGATTCAAAGAAGCTATGAGATTTCGAAAAGTGACAGAAAGTGATACAAATAGATCAAGACTTAATACGTCCAGTAGTGGTGATGTTTAAGGGACTAAGCATTATAGAGGTAGCAGACTTTAAAGACTGTGTTCGACCGGCGCCGTAATATAGAAATTTACATTTCAAATAAATGAAATATATGCATTAATTGACACAATAGTCAGATATAGAGTTTATTTGGTTTATTTGTGTAGCAATCAAACCTATTATACCTGCACTCGTTTGTTTTACCGTCTACACATATTTATTGATGTAAACGGCTTGACTGAGTAGGGCATAAAATAAACCTTTCTTGGCATTGTACATCGAATTATTGCAAAGAGTAAGCAGTGCCATAAATATGAAGAAAACAGTTAACAGAACAATTAGGCTAATGTATTATGATTTCATCGCTGCTGTACCTTGTTTAATTAGCTGTCCCACTTATGATCCACAGAAAGTAATTAATTCCAGACAGATTCAGAGCTTTAAGCAATGATAGCAACAATATATAAGTGGTGTCTCTTATAAGCTCACCCTTTATGATGAATATTACGTACTAAATTTCAGTAAATGATTGGAAATTTGCACTTTATAATACAGATGCGGGAACAATCATGTCAATGCTCCAACAGATTAATTTTAATGGTCAAAACATGCAGCGAAGGTGTATGTTTTACTCGATATTTAAATACAATATAGTTGAGTATCAGATGATAACGTAATACACAACTCATGACGATGATGATGATAATGTTGATGAAGCAGAAAATAATAGGACCAATACAAAAGACAATTACTTCAATTGCCAAGTTATTTGACCCATAAAACATATATTTATTAGTTATTGTGTATATATATATATATATATATATATATATATATATATATATATATATATATATATATATATATATATATAATATATATATAATAATCATATTACTCGAGAATGTGTAAATTAACCGATACTTATTCCTATTCAGTAGGCGTCCAATATAATAACTGTACGGAAACTGAAGTACTGCATGAAACCATATGGATAATGTTAGTCTTTTAGCCATCAAGTAGGTGACACACACTTACACACTTACACATGGCCACACAAACAGACACAGACACACAGACATATGCACACACACACACACACACACACACACACACACACACACACACACACACACACACACACACACACACACACACACACACATACACACGCACACACACACACACACATACATACACACACACACACACACACATATATATATATATATATATATATATATATACGCACGCACACATACACTTATATACACACATACAATCTCGCACACAAAAAACACACACACAAGTACAGACACGCAAGCACATACCCACAAACACTCACATATTGGTTAGACTTTCAACCCATTCTGACTAGGCTTATACGTGATATCTGCTTGCATTTATAATATCCGTATAATATATACGAGTAACACATAAATCTAGAAATTTAGTTAAAACACCAAGTAACAAGTACTATAGAATATTAGGCCCTATTTTGGACATCAGCTGATGTTAAGATCTAGTTAAAGTTTGGGGGGGGGGTCAAAAGATGTCGTGTCATGGCCCTTATGACATCAGTTATCCGAAATAGCCTTTTAGTAGTATTAGAGATGCGCTGACAAGTAATTAACAACAAAAGAAGAAACTAACAGGTTTTCATTTCCTGTCCAAAATCTGGTTAATAAAGCACAAGCGTTCTACTACCATAACAAATCTATATTATATTTTGCCTCTTATACATGATTTCTAGAATTCTCGTTTAATGTTGGATGCTTGTTTGGATTTGTATATTGCAGACACAATTTAAAAAAGCTATAACTATATATCGTAATGCCATTTATTAGCTGTATACAGTATTCATCATATAAATATATCACTTATACGGTAATTGGTTCATGTAGCTTTTTGATATTTTCAATGTTTATGAGCAAATATTAACTTGTAGGTGACGAAAACATTATTAAACAACACAAACTTAGCATGCATGTTGTTTCCATATGATACACCAACAATGAAATGTATCTTTCCTCCTACTCTAAACTAGACCATATTGCTTGAACCCTCTCCTGTAACTGAAAGGTCTTTGCGTTCTGACTTGATGAGTAGTGAATTATTGTTACGTCAAAGGGGTATTTAAGAAAAACGTAAAGTCAGTAGACAATAGTCGCCGAATGGGAGAATAAATGTAACGCGTGTACACAATGGCAAAACGTAAGTTCACGAATTTACCTCGAACGAAAGACAAGTCGGCATATAATTAGTTCATGGCCATCTACTTAGATTAGCTCCATTGTTGTATGTAAATTAGTAATTAATACATCAGGACCTTCATGTACTGAATGGCAAAGAGGACGTGGCATACCCTCAGGAAACAGCGCTTTTTGTTTTAAATATTTCTTTGAGTGTTATTAATTAATGCACACCGAGAGACTTTCGCAGTGAATGTAGAAGATATGTATAGATACAGAGTAGGAGCATACAAGCATTGATGTGCTATGATCTCAGCTACGAATATCATCACCATATTTCGTTTTAGTTTTAAGCCATCTTAATGTTGACTGGACATCTTACTTCATGCCAATGATCAAGTATGTGAATTTATAAAAATAGATTAATCAGAGTTGTGTTCATAGCTTAGTTCGATAGTAGTCATTGAGTCAGTGAGTGAGTGCGTAAGTGAGTGAGCGAGAAATACGTATATAAACATATAGATACATAAGTAAAAGAAACTTGCCAGAACCTTAAACTAGAAATGTGAGTTAGTGTCGGCATTGGCTATCTGTAGATATTATTATGAGATAAATATGAAATTGAAATGAGAGAATACAAAATCGATAAAAGGGCCAAATCTGCTGAGTAATGATCAATGTGTATGTATTTTCAAATTGTTCAAGAAAAAAGAAAAGAAATCTCGGGCACTGGTCGATTTTCAGTGGAAAGTTATATAAAGTTATGCAGCTTTATCGAGATACTTGTATCCAATCAAATGGATCCCATCATTTAAGACTAAGTAAAATAACTCACAAACATAATATTATAATCTTGCTTGAAATAGGGATTTTTTTGTGTGGATTTATACTAATATCAGTTAATTAACTGTAAAATATCACCGAAACTCCTTGTATAAATAGAAGATAATGAATGATGTATGTCACAGACAGCTGAACTAGTGGATACATATTTCTCAAAGGCATAATTATCTAGAATGTACTATTTTTATCATTCAAAATTTGTTGTGGAAATAAGCTATGTTAAGAATGAACTATATAGGTTAATAAGAATAGTTTAAAGACTATATCAATATAAATTCATCTCTTTCTTCCACCTGTTTTATCGTCCATTTCATCACCACCAACATCATCTATATCATCTTCAACAGCAGCAGCATCTGTCATCTAATACGCCACTGATTTTGTATGGATTTTGAATAAGATACCAATACATGTAACAGTTTGGTCTTTAGTATAGAAAACTGCGTTACCTATATATTTACAATTATATCGCACATCCATTTACTTTTCAATTCGTGGATATTGTAGTTTATACAAATTGAGACATAGTGTTCCGCTGTTTCAATTGTAATTTCTACAGTCAACTGGTTCATGGCATCACAGTTACGTTTGTATGTCTTTAATCGGAATAATGTTCTATTATCAAGCAAGAATACAACTGCCTACCTAAGTATTGACAGACTAGTACAATCCAATTAAGTGCGCATTACGTACTTTAAAATACTGCGGCCATAGAAAGCGTCATTTGTTCACTAAAAGGAAAGTGGAAAATATATTTATGGTTCCGAGTAGGCTGTCAAACATGAACGGGTTCCTTCTCATAGTATTGTTAATTACTTTATGACGGTCTTGGACATGACGCAAATGTCAATTAGCTCATTTGTGTTATTTTGTGTAAAGGCAGTTCGTTCGGGCACCATATCAAGGGAATAAATCTTAAATTAGTATTAATATTTATTGCAATAGGATATGGTTTATGCTGTACTGAGAAAAACAGTCTAACAATTTCAGGATGCATGATACTATATCACTCTAATCATATACGGCGTGGCCTCAGCGTGTGTTATTTTCTTTGTTAACAGTTCGCTTAGTATATGCGTGATCATTAATCACGATTAAAAAAAATGTTTATCTGTCTTCGGCCATGAAACGAAGAAAAAAACATAAAAACTAACTTTTGTTAACAATAAAGAAAACGTTAAAACAACTGTTGTAATTTTATACACTAATATGGCAAGACGGATTACTTATAACACTAATAGATTTAGAGTAAACAGGGTTACATATTACAGTTGGTTGTCTGGTTCTAATTGTCGAGGCACAATATACAATATTCACATTATCCTGATAAAATACTTCGACTGAAAAAATATTTTTAGCTGATGATATATGTTCTATTTTAGAGGATTCTTCCTTGAAAGGAAATGCAATATCTTAATGCAACTACACAAGGTAAAGATTACAAAGAAAATAGGCGATAAGAGTGAAATATGTATATTGCTAGGAGATGTATGGCAGGATTATACATCCTTAGATGTAGGTGGGTATTATTCAACAACAAGAGACGTAGCCGTTGGCTAATAATAATCAATGATGGCATATGTATGTGCTGAATCAAGTATATAACCATTAAATTGAATTTGTGAGATATATATCAAACCTTACTTCAATTGTACCTCCAATATACAAATAATGCTAGAAATTATGCACATGAGTCCAACAAAAGATTCAGATTGTTTAAATAAAGTAGTGTTGTTCCACTCAAAACATTGAATGAATGAAACAAGATCTTGTACCGTGATCTGCAGCAGGAACAAAACTGGTTTTATATTTTCCATTTTTCGAGATAAGGGGATATTATATAACAATGCTTTGCTATAGTCGTTCAGTGGAGAAATAATAAGGGCCTGGACTAAAGGTCTTGCATGTCTCATCATTTATATACTTACAAATATGTCCTATATTTCTTATTTGATAATAACAGGACTTACATATATAATTCACCTACTTTTCGATTCCTAGATTATTATTTAACATAAGCCCTATATTCCAGCCTTCCATCCACCCATTCATCCATTCATCTATCTATCTATCTATCTATCTATCTATCTATCTATCTATCTATCTATATATATATATATATATATATATATATATATATAAGCTCAAAAATAAATACACAAGCAATTTATAAGTATCCGTAGCAGGACATATTAGCTACCAGTCAATATTCCCGTTAACAACATGACATGTACGAAGGCCATGATCTATTTACAGTAATGGCTCAGTAAAAACATTTGTTGTAATGGCTTATAGTGTTATATTGTAGTCTGCAGAGAAGTTCGTATCTCTTAGTATTCATCATTTTCTTGACCTTCTTTTGTCCTCAACAACAACGATAAATAACGGACACAAGATAATGATTGAGTGTCGGTTCAAAAGGGTCTCTTATAGGAGATCATTGTGTTATCAGGATGTTACGAAACATCATCAAGTGCAAGACTTGTGATTGATGGAGGAACTATTAATCTGTTTTATAACGAAACATTTCGTATTAAAAGATAAACTGAATAAGCAATTAGTGAAAATCGTAGTGATCAATTTCCTGTTATTTATTAAATCTAATCCTGATTGGCATCATTTGCCGATAGAAAAGTGAAATAACCCAATTTGCCTCATCCTTGTTGAGTTTATAAACAAATCCATAAATAAAGCTTAGTGATTATGTCAATTGTTGCTGACTTGATTGGACTATTTTCAGTGCTCGTCACAACTGAGACATAATGCCGGGATGGAATGATTCCCTAGGAAACCATTGCCCATAAACAGAGATACAAACACACAAACCGGAGGTTTATACCGCCTTACTCTATACCCTGCGTCATCGGAAAATTAATGTCATTTATTGTAAATAAGATGATATCACATAGACTGAGCGAACCATTGTTCCCGTAATTGAAATGGAATTTTATCATGAAAGATAAAGACTATATAAAGGGACTGTATTATGATGATAATATAACCTTTTAGGTTTTACAGCTAGGCGCAAAATAACTAATGAGGAATAATCATAGATAATTAATGATCTTATCTATAAAGGTTTTTGGCTTCAGATGAAGTAATTCTTCTAACTGAATTTCGGAATCTCGTTATTATGATTGAATTCCTCCTAAAAACTTTGAGCTGACGTGTATTCTTGATATCACTTATAAGGGACAAATATCATAGTCGAAGCCAACTAATAAGGTACATAAATTTATATTATGATCATAATGGCACGGACAATTCCTTCTCTGTGTAGACGTCTATGTGCGCCATGAGGCAACAGTAATGGAGCTGCTGCTATTTCACAAGATATTCCTGGCAAAACAAGATTTCTATTAATTTAAATTTTGGTCATCATCGCATGGATCACATCTGTATATTTTATTTTGTGAATGAAATTGAAGTTTTCTTATTTTTGATGCATATTTTGCAGTCAGTTTTTAGGCATTATTTGATTGTCCAGATATCTGGATGACCTATTTATCCAGGCAATAATCTTTTCTCAATGGGGAATTTCAGTTACATCCAGTCGTCTGTTAACTCTGTTGTTCACTTTGGCCATTCTTCTGGATTGAAGTCAATAATCTTTGATAGCCATCAGCTAACCACCAGAATTAGCTAATCATCAAAGCAAGCATGATATTATCCACTATAGCCTATATTGTGGATACGGGTAGCTCTCAGGTTTTCGCCCTCCGGTAAGTGTGGCATATTATTAATGAAGGTAACGTTGCTATTTTATAATCGATGGTATTTTGGAATATTACAATATAATCATCTATGAGCCCCAAAATCTAAACACGTTCAGAGAAAATCGTACAAACTGGACAAATGTTATTTATTGAGATGAAAGGTTTTTAAATTATAAAGACAGCATTTATTATAGAAATATTGTTTTCCTTTAATACTCATCTTTGTTTAGTTAATCAACCCTTTGTCCAATTATATTTCGATATTTATTTTTTTAATGGATAAATATTAAATTTATATTTGATTATTATCAGTTAATCAAAGTTTACAACAGTCATTTTCTTAATTGAGCATATTCATCATATCAACACAAAGTGGAGATGTGTGACAGATGTTTTATTGACATTCTCTGAGATGTATTATTGACGTACTCACCGCTAAAAAGATTGTCAAATGTATTGTAAATAAAAAAAATTTTAAGAAATCTGGCATCGAATATTTATGTTGCTATTTTTAAGGAAAGATACTGTTGTTACCTAAGCTTAAAAGCACTTAAAGAATTGTAGTTATCGCGAAAGCCACAAAACAGTTCATCGTCACCCGATTGACCACATTACTTACTGAATTGACTGCATTTATCATATATATATATATATATATATATATTATATATATATATATATATATATATAATAATATTATATAATATATATATATATATATATATAATGTTTTAGATATACCACTCTGATTAAACATGTATGCACGTATATTTAAGCCTAAATGAGGCTTTAATAATGGTACAGTTAAGGTACAACTCGATGCAAAATTACACAATATCTCATGATATCATCGAGCCAATATCCGTATTATCGTCTTGACATTCGTGGAAACAATTATGAGTTTTAAGATTGAAGGACTGCTTGTCCTTAATGATGTGTAGTGATACCTCTAGAGAAGCTGTTATCTGGCAGCAGTCTCTACGACCTGGTTTGTCATCGGCAGCCATGCTGAAGAAGAGATAGAAGATAATAAGTGGTAGTAAGTAGGTACATTTAAAAGCATGAGGCTTTAACGCAGTGGAAGAGTGAGTGTAGCTGCATGCTTTGAAGGTAGGGTAGTTCATATGATACATTATGTGACACTACCATATGTGAAAACTGCATTGCCCTGTATTGTGCAATATTAACGACAGAGCCTTTACAACCCATCGTAGAGTTCACTCCTGAGGTGTAATGATAAGAACCATTTCAGCGCTAAGGGATGACCGTATCCGTAGAAATTACTTGTCAAATACAGAGTGTAGAATATAAGTAAATACATTATCAATCATTACAGGAAAATAATGTGTTCATATAACTGATATTTGTGTTAACATTTGTGAGCTGATTTAACAGTATCACTCGGTTACTTTATTTCTGAGAGATAATAAAAAACACTTCTGTGTCTCTATTGAATGATTACTTGTATTAGTTTATACATCACTTGATGACTTTGTTTATAAACGTTTATTTAGCAATTTTCACAGGTTTGAAATTTACTCATTACTATGAATGTTTTATTTTGTAGTTAATATATCTATGTCTCAGCAAGGCATCATATAAGCTTATATATTCATATATATATATATATATATATATATATATATATATATATATATATATATCCATTAAATGAATTTCTCTGAATTAAGCACATCTTCTCAGTGAATATATATACTTAAATTTGTGATTGGTATATTAATATTTTCTTGTTTTTGATGCATATGTTTCGCCGGTTTGAAGCATTTTTGATTGCACAGAAACCTGAATGAGTAAAGCAAACTGTTACTCCTCTATTGAAATTAGGAAATCAAGTGACATCCAGTATTGCTGATGGTTGTTACAATCCGCATAAGCAAACTACATCATGATGTGCATCCAATTACGTTAAAGGCCGGCGTATAGTCGGCAAAATAGTCATATGGGGATGAAGCATCTTAATTGAATAATTATGAGTGACACAAGTCTTCAAAGGTAGGAATACTCGTCCATGCCCTTCTCTCATTTTAATAGTCAGATGTCAGTATTTTTGTTATTTTTTAAAGACACAACTATCATGGATCCGCAACTGAAAATACTGACCTTCTGTTTCATTGAAGATGGCTGCCGAGATATGCAATCACTTAATGTCCCTCCGTGCGATAATAAGCATATCATCAAAACACTGAAATTAGTTTTAAAGGATCAAATAAGCAAATGATTCTTAGCTTTCTTTTAGGTATTATTGTAGCTTTGCAATAAACGTGTACTATATGTTCCATTCTACTTTACCTTATAGTTATTCCATATAATAACGCCGAGTTGATTACGATCTTATCTCAAGGAATTTGAAAAACATCTCGATGAAAGATTAATATCCTCGAAGACTGATAGGTCAATTATTATTTTCATTAGACAGATTATTTTGGATCTACAGATACTAGAATGTTACAAATTTTCGTAAAAATGGACGTGCATCGCCATCATGTACACTAAAATAATCATTTAATGGAACGGTTAATCATGATGAGAGTGTGTATTCATGGAAATAATGTTTATCCAACATGAGAGTAATTTGAAAGGCAATCACATTTTCATATTATGTATGGATTTAAACGTGACCTTCTGAATAATATATGATTTAGAAAGGGCGTGGAATGAGAGTGCCAGAAATGCATTATTCTGGAAGATGGTGATGAACTATGCATATCTGATAATGGTATATCCCCTTCCTAACAATTTGTTTATCGGAATTGATAACGATCCTTTCCGTAATTCAACGAAACTTTACTATATTTTGTCGACAAATTATTTGTTGCCAGCACTTAAAGTTTACTAATAGTAAATACATGTATGTGTATACTTTAATGCATTTACGTTTCTAATCGGGAAATTAAATAACAATAGGTGGCGTTTATTTAGCGCCCTATCCGGGTAGATAGCTGCTCTACGGCGCTTTAGAGTATAATTATCCCTGACTCAGACTGGTTTCAATCCAGCACACAATTCAAACTCTAAGGCAAAATACAACGCATGCTGCCATTATAGGCGCAAATAGTTACTGAGACACACAGCCATCGCGTCCTGTCAGGTTTTTATTTCAGGCTAAGTGAACCAGTTGCCACATGGCAGCATTGCAACTCCGGAGCATCGAAACCGCTATCCTTCGGTAATGAGTCCTACCCTCTAACCAACTAAACCATAACGGCTCGACATCGAAATAAGATTAACACCTGTATACGGGCTACCATATGTTTAATATAAAGCCAATTAATATCTTTGCTATTTAGTGATTGAATTAACTATCCAGGTAATAACAAACTGTATTCCCGTGAAAAATATATCAGTACGTTCAATTTGTGTCTGTACTTATATTAGTCAAACAAAACCTAATCATTAACTGTCGTTATCAACTAAACATGAACCTGCAGCCTGGTATAATTGCTTTTCTGGCATAGGATAAAGAAGATTTGTGTAACGAGACTGTGATTAATTGTGGATCGTGCACCATTCAATTAGCCCATCTAAGAAGATTATCTGGACAAATGACACATTAGAAACGAAGTAACAATGGCGGTGTGGAAGGTGAATGATGATCAGAAAACCATCAGAATCCCCCAAGACGATCAATTAAGACTGGTTATCCCCATTCGAGATGATGTATTACGTCATCAATCTCTCTATATATGACGTCATGCGCTGGGGGGACATTCATTATTATATTAACGGATATACTACGGACATTTCTGTTGACCGTTCTACTTTCTAACTACTACCAATATATCTATATGACGATAAACACCAAAAACACAAATGGATCAGCGTGGGATGGGTTAAGCGTTATCAGTTAGAACACTTTATATGTAAAAGTACGAACGTCTGTTTCAGAATGCATTTAGCATAGATAAAATAATAACGTTATTGATAAATGCTTCAAAATATTATAATTAAATGATAGTCCCTTCTAAGCTCGAAATACACCAATCAATTATTTTATTTAAAATTGCTGAATACTTCCACACTAAATCCTATTTTGTCAAGATTTACTTGACTTGTTTTAATCGTCTTTTTTGTAGATTAATCATAAATTATATTTATTCATCGTAAATATTTTAGAAACTTATTATGATGGTTGTGTTGATCGTGATAATAATAATAATAATAATAATAATAATAATAATTATTATTATTATAATAATAATAATAACAACAACAATAATTAATTATTTTGATAACAATCAATACTGTTATTGTTGTTGCTATTATTATTGTTGTTGTTGTAATAAAATTCAGCCATAGAGCAAACAAATTGTATATAATTTCCACTGTTGTGCAAACAATAATAAAAGAGCTGAGAATATACAAAATAAAGCAATTTGTTTCTATCAACTACTGGATCATAAAAGTAGATTTTAATAAAATATTTATTAACATAAAATATTCTTTTTTAGTTGAAAGTTTAAATGAAATATAGCGAACGCTGTATTTTTCAAACTCCAGAAAAAGTTTATGATATCTGATAATTTAACTGAATATCATTTACAGCCAGATTAAGCGAACTTTATTTTAGAAAGGCCTAAATATGCACAACCATCTGTGTTTCTATACTAGCGAAGGTCAAAAGGTGTGATGAGAAAGGAAAATGTAATATGCATAGTAAGCAAAGACGCTAATCAAGGTAATGTTATTTTCTATGTAGAGCATCTAGCTGGACTTTCAAAGGCTGTTTTAAATTTCCCTAAGGGGCTTTAATATGCCTATATTATTATTATTATTATTATTATTATTATTATTATTATTATTATTATTATTATTATTATTGTTATTATACAAATCTACTTCACTAACAGTTTGCTATGGAAAAATAGAAAAGCAGTAAACAAAAATGACTGATCGAGAGGAGAGTGATTGATTATTAAATAATAAAAACGAAATAAACAACCAAGCCCCCAATCAGCTAGTTATCTAACTAAACAACAAATGAAAGTAACAGTTCACTTTAAGATAATATGATTTAAATGTGTAATGCTCATAAAATCGCCCCAAATCCCGCTATGTTAATCACGAAAAGGTATTATGGATATAAGGAACTAATGCTAATTATTATTAGAGGGTAGCCATTACGGTTTCCTGGAATACTAGATCGTATGGCGAGAAGGAAATGGGTCACGTGTTAGGACCTCAGATGTCACAAGGATTATGTGGCCATTTGGATCCCGGTTCAACTCAGGTCAGTGGTGAAATTGTATCCTGCTGGGTTTGTACCGTGCTATCACGCAGACAACAACACACACACACACCAACACACACACATGCACACGCACATACACACACATACACACCACACACACATACACACACATACACACACATATACACACAACAACTCACACGCACGCACACACGCACACACCAACACACATGCACACGCACACACACACACGGTCACGCATACATACACACAAACACACGGACACACTAGCATGGTTGGTGTGTTTTATATAACAACTTTAATTGCATATAAAATTCACCGTAGTTGTATATAGGAATATAATTATCTTTCCTAGGTCTAGTTATTTGGAGACTTTACTATGACATTCAACGCTAACTTTAGTCTCTTTGTCATCAGTAAAACCATACGTTATAATTATAATTTGTATTGCAGAGTAGGTCATAGTATTTATTGGATATGTATGTTTAAGAGGTATATGACCTTCCAGCAAATATCACAAGGCATTTTATGCTGCGGTTGAGATGTTCTGTTTTCTGTGCTTGGAGACAGTGTGTTTCCAGGTCCGCATATTCTAAGAAAGGTTGATCTAGAGCTGTATATTCCGTTCACTATTTGTGTCTTTGGAGGCACGCCGTTTAGGTGTTTGATCTGGTTATCCAGCATTTAAATGACTGTAGCAGACACAGTACGCTTTTAACGTATTATGTACTCCTGAACTCAGGAATAGAAACACTGCATCGCATCTCGAGCGGTGCCATTGGACATAGCTTGTTTTGTTTGTTTTGTTTTTCGGGGAAAATCCTCAGGCTGTCGCTTATTCGGCGCAGCCTCTATGTTGGAGTGGTTGAGAAACCTCCCCCCCCACCACTCACATGGGAGCATTACGGAAAGATGGGGCCGAAATACAATGAGGGTGGCTACTGCCAGAGTGTTTCTATATAGCTCGTGTGGTTGGTGTGTTTTATATAACAACTTTAAGTCCATATAAAATTCACCTTGGTTGTATGTAGGAATATAATTATCTTTCCTAGGTCCAGTTATGTCCAGTCTGTACTATGGCATTCAACATTAGCTGCTTGTTATAAATAACGTTTAAGAACGTTATTACTACAATAGTTTGATTAGAAGACATTAAGTCTGGTTTGAAATTGTTAACATTTAGTTTTAACAGTACCCAAGCTCTAACGCCCTATTACGGTATCCTTCCGGGCAGATGTCAATCTTTTAATAGCAACTAAGATAACAGTTTTAGTAGTAGTCGCTTCATGACCCCTGCCCCTTGTACAAACTGACCTTTGAACACAGTGACAAATTAGGTTATATAGTTTATATAGTATTGCATTGAAGAAAGATACATCAATTGAAAAATAGCTATAATTAGGGCTGCTTAACTAATTGCTCTAAACACGTTTTAATTGATCTTAGCGTCCAGTCCATCCGTAGCACCGAAGAATACTCAAAGTTCATCTACACCCGGAAGATTACAAACTTCCAGACCATCACCTAGGATCATGGATCATAAGGAAATCAAGATTCCTACCAGACATCATAACCCCACTTCTCCAGAAAGACCCTTACACACATCAACAACACCAATGAGGAAAGATTAGACCTCCTATATAGACTAGTGGGTAAAAGCGTGGGATTTCCAAGTTTGCTTTGCGGGAGGCGGAGTTTTGAATCCTCGGCCGTGACATTATAGCAGGGGGAGTTTTTCATCAAACCAGGCAACTGGCAAGGTTTCTCTCCTCCGAACATGACACTTGTAAGTAAACTGATATGTCATCACGTTAAACAACTGCCATCATCAGAATAACATAAATCAACACCAGGTGGCTGTGCCCAATAGGTGACAGTCAGGGGTCTCTATCCCCAAACTTCAACAACAACTTCAACAACATTAATCTAAACATTCTCACAACTGCCGTAATCTGATTTCGCTGTTCTACTCCCAAACTCCACTGCTGTAGGTGATTCGCTTTTTGTTTTTGCTTGGCGGCTTAGGACTGGTGAGAGATTATACATGTCTCAGCATGAAAAGTCGCCACTATATTCACGGTTCGAAATTATCTGTGCCTGTGACTTATTATACACAGCTAAACACACACACACACACACACACACACATATATATATATATATATATATATATATATATATATATGTACGCACCCGCAAACATACATACACACATTCACACGCGAATGCAGGTACGAAAACACACACAATATAATTGGAGCTTTCCTTATGACAGATGTTTCACGCACCCCACACGTACACACCACACACGCACACAGACACACGCGCCCACACGTCAGCACGCGTACATAAACACACACATACCCATAAATATACCCACACAGATTCACAAACCCACGCACGCACAGAAACACACACCATAGTTGGAGCTATCCTTGCGACACTTGTTCCCTGACCACCGTACACCATGTTGTAATATTACAGAACAGCACATGATAACGGCGAGCCAATATCCGTATTGTCATCTTGACATTCGTGGAAGCAATTATGTGTTGTATGGATTGACGGAGTCTATTTGTTCTAATGGTTTCTAGTGATATTGGATATATTTATAGAAACTGTTATCTGTCAAAGGTTTCCACTTCCTTGATCCACCTTGTCATCGATAGTCATCCTGAAAATAGGATATAAGCTGATATGGTACAGCTTATAATGCAAAGGAAGAGAGTGTGTGAGTGTGTTTGCGTGTGTGTATGTATGTATGTATGTAAGTGCGTGCGCGCGCACGCGTGTGTGTGGTTTAGCCGTGTTGAATAATGCACTGGTACAGAGAATATCGAACCGTGAATTCACACACTCGACTATTCTTCAGGGGACTGAATCCACAGTGGCGACTTTCCATGCTGCGAGATGCGTAATGTCCGCAGTGTAGGTGCATGCTTTTATGTTAGGATAAGCACAGGATGTGTATAGGTGTATTTCTGCACAGATCTAAATTTCCTTTCGAATATCACTGTGAGGAGATATATGAGATGTTTCAAACCTGTCTCTCTGTATATCTGAAACACACTATTATCGATGTAAATTCGATGAAAGAGGAAACATTTTCTTGAAACTTATATTACTTTAACAGTGATATTCAGCTATTTCTTAATGTTTCCTTGTGATGACTTCTAACTAAGGTGATTCACTCGTAATAGTATATGTTATCAAAACGAACAGAAACACAATCAAGTTCACATCTATAAAAAGGATCCATAACATCTGACTGTGAAAATTACATACAACGAAATATAACGGTTTTTAACCTATATTTTAAGAAATTAAATAATTCTTAGAAATATATTTTAAAATTTTGGATCTACCATGGACGTGTTTGGTTAAAAAAAATTCAATCTAAAGCAACTCCTCCCAAAAATAATTTTAGAACCGTTATTTTCTTACTTGTTTCGGGTGTGAGGTGGAAAATGCCATTTTTCCAGTTTAACAGCAGTGTTATATTATCAAACACAAATGATAATAGGTGGATATCTTAATTAGTGATAATTGGATTCAAGCCCCTTGCTTCAACTAGGAGTTATATAAGGCATTCTTATGCATACTGTAAATCGGCAAATGGCGAATTTCATAATCTGGAATCCGTTTTAATTTGGTGAATTCTTGGGTGGACGAGATTTTTGAAAAACGGAAAACGTCGGCGTCGTTTTAAATTGGCGATATTTTGCGATTAGCCAAATTCGCCAAGTTAATACGATCGTCAGTATTGGCCGGTCTACAGTATTCTCTTCTGTTCTTTTCCACACTGCAACTTATGCCGGGGTAAGTTGTGTACTGACGTCATCAACTCTTGTGTTTTTGTATAGTCTTACTCTTTGTGTGCGCCATTATTGAGCCTGCGCATATATTCTAATGTATGATTAATCAGTCATGTTGCAGTTAGCGCAGATTGACCAATGTAATCACTAGTTTATAATGATGTGTTTACTCTCAAAAATATTTAATACCAAAGCCATTTCCAATAGGGTTTTTATCATCCTATTTTCCTAACTTATACATAGACGTAAGTGGCTTTAGACACTGTTTAGTAAAGCTAATCCACAATAAAACCATTTATTTTGATTAATTAATATATTATTGTAGAAATAGACGTACGTAAATAACTCTCAAATTATTATTTAGGGGATATACAGTGCGACGATTGTTGTACTCACTGCTACTTTATAACATAATCGTGTATGTCATCGATTACAATCGTTATTCATGTAACAATAATAACAAGCGTTATATTATCAGCTAATTAAAATAAGCATTATTTATCCATTAATACTTTACTGTTAAAATCTGTGTGCAATATGTTATCCATTTATCCATTTAGTGGAATTAAAACAAATCATGTTACCATTTTATCTAGTGTTCCCTTTGAAGTGAATACATTCTTAATGATAGGAGTGTATTGGCTTGGAGTTATAATTTACCTATATAAGTATAATGGGGGTGCTTCAAGATAAAGGAAGAGCGAGATAGAAAGAGTAAAGAGACCCGTAAGTCTAATAATATCACCCCAATTCTTCTACCATTTCAAGATTCTATTAATAACTTATAAATCCATTAATCATTTGGCGCCAGAATACCTGTGTGAACTGGTGTCCATTAGAAAGTCATCCCGAAACCTCAGGTCATCCAGTCAGATACTATTGCAGGTGCCTGTGTCTCGGCACAAGTCATATGGTGATTGTGCATTTTGTGTTGCAGCCCCCACTTCGTGGAATAGGTAGCCGGCAGATATTAGAAATGCGTCGTCTCTTGAAAATTTTAAATCTTTTCTCAAAACACACCTGTTCAATGTTGCTTTCACTGATCAATTTTAAATCAATTAAATGTTTTTTTACAGCCATATTATTTGGGATATTATTATATTACATATTATTTGTACAGCGCCTTTTATTGGCTCCTGCTAGTAAGGGCGCCTTAATAAATATGCATTATTATTATTATTATTATCATTATTATTATTATTATATTCACATATCGCTTGAATGTACAAAATCAATATACAGAATATATT
Organism: Paralvinella palmiformis; assembly: GCA_025642065.1. Taxonomy (NCBI): domain Eukaryota; kingdom Metazoa; phylum Annelida; class Polychaeta; order Terebellida; family Alvinellidae; genus Paralvinella; species Paralvinella palmiformis. The sequence continues at coordinate 70,878 of JAODUP010001029.1, read as the reverse complement.
TAGCGAGCTTCCAATTTAATAAAATATAACACTTTGTAGTAATTCTAATGTAGCGTGTTATGCTTCGCGTCTATCTGTATTGATTTCATCGTAATTATTTTAGAGTTACACACATATCATCTCAAACCGCTTGTTGTGTTTATATTTCACGCTTTCAGCCGCAATAAAGAGAACAAAGAACCCATGAAGATGAAACTCTCTAATTCAGGGCTCTTTCGCTTGATAACATGATCGTAAAGCTAGTAAAATTGATATTTTTTGTATTTGAATTTCACTGTAGAAATACCCTGTTAAGATTTAAATCTTACCAATTAGCCTATTTTGTCAAAATGATTCTTATGAACCGCATGATTATTAACATATAACACATCATCAATACAACATAACCTTTACTGGTGAGGTATAGTAATTAGTCCCTATAAAGAGAATAAATAATAAGATATACTACATGATGAATAAGTTGATTATGAGCACATTAGAAATGTTATTTTGGATGATGATGATGATGATGATGATAATAGTGATGTCGATGATGATGATGACGATAATGATGATGGCAATAATATTTATTTAAAAATACTAATAATTCAGCTTTGCATAGGTAACAGTTATCTAATAAATATATAATCTAAGACCTTTAATTTATGGCATATACTTAATTACAAAAACTGTGTTTTAGCTAAGTAAGGGGATTGTGGAATACATGTCATAAAGTGAGGCCAGAAACAGCTGCTGAATGATTAAACCACCTCTGAATACGATTCGGCTACTGATTGCAAGAGTAGCCGAACTGTCTGTTGAACAACTGCTTGGTGAATATTTCAGTTATTTAGTTATTGTACAGATTGTGGTGTGTCGTATAAGGGTTGAATTGAAATGTAAAACGTTATAAAAACACACACCCGAACGAGCACGCACGCATGCACGCACGCACGGACGCATGCACGCACGCATGCACGTACACACATACACACACGTGCGCGCATATATATATATTTCCAGTTTTGGTCTAAGTAATAACTAAAATGGAACTACAATAACCTGTTGAACACATTATATTTTCCCACAACGGATAATTTTCGTTATATCATCGTTTGTTTTGGGATGGTAGGAACAAGGTAATTTAATTGATTGACTTGATTGAGTGCCTCTGATTTCCATTAAGTCACCGAGGTAATATCATCATTTTCCGTCATGATAGACGGGAAACGAATCCAAGTAGGACATTTTTCAAAACAAATTAGAATGCCGAGAGAGACAAATTCAGACCGTCTGTTATAGTTCCAATATCTATTTTACTTGTAATCGTAGATCTGTGTAAAGAGGCCAACTGGGCTAAAACCAAATTTTGCCACTGTAAAACGACCATGGCATTTAACCATGGGAGAATTAGCCAATATTCTACTTAGGATAGAACTAAGGTTACTGGATTTAGCTAATGAATATATACAACTTCCCCATTATCGATATAGGAAAATAATTTGGATTTCCCTTTGGAAATGTCTTATTTACATATTTATGGGCAGTTTGGGAATTGGCAAAGTATTGTAGGTGTCCAATTTCGTTTTGTAGTTCGATAAGTGTATTAGATTAAGAGCATTTGGGCGTCAGAAAGCTATCATTGAAATGGTTGATAGTATTGTCTTTTCGTGACCAGTGGTCCAGTAAAGGATAGGTTTGTTTCTTAGGCTAGAATGAATTATTCATTATGCCAGTTATTTCTGCAAAGGCAATTCCAGCCCACTGTTGATTAGCTTAGCTGTTGCATACAATAGACAATAATCTCCAAACTGCTAATTAGAAAATATAGAACTCACTAAACGTTTTACACAAAGGTACCATTACTTTGATGTGTTTCGCTTTTCTGTCTGTTCCATAGCCTAGCTATTAGTGTTGGCGTTAGTAAGAACAACTCCTTCGTCTGCTGTTGCATGGCAAAAGCGAGATAAATGTCAGTTTTTACTAAATCAGTAAATCATCTAAACAGAGAACTAGCCGCCCTACGAAAGGTTAGTGCGCACATTCTATACGCGCAGTTGATGGACATTTTATCTTTTGATTTACCCCTCGCGATAAAGTACGAATGAAACACTAAATAGAGTCGTTTTGTATTAAAGTACCATTTGCTCTCACAGTGTCTAAGACTGCGAAATGGTGAGTTATTTTAACAGCAGTTTAGTTTACCTGCTGGGTCCTGAAAGTGTTAATGAAATAGCCGACCATGGATCTTGCTGTATTAATATCAAACAATGTAATACTATACCTGACGATGCCATATATGAAATATGTATTACCCTTTTTGTTATAAATTTGGCGCCGCTCTCTATTAAAGGTGTTACGAGACATTATGATATCATATCAAACAACGACACAGTCTTTATAACGGATAGTATAGTGCACACCTTTGGTATAACGATAAGAAGGTCAGCGCTAAGGAATGAACGCATGCACAGAACGTGTTTGTCAAAAATGGAGGGCAGAATCATAAATCAGCACAGGGTATGAGTTTATTCATGAAACTGTCCGTGTAGTTAAAATTGGTGAGCTCTTCTAACAGACAATTCAAATCTTCTCGATCACCTTGATAATATCAAAGATAATTAAAACAATGTTTATGCCAATTATCTCTTGTATTCGTTTACACCCCATTTAATAATTTTGGTTATGAAATCATATTAACAATATAACATGTTTGTAGATTAGCCATTAACATGAATATTTAAAATAATTTGAGTAAGACTGGTTTACGTTTTTTTACTGTAATGGCTTGATATTCCACTAACTAAAATTTACATATTACAAGGTAAACATATCCTCTAAAGGATGATTAAATAAATAAATGCTAATTATTTTTAATATATCTTGTAAACTGATTAAAATTATAACGGGTTAATATCCAAGCGCACATCGTAGGGCGTGATGTACGTTTTCCTTAAAAGCTCAGTATTTTATCTTAAATTCATTCTTATATGGGAGAACGAAATTATATGTATTTTCTCATTTAATTAAAATAATCTGCTTTCATGGAAGAAATTAAAGAAACAGGAAGCTTTTAAATTATGTTTCTTGGGTTTATGTATGTATGATTGTACTTTGGTATATTTTTTATAGTTAAATTAAAAATAGATTTTCTGAATAATGCTTTTATATCTGGCGTTTTTTGAACATATTTTTAATAAGTGATTTATTACGTTGAAAATCGATGTGACGTATAATCACTTACCATAATCATAACCATAACTTACGTTACTGTAATATATTATTAGATTTTTCTGCTAAATTAAATAGGTGACATGAAAGTTAATCTTGTATAATCTCCCCATCCTCTGTATTCATGATGATAGCGGTAACCAAAAGGAAGATTTAGTTTTTTTAAAGTTATAACAATTGGTGTGGAGTTTAACATTTCAATCATCAAAATAATCGATACGGGATCGCGTTACGTCCCCCATCCATACTTATTACGCGTTGTATTTATATTTAACACGTTATGACCTTTATGAATAACCATTATTTTCTTACTCATATTTAATGGTTATATCCCATTGCGTATTTATTTATCCATCTTAGAGTACTTTTAAACATTGATTAATAACTGACTGGAAATTCCGTTAAACGAGCAATTAAGATTTCTCCGTGTGAGCGTTTTTTTCGCTGCTTCAAATCCATCATCTCATTTCAAATAAACCTCTCTCTGGAGAAGAAAAGAGTTTCGTCTAAGAGGAGCAAATCGGATAAAACGAAGAAAGTATCATCAAAATTGTCATGTAATCTAGAAACTATTTTCCTTATTGGATGATCACGCACCCACCAATATCAATCGTTATCTTAGTCATTCAAACAACTATGATAAAGGTATTTCAGCTTCATGTATGTCATTTTATAGTTAATGCTATCTTGTTTTAAAGATAACATCTCACTCGCTGTGTAGTGTTTTAACCCTTCGACAACTGAATACTAGACAATGACAATTCAATCCAAACGATTTGGCCGGATATAGCTGGGTGCCTATCTATACACGTTATATTTCTGACATTTAGATACTATATCTTGTTTTAAAGATATTTAAGTGCTTAGAAATAGAGAACAAATTAATATTTATTTCATTATTCTAAATAACGGTGAGAAAAATGCATAAAAACAACAAAGATTTACTTACCACCGTGTTACAAATATGACAATATATTACGAAAACTGAAGTACGAAATTAATATATTCATTTATCTAAAAGTAAAATATTAATAATAATAATTTTAATATGAATGAATTGTAAACTTAAGTATTACATAACTCAATCCTAACGTCTCCGTGTTCTAACTTATTGCACGTTGGATAACGGATCACTACCACCTGAGTTTAGGCGTGGGCATATCTGAAAGTTGTTTCATCTTTGATTTCGCTTCATTACCTTTGGAGGTCGCTCGGCCCATTTACCCTACCATTTACCTTACCATGGCTGTAAAATAGCAATCTTCATCATCATCATCATCATCATCATCGAATAACTCAAGCTATAAATATTTCTACTACTCCTACTACAACAACAGCTACTACTACTACTACACACACACACACACACACACACACACAAACACACACACACACACATGTCTCAGCAAGAAAAGTCGCCACTCTGGATTCAGTCACCTGAAGAAACGTCCAGAGTTTGAATTCACGGTTCGAGATTCTCTGTGCCTTATTATACACAGCTAAAACACACACACACACACACACACACACACACACACACACACACACACACACACACACACACACACACACACACACACACACACACACACACACACACACACACACACACACACACACACACACACACACACACACACACACACACACACACACACACACACACATACACATACACACGCACGCACGCACGCACGCACGCACGCACACACACACACATACACATACACATACACATACACATACGCACGCACGCACACACACGCACACACACGCACGCAAGCACATCAACCTTCTCTAACCGCCTGAGGTTATAATGAGTGTACCCAAAAATGATATATTAATTAATATCTCTACAGAAATCTTACACGAATGTAAAACTGCCGGACGTTTAGATCTTACAACTTCGTTTTACTGAAACATTTCAAAAGGGAAACATATATTTCATTTTATTAATATTGCTACAACAATAAGGTTAACTGATAAGGTCTTATATAGTCTGTAATAATGACTTGATCTAAGAAGGAAAACTGAGTAATACCGAGATGAATGTGCATTTAGATAATGTTCCACCAACGATTGAATCACCCTCTCGGACGCTTGCTACTAGGATACGCTTGAGTTAAGCTAAGGTCTATTCTTTATTATAACAAAGTAAACTCTGCACTAAATAGTTTCATTAAATGGTCCGTTAGAAATGACCCCATTAACTATTGCAGCATGTTTGATTTATTATCTATTTATTATTACTAAAATTTGTATTAATGCCGTTGTTGTTAGTATTGTTAATGTCATTGTAGCCTTTTGTTGTAGTTTTAGTAATTGGCTTTCTTCGTATTACTCCTATTGTTATTACTGGCCCATTGAATAAGTCAGTTTTTATTAAAATATGAGGGGCTGTGAATTAATGCTTTGCGCTGAGAACTAAATAATTTAGATTAGATGGCTAAATTTCACAAAATATTAATTATCTACACAAATGATAAACGTCTTTTTGCAGAACAGAAATAATGTTAAAGCATAATTACTTTTATACAGTGTACCGTTTTATTATTTATAATATTTAGCTTATTGCTTAAAACAAACATATTTGGACGACATAATTGTGTTAGTTATTGATATAAATTAATTGTCATAATTATAACTGTATTTTAAAGGTTTCGATCCGACTGACTGCCTGATTCACTGACTGACTGACTTAAACGCTGAAAGACTGGTTCACTGAATCACTCTCTCACTAACTCACTAACTGACTCACTGACAACTGATTGGCTGAATAGCTAAATCACAGATTTCCAAACTCACCGACAAACTGATTAAATGTCTCACTGACTAACTGACTGACTGACATACTGACTGACTGACTGACTGACTGACTGACTGACTGACTGACTGACTGACTGACTGACTGACTGACTGACTGACTGACTGACTGACTGACTGACTGACTGACTGACTGACTGACTGACTGACTGACTGACTGACTGACTGACTCACTGACTCACTCACTCACTCACTCACTCACTCACTCACTCACTCACTCACTCACTCACTCACTCACTCACTCACTCACTCACTCACTCACTCACTCACTCACTCACTCACTCACTCACTCACTCACTCACTCACACTCACTCACTCACTCACTCACTCACTCACTCACTCACTCACTCACTCACTCACTCACTCACTCACTCACTCACTCACTCACTCACTCACTCACTCACTCACTCACTCACTCACTCACTCACTCACTCACTCACTCACTCACTCACTCACTCACTCACTCACTCACTCACTCACTCACTCACTCACTCACTCACTCACTCACTCACTCACTCACTCACTCACTCACTCAATCAATCAATCAATCAATCAATCAATCAATCAGTCAATCAGTCAATCATTCGGTCACTCACTCATGTATTTATCTAAAAACTCACGCATAACATCGCACTTCACTTCACTTTATATTGCTATTAACACTTTCATTACACTTTTGGGAATATGTTTGCTGTTTTCAGTAATTGAGCTTTATGATCGTGATTAGTTTTGTTTTACAGCATTAATTTATTGGCATATGACTGTTGTTATGCTTTGTTGTACCCTAGACATCGATGGCGACCGGTGTAATTTATTTGAGCACATACTGGATTTTGTTTTAATTTTAATTTTAAACTAAAACAAATATAAATATTCAGGTGAATGTAAGCAATAATGAACTAATGTTTTAAAGTGCACGTATTATTTTCTATTTTAGTTTTCCAGCCATTATTTATCCTATAGCTCTTCTTATGAGTGTAATTACTGTTAAATATAGTTTTCAGTTAAGTCATCAACACTTCTGGGTTGTGGTAATGAAGATAAATGGCTTTATTTCCTTTTAATGTAATGTGAGGGAAAGTGGCACTTTACGTGTTTCATTTTATTTCTAATTTAATACAATACTTTTTCCTGAACATGATCAGAATTTGTAATCGAATTAAGCCTTAGAATCAAATTGACTACTACGTGTGTTGTATCTGACTAGTAAATCCAAGGTAGTAGTGTAGGGACTGGTGAGACATTCCACATGTCTCAGCAAGAAAAGTCGCCACTCTGGATTCAGTTCCCCTGAAGAAACGTCAAGACTTTGAATTCATGGTTCGAGATTCTTGGTGCCTGCGCCTTGTTATACACAGCTAAAACATAAGCTCGCACGCACGCACGCACGCATGTATGCACGCATGTGTGCACGCTTATATGCACGTGCACGTACGCGCGCAAGCATAAACACCAACACGCACGCACAAACACATACACACACCCGCGCGTCTACACACAGACACACACACACACACACACACACACATACATATATATATATATATATATATATATATATATATATATAAAGCAGATACACACATTCCCATATTGTCTATAGGTTAAGGTTCCTGCCTTTCACGCAGGCGGCCCGTTTTCGATTCCGGGTGTGGTAGCTAATTATGTACGCTGTGCTGATCAAGCAACAGCCTGGGGATACTCCCCGAAATACAAGCAAACAAGCAAGCAAGCACACACAAAACACACTTATTTCACTCCGAAAGGCTGTCGTATATTGCAGTCTCTCGTTGGGCGAATTTAGTGAAAATCTTCTAAGCCAAATATGTGAATCCTATAGGAGGGTGAGCGCTTATACTGTGTCTAAATCATCCTTATCTCGCCTCGTTAGACATTCATGGCATTAGATGTTGGACGGCTGTTGAATCTATTTTCCATCAATATCACTTAATATGGAATTAATTATTCGTTGGAGATCAGGAAAATCGTCGCTGATTTGACCAGATGTCAACTAAGAGTAATTAAATCGGAAGACGACAGCAACTCTGATATTCATTCCACTAATCAAGTCGGCTTCCGGTTTGTAGTAAGTAATCTTATTGGGAGCGTGCGACTCTATTGATGCAATTCTGCGATATACAGTAAATGAGTGAGTCAGAGGGTATCGCTTTGCCCACGCTAACATATTCCTCTAAAATGAAAAGATAAATTGAAATCGTTTTGACTGATTGGTGTTTCATCCGGTAGAAATATTTTACACCATGATGTTAATTCGTTACTAGCCTTAAAGGTAAGCTAAAAAGTTCAAATTTGAATATGTATTATTGACATAGGGCTTCAATGCAAGTGACTGTTAATCATGTAATATATATATATATATATATATATATATATATATATATATATATATATATATATATATCGGAATGTATATTGGAATGTATAAGACCTCGATGATGTTAAAAGTGTACTTTTCAAAGTAAAAAAGTTAATCGATCAAAATTAATCTATAATTTAAAATTATTTTTATAAAACATATTAGTATTGAATATTACTTTTACACTCTTCATCATCAAAGGTCCAGATTAAATAGCTGGACACGTTTTCCAGTTTGTGTTATTTCTTGTTTTAAGATTAATTAATTGAAGACGCACTCCTTCAAATCAAATAAAAGGCAAAATGTTCAACTTAATAGTAGCCCTTGTACAAGTAAGTACAACTAATAACATCGAGACAAACAGACTATTAATGGCTTGTGGAGTAAATTCCATGAATTGATATCCGTAAGTGTCTCTATTGGTCAATGGTATTAATGGTATCTGTGAATCCACAGGTTTTAACTTTTATCGACATGTATTTTCAACATATAACATCAAATACATATTACTACTACTGGCAGTGAATGGAAGGTTTGAAATTAGTGTATTAAATATTCTTATTACACATGATGGTTGACATATTATTTGAGTAAAAGTAACTAGTCCAGTGTATATTTGGTAGCAGGTGGAGGGAGGAGTTGCCAACATATAAGAACTATATATAGAAATATGTTTATGGATGTATATATGTATTTGCGTGTGTATGTGCGTGGACTAGTGACTGGGCACACATGAAAACAAAAACAAAAATTCAAATCAGACGTCAGATTAACCATCATTCACAATCAATTCTAATTAAAAACAAAACTTTAGTAATGAAATCACCAACTAGGTCATTACATCAGCAAAAGGTTGCACTCTAATAAGTTATTGATCTAGTCAAGAAACGTTGTTTTGAGATGATAATACATCACTGGTATCAATAAGTGGATTTTCTGGTTGAACTATTTAAGACGAGAACTAGAAACGAGAGATGTCTAGCGCCGCATGCTAGGTAGTTTTTAATTATATTATTCATCGCATTAGAAATAATTATTTGCCTAAAAGACGTTGGGAATATTTGATAAAACGTGATGAAAGTCGAAGCAGTTAGTCTGGTTTGTATTAAATTATGGAATAATGATCACATTTCAGTACGTCTTTCAAATGTTGTTTTCCATTTTTTTCCCCGAATAATCAAAACCAAAGGCAGGGAAGTCGTATTAAGCATTGAGTTTTTCGTTATTTGGTTTCTCAAAATCCAGTCTCTACGTTTAGGAACAAATCTTGGCCCCCAAAACTGGAGTAAAGCTTTGATAAATATATATAGATATATTGAAGCCTTTAGGCTGACAGACGTGTAGTATCAATAATTAGTTAGGAGGCTAACACTGAAGCTTAGCAGCATTATAGCCTCCATGGATTTAATATTAGTCGCAGGGAATAATATATTTTCCTAATATAGCGCCGAAACTGCAAATAATATTAATAAAATGTATGTTCCTTGAAGTAGTAACTATGGATTGATAGAACGATTAGATTCAATAATTTAGTGTAATTTCATCCATAAAATCAAATTCCAATTTGCAGATTTGGCTCAATTGTGTTCTGTTACTAGTTTAAATAAACGCATGTTATCAGTATAACCTAGATATATAATATTTTATTTATTGATGTAATGACACCAGAATAATTGCGATATGAAGAAAATTAAAATAGAGAAAGTTGTATATTTAATTACTGTTAATAAATAGTATATTATGGGCTGAATTTCATTATCTAATTCTAAAATTGTCGTTGGATTATTACTATGATCACCCTTATACAAGTGTAATTATCTTTGACTATAGCATAAATCAGCAAGCTCCACTTAGGTCATATATATATATATATATATATATATATATATATATAGAAAAATATCCCTGACTTATTCTGCAATTTTCTATTTGTCATCGAACATTACAAAATGAATGATATTTCTGAGACGTTAATCAAAGGAGAAAAGGATATCTGCCTGTCAGTTCACAAGATGGTCGCCACAAAAATGTAATCCATGTTTCTTGTGTAGAATAATACAAGTTGCAGAAGTAGTCCCGAGCCGACTTCAACAAAGGAATCGGAGAAGATGTTTGGAGAGCCCCACTACACAAAGACAGATAACACAGATGTCTCGTTTGATCCTGTTGATATATCGCAGTTAGTAACGATGATATCCAGCCTGTCAATCAAATATTGAAGCAGAACGTACTATGTTGCTAAGTGATAACTCCCAACGTGAATCCTGTCACTAAAAGTGCACCTCCCCCGGAACCATCACACTTCCAAGGGACACGTCAGTCCCATCTCGAGCACTTACTATTTCACTATCAATTAGTTCCAAGGGGACATGTAAGTGGCCATTGGGGGTATTGTTCCTCTGACTACTGTGCCAACTGTAAACAAAAAGACAGATGTAATCAGTTTCATAGATTCAGAATATGACTGCTAATATAAGTCAGTATAAAATTCCGGTCAGGTACCACAGATCACTATTTTATTAATTCATAAATGATGTATATTGTTATCATTGGCTCTTATCGTGTTGCTGGTATGCATACCTCAAGACCACTTTTAGGTGGCAGGGTAATTTCATTGTGTATTTTAATGTTACAAAATCTACACGACGAACCAGGATTTTATCATCATATTTCATTAATATATTTAAAGAGATCTACATTGGTCTTCCCTTTGTTTATATTTTAATGAACTTGTTCCCATACGCTGATAATGTCACCATAGTTATTACCGGTGCCAAAGTGTTAGAAACTCTTATTGATAAATGTTATGGATTGTTTTTAGAAATCACGACTTAAAATAGAATCTATTGTGCAAGGTGATATTATACTGGAACGTGAATCGAATTGGTATTTTATTGCCTCAGATATAACAAAGCTATATTTACTTCGAACTGTGACTGTTCATATGTAAATTACATACATAAATAGATTAGTAATATACATCCACTCATATTATCATTTGATTTTAAAATTATGTAAATACTAGAATATTTACAAGGTAACATAGTCCATGGAACTCAGTAAGAGTGTTAATAATCCTAAATAAGTGACATCTTCTAACATTAACGAAATAAGTGACATTGTAAAACGAAATATTGCATCCCTATTTAAAGGAATTAGTTACAGTAAAATCTCCACAAACATACATACACGCACGCACACGCACACACACACACACACACGCACACGCACACACACACACACAAAACACACACACACACACACACACACACACACACACACACACACACTATATATATATATATATATATATATATATATATATATATATATATATATATATATATATATATATATATATATATATATTATCTTAAATACCTTAATATATTATCTATGAGTTTATAGCCATGACAATATAATTTTAGTGATTGTACGATTCACATGCAAACCAGTATGAATGATAATGGCCATATATATTCTGTCCATGCCACATATTGTATGACTATGTTATTATACTGTATTTGGACGAGCGCAACATAGTCTACTTTGTTTCAAAACTATCTTAGTTCTAGCTATCTATTACAGGGATGCCACTATATTACCTACATTCAAATTACGCTGTACCAGATTTCATTAAATTGTGTTTGAACTTGTATCAGTTTTAAGTTTTGACATGATTTAATTTATGTGCCATGTTTAAAATAAATTTGAGTGAAGTCTTGGGCTACTTATACATATTCAATTTTGTTGTATGATTTTGTAGCAATTGTGTTGAAGTTCTTTTAATTATTAATGGAATCTAGGTGCTTAATGTTACTAACATCCAATGGCATGAAAGGAATTAACTTGTTCTAAAGCAGTATGACATCCCTGGGAGAATAGTGAACCAGGGCAAAGCAATTACTGACTTTATTATTTAAAGTATGCTGATACATTAATTCCATAAAGATGCATATAGCTACAAATCGACACGCATCTCAACAAAACTACTCACTACAAACTAGGAGCATGCTTTATTAATTACCACTTATATCAGAGTATTTGTCGTTTTCTAATTTAATCCCCTTTGGTAAACGGCTAATTAATTATATATTAAATTATATTGATGACGAACAGGGCCAACATACTTCCGACACTTTACCCTCTGTCCGCTTAAGGAGGAAACTGACGATGACTTAGATTCATTGTGAGAGCTGATTATACCATGGGATTCATACATTTGTTAAGATCGCTTTCACTGAAAATGATCTCTCGGAGACGGCAATATACTTCAGGTATTGGTAGTGTGATCACGAAGCGTGTATTTGTATTGTTCATTATTTTAGAACAATGGCACTTTAGTTTTATTAGTCAGATACAACTACCTTAGTAGTCAATAGTTTATTCCATCCGTGGAAATCAACCTTAGCTTTCGATAGCCATCTAATTAGATTACAGGGTTTAATCGTGTTATGAAACAAAAAGGTTTTGTGTCATCAATGTGAACTGTTTACCCGAATCGGGTACCTTAAATGGAAATAAATCCAACTCACCTTATTAGAATGACTCAGAAATGTTTGGAATTCTTAAAGTCTTAACCAAAAACTAGTTTAAGATAAACTTAAGTGAAAGTCAAATTATATTTAATAGTAAGTTCACTTGAAAAACCACTAAGTAAAAGAAACAACTTAAAACTTTCAGGAAAATCTTATATTTATTCTTTTTGCGACAATTTGTTTGATATTTCAATCTGTCAAATTATCAGTCACCGTTTATTTTAGTATAATAATCACGTTTTCAGCAGTTTTTAAAAACTTCATAGCAGCCAAATATAAACAAAAATAATTTCCATTAGTAAAAATCTGATTTGACAAAGACAACGCATGAAGAATATCTGGTTAATAGGTTGAAATGAAGCAACATGATAGTAATCTATTCCAAAAAGTGGGGCAGCAACACTAAACGCCCAATCACCATGTGACTTGAGCCGAGACACAGGCACCTGCAATAGTATCTGACTGGATGACCTCAGTTTTCAGGAATGACTTTCTGATGGACACCAGTTCAAACAGGTATTCGCGTGTCATATAATTAATAGATTTATAAGTTATTAATAAAACTTGAAATGGATAAGCTGTCTAACAGGTAGATTTTAATTGACGCCTGGAACGCCACCTTGTGATCACTCTCCTGGTTGACGACTATCTTACAGACATGAACCAGACTATGCGTGTCGATGGCGAACTGTCCGAACCTGTCCTGGTGGGATGTAACGTACCCCAGGGATCTGTATTAGGTCCGAATAACTACGTTATCTACACCAAGCCACTTGGTAATGTCATAAGGATCCGTGGATTACGCTACCACTTTTACGTTGACGATATCCAATTGTATTTAGCATTCAAACCTAAAGATGACGTTTCATAGTTTGAGGCTCTAACTCGTATCGAGAGTTGTTTCAAAGACATCGAGTCCTGGGTGCACTGTAATATGCTCAAGTTGAACACAGACAGGGAATAAGTCATGTCATTCTCCTATAGGCAAAATTCCAAAAGCTCTGTTAATGTAGACAATTCTTTAATTAGATCTACATCGTGTGTTAGGAATCTAGGTGTCATGTTCGACTCCATCATGAATATGGAAGAACAGGTGAACGCTGTATGCAGGTCAGGTGATGGTGAATTACGGAAGATCCGCGAATCAGACACTACCTGTCTAATGAAGCCACAAAATCACTAGTGAACGGACGTTTTACATCGGAATTAGACTACTGTAATATCGGGCTACCCGGTCTTCCCAATAACGTAATAGACAAACTACAGCGTGTCGAGAATACAGCAGAAAGCATTATTCCCAGAAAATCTCGCCGTAATCACATCACACCAGTCCCGAAGGTATTTCACTGGCTACCCATACGCTACAGGAGCCAATACAATATCCTATTACAATTACAAGATGCCCTGACCATTCATCTCTCTATATCTAGAAAATGCTGTATATGTACAAACTAAATAAAACTGTAAGTTATCAGAATTCGTTGCCATTAGTAACACCTAAGATACGGACAACTTATGGTAAAAGATGTTTTATTCACGCTGCTCCAAGTTTGTGGAATGAACTTCCGAGCAACATCAGGAAAGCAAGAACAATAAATACATTCAAAAAGTTGTTAAAGACTAACTTCTTTCTAGTCCACTTTGGTATTTAATCAAAATCTAGGAGCTGTATTTTAAATAATGCATATAATATACATTTTATTAAACACTTTATATATAACATTTAAATATTTGTATTGTCAAATTTTATTTTAAAAGTGAAACACTTTTGAATATACGATGTAATACTATCGAAAAGGTACTATATAAAAGTGATATGATAATAATAAAAATAATAATAATAATATCAAACAAATTTATTGTTATCTTTATAGGAACGTGGTTTTTAGTCAATTTTGGCTATTTTAGTCTAATCAAATCCTCCATTTCATTATATAAGAGTAATATTTAAGAATGTTCCACATTTTTATAAAAATCGTTTTTTAATATGATACAGTAATAACAAGAGGTGTAACAGGAACAAAGTAAATTACTATATTGATTACTGGACCAACAATTACAATAATACGATGATGGATACAATACGAATAATAATAATAATAATAAAAATGATAAATGGACAATTAATATAAATAAGTAACAGAAACAAAAACAGGTCTTAATACTTCTAGGAAACTAAGGAAATCATTATGAACTACACCTAAACTCCAAACACGCCTAGCTATATTTTCCCAGTTACTACTTACAATCTTGTCAATTGTTGGGTATAATGGTGAACTGAATTAAATGTTAATCTAATTGAAATCTTTTGTGTCTTAACCGGTTCGTATATACTGGTCAACCAATAATATATTAAATATTGGGGATAAAGTAAAAGTGGATGATTTGCCAAGTGGACACAAAGAAGGTTTCCCGACATCTAATAAAGATATTGGTCTTAAGTATATTAATTTCACTTCAGATACTTAGCACAACAGATCCTATGCGCCCTTTCTCTGTATATCCTATTTTTAATATAACTTAATAATTAGCATGTGTTTATATATTTAATATGATTGTGCTACTTTTTCACTACTTATGTAATGCAGTCTATTTGACTAAACATGTAATATGTTTAACAACGAAATAGTGGGGTATTTGTAATGTTTCCTATGTCAACACCAAGAAAACAGGTAATCGAATGATCGTATTTATATCCCTTTAATATATATGATAATGTAATGTTTTGGTCTGCCAATATTTATTGGATCTGTGAAGTTAAAGAGTAATTGTGGGAAAGGTTTTCTCAACTAGTGCTATTATATGACATGCATTCTATACACATCAATGCTGGACACACTAAGAAGATGGAACCAGCCCAAGCGAGTTTGATTAATTAAAGCCTAGAATTATATAAACTCAGCAATAATACCGACCTACACTGAGCTATGAATATAAAACGGTCAAACATTCAATATAACTAAATACTCTATCATTTCATGAATATGCCATCACCAGCGAGATCTCTAAATATTTATCTGCTACCAGAGTATATTGTTTATGAAACAACTTTACCCGACGCTCTCATAGCTCGCCTGGACAGTCTGTCATTATAACCAATCAAAATAGCACTTATAGAACGTCAGCTGCGAAGTGCAAACATAACTGAACAAATGCCATATGTTCACATCGACTCCACGAGAGAGCTCATTTTAATAAGTATTTTTAACGCCATACTCACACGAGCATTATCTAGCTTGTACTGAAATACCTTTAGTAATTATGCATCAATTTAACTACTCTATTTTATTTTAGTACAACCCATTCGTTGTGTTTTTACATTTTAGACGCGAGTTCTTATCTCTACCTTTAGCATTATACCCTGTTACTGGTTTTTGATATGATACATATAGCTCGTCTTTTCTATACTGTATGTTAACCCTATTAATATATGTACCTGTATAATCTGTATTTAGTATATTAGTATATTATATATATATATATATATATATATATATATATATATATATATATATATATATATATATATATATATATATAATATATATATATATATATATATATATATATATATACTATACTATACATATATATATATATATATATATATATATATATATATATATATATATATATATATATATATATATATGATGTCCATAAAATATTGAACATGTAAATGTGGATAGGTGTTTTGCCAATGAATGTTTGTTGTTTCAGTTATCCAATGGTTTAGTGTACAGTTAATTCCTAATAAGTCTTTAATGCGTAGTTTATGCATGAAACATGTGATGACAACATTGATTAAATAAATTAAAATTAACGTCAAAATATCCTAAGAATTTTCTGTTTTATTAAGTAAATATCAATTCGTTAATTATCGTAGCACTAACTGGTTAATTGTATTCTAATCTTAACCATCCTTCATTGTGCATCGACATAGATTTAGACAGTATATATTGCCCAGGATGTTTCACATATAATTAGGTGTTAGAGCTATAAATATCTAAAAACGTATTCAGCAGCAAAAATGTTACTGCAATCCAACAGCTAACGAAACAAACGAATTGCTAATACGTAAAGAATAAATAATCATATACTTATTCATATGTAGGTTTTAAATTAATTTATATATTAATATTCTAATTGTGTACTTATGTATTTATATATCTATAACACGATGGGAGATACACGTTTATTGTCTTTATCTATTGTAATTAGTATTAGTTGACATAATGAAAAACGATCATTTGTTCTGCATTACTAGAGCCTGAAGTCTCTTTAGTGAAAACTATTATGTCTAAATAGAAGAAATATGACATATATATTATGTTTATCAACATGTAGCTACATAAAAAAGAATAAATATAAAAAAGTATCGACATTAAATTGGCATTTCTTTGCCCTAGACTTAAAAACTATAAAGCGAGTAAAGAAATGATGTTATCTTAATATAATAACAACAACAACAACAACAACAACTAATAATAATAATAATAATAATAATAATAGTAATAATAATAATAATAACAATAATAATATTTAATAAAGCGCTCTTATTATTTTGAAATGAAAGTAATAATTTCTACGATATGGGATATATTATTGTGATGTAGTTTCGTCATAAGTACGATGGTTGGTCAGCCAATTACACTTTGATGATGATTGGTTCCTTTTCTCGAATGCACTAATCTAAACAAAACAACCCCGTTTTTCCTGAAGTGTAAATTTGGTGCCAACTCTGAAGTTGGAGAAAAACACCCCCGGTAGAAAAAGAAAATATTCTGTTACCAGAAATTTCAATGTATACCTAATACAGTTTTAAACACGTCTGTATTGCATATACAAAAAATAGAATGAGAGACAGCAGCTAAGTACGAGCGTGGAAATAACGACAATCGTATCAGCTGATGACAACCATAAACACCTATCGTATTTCCAGGAAATTAAACTCCACAAGCTGGAACCAAAACGTGTTGAATGAGATTATAAAACATAATCTCTATAAATGAGTAAAGTAACACGATGCTGCCTCGATAATAATATTGATTAGAATGTTGAACTGAACAACACTAGTTGTTATAAATCTTGGAAATTAAAGCGTCGTTTTTATACTTCTATCGTCATGAATACAGAGGAGCGGAAATACAAACAAATTTAATATCATAACATACATTTTATTTAGCAGATAAATCTAATACAGATTACAGTTATATAAAGTACGGGCATTATAAATAATACTTATGAAATCTTATCATAAATAATTCAAAAACAAACGTGGGTTATGAAAGCTATATTCATGAAATACACTTTGATTTTTTTTTTTTTATTATATATATATATATATATATATATATATATATATATATATATATATATATATATATATATATATAAACATAATATAATGTTCCCTACCCAATACCAATATATTTTAAAAACGTTTATGTACAGTCTTGATTGGATGTTAGCTGAGTATATGTTCTCAATTACAGGCACTTTCGGTATATTCATTATCTGTCTAGTATTCAGATATAATGTTTTCCAGATGCTATCAGATATAGCACCTGTCCCGAGATCATCAACGAATTTTCTATATGTTATGCGTATTGGGAAATGCGTTGATAGCGTGACACTTCTAGACGCCAGTGTGATAAATTGCCAAGAAATATATTAATTTTCAGTACAGTATGTATAGCCGAAATAGTGAAATAAAATTAAATAAACGTATTCCATAGGGCCGTTGATAGGCAAAATGGTCGATGGAGGGAGATAAATAGACACACAGACATAGATGCAGAGAGAGATGATATTTCTTTTGACTATTTGATGAACCTAACTTGTGTCAATACACCAAGTTATTCTGGTACCGTAAGTAGGGATATGATGTTTCACAAATTTATGAGTTGTAATGTGTCTAAAATAATATTTATGCTAAAAATCCACCCGTTTTTTTGTTTATTCTTTTCAAGAATTTTTTTTAAAAATGTTATGTGATTTGTAAAGGTATCGTATACATACCGATTTTACTATATTTGATACA
Organism: Paralvinella palmiformis; assembly: GCA_025642065.1. Classification (NCBI taxonomy): domain Eukaryota; kingdom Metazoa; phylum Annelida; class Polychaeta; order Terebellida; family Alvinellidae; genus Paralvinella; species Paralvinella palmiformis. The sequence goes on along the minus strand of JAODUP010001029.1, from coordinate 51,887 downwards.
TTTTCAATGTGATATATTAAGGACTTTTTTGGCAGATGTGAACTTGTTTCAATTTCTCTTCTGTTGTATATTGCACATTAGTATATGTAAATCATGTTATTTACAAATCCCTCATTGAGAACCAGTCAAAAACTAAAGCCGAATACTACTGTTAACATATTACGAATGCCAATAAAACATTTTCGTCAATTACGAAATGTGTAAAAAGGATATTCTTTTCCAACCAGACAGACAAAGAAACAGGTAGACATACATATATTACATATACCTGCCAACAACGATAACATATATCAAAATTATATATTTGCGGGAACATACAAATTATTTTCATACCCTAACATACAGTACAATAAATGATGATATTTTAAAGGTACTTTTCCGCAGTCATTTATTGCTTTCTATCCCCTTTTCAGTACGGATGCTGATAACAAGGTAGATCAATTAAATGGAGAACTGCGATTAGTTAACAGCTTCTCTAGAGAGCTCTAATATCACCACATACCACTAAAACATACTTAGAACAAATAAGTGCTTCTGCAAAAGTTACGATTACAATGCAGGTATCGATTCGTCATTTTCATCTGCATATTGCTTTTTAGACAGATCATTAAGAAACGTATGATATGCTGTTAGTGGATGTGTGAGTCTATGTTGTGTGTGTGTGTGTGTCGATGTTGTGTGTGAGCGCGTGTTTTAATATGGTTAGATTTGACATCAGTAGAGAGAATCGCTAATTATGAACCCAACATCTTGGCAATTCTTCAGGGGCGGGATGCAGATCATTAACATTTAACGCCCACAGGAAAAAGGTTGCACCAATCTCCTGTGAGTTTGTATGTGGGGGAGTATGTATAAGTGTATATACGTGCTTGTGTGCGCGTGAGCCCCTGAGTGTGTGGGGGGAAGTAATTGTCTCCGCGAGCATAATATTAAGGCGTTGTTCACTGAAAGGATATGCCTCACGTGCTAGTTGCGATTATCTCAAGTACTGTTACTCCTCTATGTGGAAGAGATTAGTAAGCACAACCAACTAATGCCTCATCTGAAATTCCAACTACCTCCTTTTTACTGAGATATACGACTCACAAAATGACATCATCACCATCATCATCATCATTCATCATCATCATCATCATCATCATCATCATCATCATCATCATCATCTAAGTACTTATTTTCCTGCCAGACACCTGCTAATAAAACACCATTTTTATCTAATCGCTGATCTTTTAAGTAGGGTGTATATATTATAACATGACAATTTTGCATCGTTTAATACAAATGCATTTTCCCTAATTACAATTGTGATGTAATCTATTATTTTGGGCAACGGTATATATTGTCTCGGTTGGTTAGATGATTACAGGTGTCTGCTGTATGGGATCGTATGATCGGTGGCGTGATATTTGTTCCGGGTTGTGATTGGTTATTGGTTAACTGCCTATGGATCACCTCGCTATAAATCGGGAAGCTAAACCACTAAGGACATGCTATCAGTACGTACATAATTGTACAAGATTTGCTGATACAAAGTGTTGTTTATCGAACTGTGATGGACAGATGAGAACCTTCCATCCATAACGTCCAGAAGCCGTATAAAAGGAAATATCGACTCTTTACCCGGGGTTGTGATATATATATATATATATATATATATATATATATATATATATATATATATATATATACATACACACACGGAACGTTGGGTGAGTAACTTCATGCGAATGCGTCACTCTTATTGTACAAATTTCGTAGTTTAATATTATAGGTTGTTATTAAATTGTTTTATTTTCATTAGTGTATTCTTGATGTAATATAGTGTCAAATACATATGATATTATTTTTAATATTCAAAATTCATTAGTTACATCAGTCCATTTGGAATTGATTTTAATTTGATTTTCCCCGCACATAAACTGCCCGATAGTTTATGCAACTGATCAGGATTTATCCGTGACAGAACATATATCACATTGAAAATCCATCATTGTTTAAAATATAATGTAGGTTTTTCATCGATTCCTTAGTTCCTGGTCTGATTGCTAGGCTGAGCCACTGGCTAGTTGGTTGCTTGATTTCCCTTCTCGATCGTTCGTACGTTCGTTCGTTTCTCTTATATTTTACACTTAATGTTAGTAGTGAAGTACTCTGTTTGCAGTACATTATAAAATTGTAGTCCTACACCCAACAATGATGGTGATAATAACAATAAATTTATTAATTTTAATTTAGTAAAGAGTAATTACACATACGCGTGATTGAAATGATCTGTTCAAAGTTCGGTTAATTTCTGAACAGTTAAAGTAGCATTTTCTAAAATAGTATCTTTATTATGTATTTATGTGAAATATTCCTGCCTCGTCATATTCTCTTAGTTCCGCTAATTTAGAAAAATGTTGCTGTTTTGAATATTTGTATTTTTGTTTTATTAATTCCGGTTCATACATCTGTAAATCATCCTAAATAGAGGATTATAATTAAATTTGTGTCATATAAAAATACACAACTCAAACTACAAATACTATGCCTATACGCATGTGTACACACGCACAACCCCAATCCTTATTCTAATTGTTGTTCGATGAGAATCATATAGAGGGCAATAAATCAATCAATAATTCCACCTGCCTCATATATAAATGTACACAATGTTACGATGTAGGCCTACACCCAGATTTGACGGAAACGTTTCTAAAGGGATGCACCAGTCACTTATATTAAATGGTCTGTTAAACAATCACTCCATAACCATTTGCAGAAAGTTTGATGCAGCCGCCTCGTATTATATGCCATCTTAGTTAACATCACGCAACTCGATAATTTTCATGAAGTGTAGATTAATTGCTTTATGTGGGCGGAAGTTGGCAATGATGAGAAAGAGCAAAACGAACTAAGGTAAACAAACAAGCCTATTAAGGATTAACAGTAATGCCAAATTCTATGATGATATTGTAATAAACAGTAGCCCGAATGAAGGCGTTTCTTTGCTGAAATAAAGCGTTGAAAGGTGATTATGATACAGATGAGTTTCCATTTGAAACTTGATCAAGAACATCCATAGATTTCTATAGATTGTTTTGCAATGGAATATTTACATACCCAAAGGTCAGTTAGCATTCCTGGACTGTGCAAGCTGATTAAATCATCTTTGTTTCTATCATAACATACCGAATGTTGGTATCCTTGATCAACTCCGTATTACATAATATATATTTTTATAATTCAACCATAAAATAGTTTATATATGACACGAGGCTACTGCTAATTTGAAGTTTGTGGATTAATAGGCATATAAAATAAAACCTATCCACTGAATGTTCTACTGTTAGTATGAGATAATAATCAATATATGCTTAGTATGTACCAATCTTGTAATGTATTTTTTGTTCACTTTTTGATGTCATTTTCATAGTTCGTCTATTTTCTTCTGTTCGACTACACAAGTAATAAGTGTAACAAATAAATAATGAATGGCTCACTTAATCGGCAAGAAGAAAATTGATGGAATGACAACATTTATATTTGTAGCGAATAGTTCTTTATATCCGATTTAAATACGTGTATTTGTGAAAGTAATGTTTTGTCTATCTACGCTTTCTTCGATCCTTTGTGTTAAGTATCTGAAGCGAGCTTATTCTGTTATTGGATCTTTCATTAAATGTGCGAGAGCTTTGCATGGCGCCAGCTCAAAAATATATAATTATGACGTTTGCATTAAATTATGAACATCTATCAACTGAATAAATATGTGAACACTAATAATGTACAAATATAATAGTTATCTTACCAAATATACTTAATGACATGTTCTGTAAGCTCATAAATGCATTCAACTATTTTGATCCCATGCTACGGGATACGTTTATTATGACCAGTCATTTTGAAAATTATACATCTCTGAATATATTGCAAAAGTTAATTAAACAATAAAATTGGATAACGTATTAAGAAAACACGCCGCATAATTAAGATATAGTGGAATATTTGATTATAATAGTATGTATTAATATTTGTGAAGAGCACAGCTACTTAAGAAAGGTTTTTATCATTAATTTGATTAACTGTGGTATGCTTTCGTCATCCTCATTGTACGAAGCTGATATATTATGATGATGAGATATATTTTATATATATATATATATATATATATATATATATATATATATATATATATATATATATTTTATTGATAATTGAGAAAAAAAGAAACCATAACCAATTTGCCACTTTCCTGTTTATTGTTGATTATATGTCATGATTATAGGTATAGTTCCTATGTTTTTATTCGATAATATTTCGGAGAAACAGATATTAAATCAAATCAGTGAGTACAAATACTTCAGAAACCATGTACTTTTATTATATCCTACGGGTGTATTATAGTACTGGCTGGCCAACACATGTACCTAATCTAATACCAAGAAGGAACGTTTTGTTAAGTTAACAATTCATGCCAACACTAATCTAGAACCTGGATGCAAGAAGTAATTGAAGGAAAAATTATGGTATTTGTAGGTTTGGCGTAGCTCAGAATGCCGTCAGAATGATTTGGTTCATTTTTATGGAAGTGCATACTAGTGAAAACTATTAATATTTAGATTAAAGCAAACAGTAATGCAGTAATTTCCCATTTTAAATAAGACACCCCCCTCCGATCTAATTCAATATATTATTTTCTACAGCAGGTTTCCAGTCGTTTCTTTTATGTAGCTCTTCTAAATTTCATTTTGACAATTAATATATTACTGTTAATATTTTATGTGTTACAAGGACTTCGTGTGAAATTAAATGACTTTAATTCCATTTTTATATACGGTTTTGGGTAAAATTGGCACTTCGTGGGTTTAATTTTCTTTCTTAATCTAATAAAGTGATTTTTCTTAAATATGGTTAGAATCTATAATCCATTTAAACGTTAGAAACCGTACCATGGGTATAAAGTAATATTGACTAAGGTAATTGTATCTGACTATTTACCTTAATAATATATTATTTTAATGTACAAAATAGTGTTGACAACGCCATCAACATCTGCCGTATATTGCCATCTCTGATGTATCATATTCAGTGAATGACTTCTAAACAAATTTGTGAATACGATCAGCGACCACACTGTATTTATATCAACCTTATCTTCCCTCGTTAAGGATCCGAGCGTTATTTAATATGTTCCATCAATATAATTTAATATGGAATTAATTACTCGCTGTTGATCATTGTAATCCTCGCTTATTTGACAAAATGCCATCTAAAACAATTAAATCACAATAGGACAGACGCTCTGATATATATTGTGATTAATTACATCTGTTTCCGGTTTGTTGTAAATACGATAAATTAGTAAGTCAGTGAGTTATTGCTTTGCCTAACGTCTGCCCCTATTTTAAGCGTCACAAGACTTCGCTGAAATCTTCTACAGATCTGCAAAGGAAAATACCATATTTCTGTTTCAATGTGGATTGGCTGTCGAGGTTTGTGTTGGCTTGCTGTTATTCTGTGTGCTGTTAAGCATATGATTAAAATTGAAATAAGAAGGTTTAAAGGAGCTCATTGATAAACGATTCTTAATTGTTCTCCAGAATTTGATGTATGCTTAAAATATAAACCCGTGATATCTGTTCTATTCTACATTGTGGTTTCATTATTTGAAGTCCTATCTCCCCACCGGCTAAAATATTTCGTGTCGAACTTACAATAATCATCGATCAAAGATTAGTGTGCTTAAGACATTTATATTTTAAGCGTCTTCATGACAGGACAAATATAGTTTATTTGTAAAGCCTACAATGTTGATAATTCTCATAAACGGGATGTGCAATGCCGTGATCAAAGTTATTAGAATTATTATTTGTAACGGAAATCATAATTAATGTTTACCTATCGAAAGGAAGTGTAGCACACCTAAGAGTCTTTTGGTCGTGACCTTTTTATACTCCTTATGGAATTTAGCTTCTCTTTCTGTATTTGTTTATTGTGAAACGGTTTCGAATAAGCACCTTCACCGTATAATATTCTGTGAGATCACGTTATGGTATGCATACTCGATGATGCAATATACAGGATTGATTTGGTGTAAATGAGTTGAATTTCTTAGCATTGGCGCTAATCACATTTGGGAAATAGAGCACGTGGTGACAGTCTAGGGAATTAAATCCTAAAAACACAGACATGGTCTGGATTCCAAAATACAACCAAACGGTTTCATGCGCAGTTCTGCATATATCGAGACGTAGATTCGAATGTATATATATATATATATATATATATATATATATATATATATATATATAATCGATTAATACAAAACATGAAATCGATTAAAAGCAAATATTCAATATTAATCTTTAATATATGGCGTTTGCAATAAAGTACAGATTATAATTTCTTAACGAAAACACTATATTAAGTGACTGAGCACTTTTCTCCATTGGTGTATCTTTTAGATATTGCAATTAACAGCATCGTCTAATCGACGGGTGTTAACACTCTTTTTGGTACATGTTCAAAATATTCACTAATAAAAAGATTAATCACACAGCCAGTCAATATAGAGCTTGAAATCGGTGTATCACACATTATTTTTAACAGATTGTTAATGCATTAGTAATTTGTCCATGTATATTTGTTAGATTATGCAAAACAGATGATCTGGATTTAAGAGGCTGAGGATTTACCCAGGTATAGGAACTATATATATATATATATATATATATATATATATATATATATATATATATATATATATATATATATATATATATATATATATATATATATATATATATATATATATGTTGTGTGTGTGTGTGTGTGTGCGTGTGGTGTGCGTGTGTTTATACCTCTGCCTGTGTATATATGACCGCCTGTCTGTATCTATGTCATTATAGTCAAACAAGATACAATTTGTATTAAACGTGAAAAGCAGTGATGAACAATAAACAGCGGTAAAATAAAACATAATTCAAAATGTAAACTAATGAAATACATTTAAGTTAGCAATGAAATCGTCACCGTAACTAGGTAATGATGTGAACAAAAATATTCTACTCGAATGGTGTTATTGATCTTATCAGGAAACTGTTATTAGATGAAAACATATGACTGAAATTAGTAATTGGGTTTCTGGTCAAATGGTTGAAGACGGGAAATGGAAACGACAGATGTCTGGCATCGCTGATAAATGGATTGAGAAGTTTTTATTTATATTAGTCATATCATCAGAAATAATTACTTGTGCATAAATCGATTCGATTATTTAGCAAAACGTGTTGAAAGTGGACCAGTTAATCTTGTTTGTATTAACTTGATCATGATTGCTCATCAAACGTTCTCACTAGCTCCTTCGAAAGAATCTTTCCTAATGACCACAAATAAAGTTGAGAAACGCACATTAAGCATTCATTGTCCATTAACTGGTTACACAAAATACTTTGTGGAGGCACATGATTTCTGACCAAAACTTGAGTCGAATCTGGAGTAAAACTGGGATAGCTATCTTGCATTCACAGAGTAACCTTTGGTTTGGTGGAGTTGTAGTATAATGAATTGATTGTCAAGTCTAGCATTGAACCTAATCATTGTATAAACCGCAGAAAATTACCGATAGTGCCAAACAATATTCGTACATAAATCAGTTTCCAAAGTGTCTTTTCTCGATACTAATTGTATATACGTAACACAGGCATAATGTTGATAATGTTTTTGTTAAAATAATATAATATATGGCCATCCATTTTATTATCTAAAGCTACTTATCTATCAATTAAATCATATATTTGTATTATTTTGAAAAAGGGGATACAGTACTAATGGCCGCTTAGATATCACTATCGCCATTATTCCTGCTATAACATTCTTCGGGTACTATGAAATCCTCTAGATGTTCATTTTGGAATCGTTGCATTGAACATCTTAAAGTGACAGTCCAGGAATTAAAAAGAAAATGTAATGCTTAGAACAGTAACCACAAATTCCACAATAATAATCACGAAATACACCTGATATCATAGATATAGGAACATAATCCAAATAATCCATACATCGGTTCCAAATTCGAAGCCGTGAAGGAGCAAACTGAACTGCTCTGACGTCATATCGGCGATCTCTATACTGACACGGATTATAGTTTCTCTTGAGCGTTAATATCAGAGCAATTTGAATCATCTTCTTTACGTGTTCCTTCTTGCTCAAACTAATATGGTTGTATGTCATTCAGCACGCAATTTTAACAACGCAATTGCATTATGTTCTGGAATAATTCTTTGCTCACACTTGTTTAGGTTCATTTTTATATGGGCTCTATAGAATTCAGGTCAATTGGATGCGTTGAATTGACGTCAGCATTAAGGAGCTTCCGGTCTCGGTCTATGTTCAAAATGGCGGCGCCCAAAGGCCATTAAAAGTCGATTAATCAACACTTTGAACTGGATTTTTAATATGTGGGTGATCGTTTACACATTTTGACATTATTTATGATATTTGTGAGTATTGTATTAGTCTTCAAAATATGTTCTGAGGGTGGATTATCCCTTTAAGTAATAGAAAACGAACCTTGACATAGATTATTTCTAAGAGATGTAACATCTATCATTAGAAAAGGGTTTCCCTTCATTTTCTCATTTCCTGGATACTTATGACGTGCGACTCAAGAGGAAGCAAGGTAAAATAACAACCTATTGGCCTGCTCATTTGTCGTATACAGTAGCATTGCATAAATCGAAGGATGTACAAAGCCATAAAGCCACACACAGTAAACATGATTACTTACTACCAATTGGAAACACTCCTGATGAATCAGGCCGGATATCACAATATGTGTCGTATTGGGATTTAATTAGTTTTAGTTGACAGTTGGTCAAAAGACGGACGATTTCTTTGATTAACCGGCGAATAATTAATTCCATATTAAATTATATTGATGGAGAATAGGACTAAGATTCATCCGCCCTATAACGGTGTGAATTGCTAACGAGACAAGATAGCGATGATTTAGATGTAGTGGGAGCACGGATTATCCCATAGGATTTACAGATTTGTCAAGACCGCTTTCGTTGAATATGATGTAACAGAGACGTTGCAGTCAGACGCTTAAAATGATGCTAGCTTGGTTGCACACTATATAATTGTACTGCGTATTACTTTAGAACGGTACTTTATAATGGTCAGCAGTGAGATCCAATTAGCTTTGTAGTCAATATTATTGTTCACTGGCACAAAGTACTAATTTTACCCAAACTTGGTAATTAAACGGAACCAAAGTCAGTCTTCTTTATCAGAATGACTTGGAAATGTTTGGCTTGGCATTCTTAAAGTCTTAACTGTCTTAAGAAACGATTTGAACTATTATATGGAGAATGTTTAATTTGCATGTTAATCCATATTATACTGGATATTAACGAGTTTATTTTGCATGTTATACTGGATATTAACGAATTTATACATCATCTTTTCATTCACACTGACTAAACATATTTATCAAGAGCCTGAACTAAATTAATCAATCTACTTCTGAATTGTGAAATATAATGCTTGCATAATATTTTCTTAGTGCAAAGTCATAGTATTTGATAAATGATTTCTTGATTTCTTGATCGATTTATTGAATGATTTCTTGACTGATTGAAAAAGCACGTGAGTGAGCTAGTGAATCACTGTGTGACCTGGACGATGTGGTTGAAGGGGTTTCCTTACTTAAACTACCTTCTCCGATGGAAGAGAAATATAGATGACGATAAAACAATAATGGTTTATGAGTCAGAAGGTTGTAGCAATAGTTAACAAAACTGTGTTTTCTACAAACACCGTTCTCAGTTGTAGAAAGTGGTCTAAACAGTAGTTAACAATGGCACACACAACACACACACACACACACACATAGAGACACACACACACACACACACACACACACACACACACACACACACACACACACACACACACAAGGCATACATGAAAGATATTTAGTTTCATATTTATTTGAATTAACAAGATAATATTATTGGTGTCCGTGAATGCTCATCTGTTAATAAAAGTGGTCTCTTAATTTACTCTTAACACATTTCTTCTTCTTTGAAGATAAATCTAGCCTATATAAGATGACAGATATAAGGCAGAAAAATAGCACTCTGACAGGAGAAAAAGGTCGGTTGTTAATATATTCTTTAATCTCGTCTCTGATGCATGCAAGTATTATTTAAAGAGAACCTACACGTAAATATGAATGTGAAAATAATGACTATCATATAAAGTGATGTTGATAATAACATTATTTGGTGCTTTCAGGAGATTAATCTTCAAGATTTTATATCATGAAGTACTAAAGAACCGTAATACTGAGTCAATTAAGTTCTTGATTGTAATTCTGAACCGAACATTATGGCATCTTTTTATGCCTCTATCGTCATTAATACATAGAAGGGGAATATTTAAATGGATTAAATGTCATAATATGTATTTGATTTAGCAGGAAAACAATTTATTGTTATAAAGGAGTCATAGTGTAGATTAGTTTACAACAATCGTTAACAATTGTAATTTCTTAATTATTAAAAAAAAAACTTGTATTATGCAAGCTACATTCATGAAATAAATTTTAACCGTTTGTTTTATACGTACATACACACATATACGCATACATGCATACATACAATTATACATACATAAATATAATATCAAGTGTTTTTTCCTTAACATATTAGCGTCTTGCCATGATACACGGTATTTAAAATAGAAGCAAAACACATGCGCAAGAAATTAAAATGCTAAATAGATTCGACTTTCGAGAGTAAGTAGATTTTTATTTTAATATAATGCCAAGATCTTTCTTCATGTTTCCGTTTCGATGTATGGATATAATATATTCATTTGGATTAATTTTAGGTACACCGTTTTTATATTAGTTATCGAATGGCACTTACCAGAATGTGAAATCTTTAAAGTTAAAAAGATCAAACAGTCTTACACCCAAGATGTAAAATATTCTTAGCAAAATAACACAGCTTTTTAATTGGTAATTTACATATGTGTTAAAGTTCTTAATATATTTTCAGATATAAAGGTAAAACATTATGTGTGAAGCATTACAAACGAGCATTAGCTAAACGGGCACAAACGGTTTAATTGGAAATCAAGGGAAGGGAGAGCTACTGCTGGAAGATCTTATCATTCCTCCACTCCAGGTATCAGGACATCAGGAACCTTTAAAACATATAATTGCTGAACAATCAGTGAATCTTAGCGACACTGATGTGGTTGACCCAATTAGTTTAGAGTAAGTGGAAAACAAGCATGTATATAATTATAATTAGTTTAAACCAAAAAGACAGAGAAAAATAAAGAAAACATAAATAAACTAAGCAAAGAATAAATAAATAAAAATATATATATATTAATGTTTTTCGACTTTCAAAAAGAGAACAAGAGATAGGCTCAGAATTTAATATTTTCGTTTCTAAACATTATAGTCTAAGAAAAAAATTAAATTGTTTTTGTATTAGTTTATTTCAATTAGCGAATCGGCAGATTTAGGGTCACGCCGAAGACCCGTTTTAAAACAAATATTATTTAAGTGGTAAAAGATATATATTTATTTGGTTTAAGCAGTCCCTTATCTTGTTATTTGCAAATATCAAAATGATGTTAGTTTTATATTCACTGTTCATTGAAATACAGCTCTTAAAGATTGTATACATATTCATGTCTACTAAACACCTACTGACTCTTCTGATACACTGAAATATACTACATCATTCCATTATTAGAATGGTTTACGAGACTGGTTACTGACACTGGCTGTAGAAATGTAGTTGCTATTTAATAATTACTTAATGATAACCGGTGATGACAACCGTATATATCATGTAAGTTAATTAACCTATATACCTACATAAATGAAACATCAATGCGCTACGGTCAAATCAATAAACGGACATATCTTAATACCAACAGATAACTATCATTTACATTGACCGACGCCGTCCAGGATTCGTACACAAATTGGAGAAACATTTGTGAAAGGAAGAATAGTGGCGATTGGTTCAGTGATAGCTATTAAAAGAAACAATTCCCTTAAACTAATACAGTTGGCCAACTACAAAGCGAGACTGAAAACCTAAAATACATTAACAATTCCCAGAACATCTACAAACAGGAAATTTTCAAATAGTTATCTTTATGCATGGGCTACCTCGGAATGATTTCCCGGTAACGTAATAGGGAAATACATGAATTATATGTTTGTATGTCTTATGTGTTTTTCATTGGAAGACTATGCCACATTACCTGTCATTTATTTATCAATATACCAAACACGTTTTTGGAATCTAATAGGAAATTGTAAAGTTTATAGTCATTCCTCTGTGCCCAGTAGAAGATTACTAGATATCCGATGACAAATATAGATTACTTCGTGACAGTGGCATGAATGGTTCTTAATACATGCGGCCTGCTTCATCGAGTTGATGATTACAAAAGGTCCATGATGGAATAATGGCAACTTGGTCTGATTTATCGCTTTTACTCAGCATTGAAAATCTTCCTGGAAAATTCCGACCCCGATTTACTTCCAGGCTCTATGTATCCTTTGAAGGAAAACTAATTCGGTGACTTGAAGGAACTTCCCTGAGCTCAAAATGAACGTCATTGTATCATATCCTTTTCGAAGGATCGTCGAAATGACTTGGACATATTTATTGATTAGGATTTCCTTCCCCGAGAATAATAATAATTTCGTATATCCCAATAAAACTCAAAGAGTAGAATATGTGTTGATCGAATCATGCGTGTAGAAAGCAGTAAAATGGTAGCCTAAATGATGTCAAACATAATAGGATCTACTAAATATACTTAAATTAACATTTGGGCTAGAATATATAAACAAAATAAATTGATGTTGCTTTAAAGAAAATAAATGAATAATTGATTTTGGTTAGAAACACAATTTCAATGTATTAATTAATTACTTAATAACTTTTAAATATAAGACTTCGATAGTAGCTGCCGAATGTGAATAATGATAATTAGGCTAATTATATTTTCGAGTATTTGTCACTGTACGAGCGGGACTATTCTGTATTCGCTGAAGGATATTGATGTTACAATCAGATGTGCCATATAAGATGGAGTTACAATAATCTACGCGAGATTTAACAAAGGCCTGGACTACAGTTACAAGTGCTTCTTGTGTCAATAATCCTTTCCAACAGTGTATATTCGTAAGAATGTAGTAAGCAGCTCGGCATACCGATGTGACATGTTCATACATGTTAATATATTGGCCACAAATAACCCCTAGATTTATTAATGTCCCGTTATGGGTAATTAAAGATGCACCGATCTGCAATCTGGTGATTTGAGAGATTTAGCACAATGCGATACATAATATTTGCTTTATTATAATTTAATCTTAGATAGAGTCATCGATAGTCAAATATTAGCAAAACAATATTCAAAATTCTTCATGTAACTCATCGTCAGGACATAGCTGTGTGCCATCAGCATACAGTGATATTTTACGCCATGATCTCAAGAGGAAGGGTATTCATTATTAAAACCAGAGGATCACTAACTGAACCGTGTAGTACACCAGATAACACAAACCTAACAACAGATAAAATACCACGAACGGACACTCTCTGGGAGCATTATTCCAGGTTCGAAACCAATCAAGCACTTTACCTGACAAAGACAGAAGCTGAGAGATAGAGAAGATAATGTGAACTATTTCATAGATTCTTCTAAAAGCATCTGACATTATTAAACGTAGATGTACCAAACCTATTTTATACCATTAATCATAACATTATTTTAACTGGAGAAAGAAGCTAATAAGCAAAACACTATCATTATTTTGTCTGTATTCAGGTACCCTCATAATCGGGTACGCATATTAAGTTAATAAATTTGATCCATTTAAAAACTGCAATAACCGCCATAAAACCGTTGAAAATTGTAAAGTTCGATGTTTCTATCCTAACAAGATACTTTTCTTTATTATGTCTAGAGGCTTAAGCAATTCAACAATTTAAGGCAGAAAATAATAACCAAACAGAGAATGTATTTTAATATTTATCTGAAATTAACAAAGTTTTCCGCAATACATAACCAATTATCAGGTGATATCTATTTGCTAAATGTCTGAAAGAAATAATGAATATTATATTATTTTAGTCTGATGATGAAGGGTGCTCACTGTTAAATTATCTTGTGTGGATTATGTTGTTAATTAGAATGCCAAACACTAGTCCGATATGTTTGTAAACTATGACTTTCATGTATTCTTGTCATCTGTAGTGTTACCATGTAGCTAGAAGCGAGCAGGAAATAATACTTTAAAATATCATGCCATTCATTTCTTGTGGAATATAATTGAGTTGAGTTGAGTTATATATATATATGTGTGTGTGTGTGTGTGTGTGTGTGTGTGTGTGTGTGCGTGTGTGTGCTGTGTGTGTGTGTGTGTGTGTGTGTGTGTAATATTCATTTAGAGGACGAATTTAAGTGCCTATCAGGTTAGTTCTCAAATACACTTGTTTACGCATAAGTAATATTTGATGCTTTGTCGAGTTTCTATATCCAAGCGACGTTATAATAATAAAAGGTTTTTGACCAAAACAAAAACACGATTGTAAAATGTATTATTCATTTGTTCATATTATTCTTCGAAAATATTGTAATTCTTTCAAAATTAAAATTTTCGTGTTATTGCTGCATATTTCATTAGATATGTCAGTGTTAATCACACACATAGGTATATTTAGTTATGATATTCAAATGAGATGACAAATATTAAAAGATTGATTGATTTTGCGAAAATGATTGATTGATTGATACTAATCAATTGCAGAAAGAATTAGATCACATTATTATCATTAATACGTCTACTAATATAGATAATTATCTGAAGTACATTAACAACATATTTATTTAATTAATGAAATATGTCAAATATTGTATTTGTGCAACAGAGTTACGTTTCCTTTAATAATACTTCTGGTTAGCTTTGAGATATATTATTATTATCAGACATCGGGTCAATTCCATTTTGTTAATTTCAATTCGAATTCCACATAAAATTTATCAATTCGAATTCAATTCGAATTCCAAATTTATGAATCCCCATTTCAATTCCATTTTTATCTACCCTTTTTACCTACGACCTTTTACCATGAGTAGGTACTCTGAATACCTAAACCGACTACCTACTTGGAATACATACACCGAATAGTTAATATTCTAGGTAGGCTTTTCATGGAATAAATATTTCTAGATTAAAAAAGGAAATGGTAAATTAATTTGTGGATTTAATTTAATTCCAATTTCAAATTTATAAATTTCACTTCCAATTCCTTTAATAAAACTGAATTTCAATTTCGGAATTGAATTGACCCCATGTCTGATTCTAATATCTAAAATTACTGCTATGGCTAATTTCTCAACCCATAGTTTGAGAGTATTAATTATGGTTATATACATTTTGCTGTTTTGTTTAAATTAACTAATTTAGGTTTCGCATAATTAAAGCATTAACGAATAAATGAAACTTATAATTTGTATAATCCTTGCTGTTACCTGGACATTTGCTTTCACTATTAGCAAATTACACCATGTTGGCCAATGATGAGACATCGAGATAATCATGTCTTTCTTCATTATTTAGGTGAATAAACCTATTGAATTTAGTCACTTCCTTTAAAAGAAAATATTGTATTTGATGATACATTTGTCTTTATGTATGTGTTAACGAGACAAGTAAATCTTACTACTTTTCAATGCGTGGTGTGTTATTGTATTCCCTGGTTCCCGTTTATGCTCAGTTTCATCGATTCGTCTATGTACACCATTTGACTTGGCAATAATCAACTTGTACATATGGTGGCTTAGATCATCGGAATAAAATATACTCTATATAACAATTAACAATATTCAGCTAATATATTTCGTTATAATTTTTAATGAATTATAGGTAATTTTTCTTCAGAGGAATTATGATAGGTTCCGGGCACTCGTTGACCATTGATGATTACAAACCAGCATGAGGTTCTGTAATCCAAGCTGACTCTTATTTCTGAAATTACTTGTCAGATAGCTCATTATTCATCTAGTACAAGCGAGTACTGTTTATAATAACAATGAGACCAATTAATTGTTAGATGAAAAGTTACTGTAATCGAACATAAGTTTTATTTATATATTGCAGAAACATATTGAACACCTTGTGCTGCCATGTAAACTATAACTGAATGATCCATATATATATATATATATATATATATATATATATATATATATATATATATATATATATATATATATATATATATATATATATATATATACTTGGAAAAACAAATTGAACATTTTCTTGATGGATTTTAAGTCCACTATACAAAACGTGCTAAATCAACCCCTTTCCTGCCATTGCTATGGCTAACATCAGCATTCGATAAGAAAATTGCCATAAAATGCTCGCTCAAATTTAAGCTATACTTAGTGAATAGTTTGGTTTGCCTCGAAGTTGGTCACACCAGGAACACAATTCTGTGAAGACGACACGTAAGGTTTTGTATAAACTAACTATGTCATTTATATCCTCAGCAAAGCCATTAATGTTACTGATATCAAGTCATCAAACGAACATCCACAACCGGAAAGAACGAAATTGTATTTGCATCGGATGGCCCTGAACAACTATCATTAATCCTTCATGAGGTAACAACACATTAGTAAAATAGCATAGCAGTACCGGGGTTTTCATAATAAGGTACTATCAGTGAAATTATAATTGCTTACCCTTATATAGTTATCGGCGTGCGAATCGAGAGTAGACGAACTTAATAATGTACTGAATCTTTCATTGTTCCTACAGTCTACTAATCTAACAACATATCGTTATATATATATATATATATATATATATATATATATATATATATATATATATATATATATATATATGTGTGTGTGTGTGTGTGTGTGTGTGTGTGTATGTGTGTGTATGTGTGTGTGTGTCTGTGTGTATGTGTGTGTGTGTTTGTGAAAATACATTTGCCAAAGTATTTGAAGCATTGCTGTTTATTTCCAGTATTTCGGATTGTAGCTCACGTTGTACTTTTTATACTATTCAATGGCTAGGATTGATGTTTGTGATCACCTTTTTGCTGGCACTACCAGGTGTAAAACGTTTCTAGGTTTTTTTTGATAATTAGTACATTAAGTGATAAGATATTACAATTTCTTATACATTTCGACTTGTTTCTCCCGTTGAGATATAAAGGGAGTTAGTTTATTTAGGACCAAGTCATCCTTTATTGTATAAAAACCTTAGCATTATACCTAACATTTCTTATTTGATATTATACGCAGCTGTCTGGAATCATATGTCTAGTTTTATAATTGGTCTGGACATGGATATATATGTCAACTTCAACCGGAGTCGATTTACATTGATTGGTACGAAACTGAACCACTTACTTGTTCCGGAAGTTAGAATTGTCCTAGCTAGTAGTGTGGTGGATCAGCCACCTGTGTACCAATGGTATAGACATACTAAAATGCTAAAGGACATTTCAAGCAGCTTCTTCCATTGAAATGGTTAAATACTAAACTAATTATTCTCGGTTAACAGCATACAACCATCTATACAACAACAATATGATGCAAATATATATCGTCATAATGGCAATGTTAGATCTTCATTCCCCTTATTTTATTAAATAACTTGCAACATTATATTTTATATTCTATTAATATATATATATATATATATATATATATATATATATATATATATATATATATATATATATATATATATATATATATATGTGTGTGTGTAATCTATTATTTTGTGTACTACAGCGTATTTTGTCTCGGTTGTTTAAATGTGTGCACGTGACAGCTACATGGGATCGTATGATCTGTGGTATGATGTTTTTTCTGTGCCATGATTGCTTATTCGTTAACAACCTACGGATCACAAGATACATTTAGGAATATTCTAGAATCGCGAATCGTCTATAAAAGCTTTACTATAAACCAGGATGATGATAAGGATGATGATGATTGGTGTTTTGCGGCCCCTTTTGTGCATATTGTAGACTAAATGGGCCGAGCGAGCTAACATAATTCTACAAGATTTGCGGACACAAAGTGTTATTCATCATACTGTGATTACCAGATGTGAGCCTTCCATTCGTAATGTCCAGATGCCGTTTTAAAGGTCATTTCGACCTATTAGAGACGGTCCGAGAAGACCTGCCGTTGAAGAATAATAGTCAGCTGATATCTACAACGTCATCTATGCCGAGATTGGTGATATATATATATATATATATATATATATATATATATATAGTCAACAAACTCTCTTTTTTTGAGACGTATGTTCGTAATAGTCTAGTAATAATACATTTTGCAGTATATCTACTTTGTTTTTTGGAACTAAATCACTTAACTGCTTCCATATGGAGTTGGTGTGCATTGTCTCACGTGGTCAACAACTTGTAGTGCTTGTTAACATGCCGAGGGCCTATAAAAGGCCTAACCTTTCACCCAAGTTAGAGAACAACTTCGATGTCAGACCAATCGGACGTATATCGATACAATTCATATACGTAGGATTTGTTTAGTTATTCTAACCCAGAATAAAGCTGAGATCAGCATCTGAGATGTCAAAATGTTAGTACACCAATTTAAGAAAGTTATGTCGTTATTACAACATGTTTAAGTCTATTAGTTTTGTTATGTATCATGTAGAAGTTATATTGTGGTCTGGCGAAATGATCTATTAATTCATACAATGCTGCTTGCTGGATTTATACTCCTGGAGTCGTTTGTTACTCCGGCAGGCATCTCCCTAGATATTAAGCTGCCCACAGACGGTTTACCAATATCATGATTTATTAAGTTACACTGATATAGGAACATTGTTGAATGTATAGCTATTATAATCCCGACGTGTCATTGGCGGTATCGGAGATCTGCCTGAAATCCGCTGTTCTCGACCATGGGTCAAATAGATCAAGTGGATAGGCGCTTTAATTTAGATCCCACCACACCTCACTGCATATACTTAGGGACGCTAAATTAAGCGTGAATGAACGTTCCCTTAGTGATGAACGGAAACTTATGAGGAGTAGCTGTTAGGTTCGATAAATTATAGTATTTACTCGGGTATGAGACAGCAGTTAGTACTAGTCTAGTAATAATCCATTGTGCAGTATTGTTGCTTTCTGTTTCGGAGCTAAATCAGTTCATAGCTTCCAGATGGAGTTGGTGTAAATTGGCTCACGTGGTCAACAAACTGTAACGTTTGTTAATACGCCAAGGGGATATAACATGCTTAACTTTTCACTAAGCATAGAGCACAACTTCGACGCCAGATCAGTCGGACGTGTATCGATATATACGGTTCATATGGGTAGGATTTGTTTATTTATTCTAACCCATAATAAAGCTGAGGTCAGATGATGATGATGATTGATGTTTTACGGCCTCTTTTGTGCACAAGGTAGGCTAAATGGGCGAGCGAAGTCAAAGATGAAACAACCTTCAGATATGCCCACCCCGAAATTCGAACACGGGTGGTAGTGATCTGTGGTCCAACACGCTACCGCTAGACTACGGAGGCGCCCACAAAGCTGAGGTCAGCATCTGAGGGGTCGAAATGTTTTTATATATATATATATATATATATATATATATATATATATATATATATATATGTTGTGTGTGTGTGTGTGTATGTGTTGTTGTGTTTAGTTTGGACCATAAGTAATTACTGTTGAATGTAAATTGTGGTATCAAAGTATTTATCTTATATATGTAGTAAGTCGCCATTGAACCACACGCATGTGCTGTTTACTGCGAGCTGTGGTTTATTGTGATGCATTCCTAAGTTCTTAAGACAATGATACACACAAGACATTACCCGAACCCTTATAACATTTTGATAGGACTGTGGTAATGCAATGCTATATGATATCCTTCTTTCTAGGGGGAATGCAGAATTGTGCATGTCTGGTAACACGCAGTCATAAATAGGAACACTTAAAGCCCGTATTGTTTCAGCTATTTTTTTCTTATTGTACATTACAATTCACCATAAAAGAGCCTTTCTTCGCAAATTCTAAATGGTGAGTGGACCAGCATCAATGAATTTGAGCTACCTAATCAGAGGTATACACCAATGAAATTCCTGCGTTCTCAGGTTTATTCACTTTTAACGGTGCTAAAGATTAAACAGGAATATACAGAGTGAAATATTTCCCTGGATCAGCTCTCAGGCTGTGGGATAAATTGCTTGATCTTACTTAATTCCTATCAAATAGGAAACTATTTTTAATATTCTTAAAACCAACTTATTAGCCTTTTGAAATGTATATGTATATAAAATGTGTTTGTTCACTGCGATTTAGTTTATAAAGCGCATTATATCAACTCATTTTGATGAACGCTATGTATAAAATCTTTACTGTTATTATGTATTGTATATAATATGGATATTTATCAATGTCTGCCTAATTATGTTTCACTCCCAGAATACGCCATCTTTGCCTTTAAACGAATAATAAGCATCATGATCATCAAAATCATCATCAAAATCATCATCGTCATATTATGATTATCATATTAGTTAGTATCAATTATAACTACAAGAGCATCATAGTCAAGACCGTTTAATAGTTGATGACTTGTTGGAAACATTTATTCACAAATATTCATGTAGTCAACTTTAGGATAAAGCACCTGTTTTCTAGTGGGTGACCTTTTGCTGTTATTGTTGTTGTTTTTGTTGTTGTTGTCATGGTAATAAATATTTCAAATTATACGCATTCCGACGAAAGTCATAGGTATTAATTTAAATATAGTTAACTTTAGGATATAGTTAATGTTTCATTATGATAATTTTAGTTTTTCTTGTTTTTGCTGTTTTGGTTATTATTATTTCAAATTATGCGCATTTCCGAATTCATTATTAAAATAAATAAAATTGGAGCCATTAAAATAAACTATACATATTTGAGAACGTAATGTGAAACAATAACAACAACAAAATGCTATATCAATGCATGACTTCTATATTACTAATGTTTCATGTTTACATAGATAATTGATCTTTTTATGGTAGGTTCTTCGCATTTAAAAACTTTATATTTCCTTTTCCAATGTTTTAAATATTATTTCCCCATTTAAATATTCAATAAAATAATAGATGGCATAAAATTAAACATCAGTATGAATACCCCTTTCTACTGGAATACTGCTAAATGTACCACGAAGTATCTTAAAGGTTTATGAAATTATGTATGTTGCTAGTTTTTTTTCTTTGCAATAGCTTTATTGAAATAAACTTACGGTCAATATATTAATTTAAAATAATTGTGGTTAAGCTTATGTAAGCAGTAAACAAATATTTACCCTTTCTTCTTTTATCAGTATGTGAATTGAACTTTCGAAAAAAATTGGGGAAAGTCTCTAAGAAGATGTATTTACAAAAGTATAATTTCTTATATGAGACTCAAACAGATAAATACAAGATTTCATTTATTTGGTCGATACCAAGATTATAACCGGGAAAAATGAGTGAGCGAATGAGTATGTGAATGAGTGAGTGAATGAGTGAATTGCATCTAAAGTGAAAAGTACAAAGGGTAAAGCTGGCTTCGGTCAATTCCGGTGTTATGCATTGTTTCCGACTAACTTTATACTATATTCGTTCCATTGGCCGCGTAGTAATATACTACAGGGAATATTTGTTGTTTGTGCTCTCAGTAAGTGATACAAGGTGAAAGGGAATGTCGATTCGAAACTAAATAAATCAGAAAGTCTTACTACTCACAAACAGCCTAAATTGTGCACCTTAGATTTATTACAACAAAACCATTTTTAAGGGGAACGTTCATATTTCAGATTTATATAATAATCATTAATTCTTGAAGAAATGTATTCCCCGTTGTGTTACATATGCTTTTGAAAATAATGTTATCTAAACCAAATAAGGTTAGGAAATTTACACTACTAATTTGCACTACATTCCTTTGACGGCCAACACGTTTGCGTGCTATTTAGGGAATCAGTAATTTCTATATTTGCTAAGTCTTTTATCTCGAACCCTTTGATAATAACTATGGTTAAATGTTTACTGATGAATCGTGCTTCAAGAAGTTGATAAATAACATTCGGAATATTTTATAATGTCTTCTATCAGGTTGCCTTCCGGGTGTCGCTTCCTCACGATCTGATTTCCGTGTTGCAGCATGTCTTGTGATGATAAGACATGTTTGAAAAGGGTCAACACCAGTCATAACCGCTTCTGTGAAAAATACTGCAGGTGATGGGATATCATAAGGGTAAACAGGCTCACTCTGCTTATTTATTTATGCTAATGGGAAGCAACCAGGATGAAACACTCTGCTTCAAACGGCTATCGCCATGAGAGAAACTTCATCAGATGATGGTAGTCCTTGGAAGCAGCCAGGATGAAACACTATGCCTCAAAGGGCTACAACCAGGCGGTATAATGACAAATACCTGTTTTATGCATCAAAATGTATCCTAACAGGGGGGAGGGGGGTCCATCATTCAGTTTGGATTTAGGAATGTGGAACGCTTCACAGAATGGATCGCATAATATACTAATTTTTAAGAACACTTTCACACTAAATAATCTAATGACAACAATGAAGAATACATAGAAGACTTCTTTCGATATATATATATATATATATATATATATATATATATATATATATATATATATATATATATATATATATATATATATATATATATTACTCGAACAAAAACAACAAAATTGATAACTTTCATAATTCGGATCAATAAAGTACGCTTTGTTCTGGAAGGAGTATCTTCCAAGTTGTCTTGCACGTTTTATTTATTATATTGATGCCATGATGAAATAAAAACATAATATTTATCATCAATAATGATAAGAGGGGGGTTCCACATTCATTTGAGATTGTAATGCATACTGCTTCACGAATGGATGCATAAAACACACACACACACACACATCACACACACACACACACACACACACACATACAGATATATATATATATATATATATATATATATATATATATATATTATAATAAATATATATAAATTTTAATGTTAACCTCTGTAGTATATCCACAATCCAGTGTGTGTATATATGTATGTATGTATATATATATATATATATATATATTGTGTGTGTGTGTGTGTGTGTGTGCGCGTGTGTGTGTATGTGTGTGTATGTGCGTGTGTATCTGTTTCAATGACTATGTTCATCTGAACACGTCCACATGTAGCATATTTCTATTCTGTTATTTTTATTCTTGAATTATATCATTATATTCGTGCCTACTATGTGTATAATGCTAATTGACGTGTACCATCTACGAACATACTGGAAAGATAATTCTTATCTATCGCACGCCAAAACAAATAAAAAATTTAAAACTATAAAACTATATTCTCTGACTTTCAACAACGTAGCCTCCTATTTTATGAAGTTTCAATTTCTAGATTTATTTTGACTGTTATCACAACAATGGTAATCCTAAGGATGGCTAACAGCTTCCCCATACATCACGCATCCTAAGGTTTATGAAGATAAGTAACATCCCGAACTCTTTGCGGTGTTTACTATAAGGTTCTTTTCCGCTGTCGTTTGATCATGATCTGCTATCCTTATTTCAGCTTGCATGATTATGACAAGGCACGTCAAAGAAATCGTCAACATTAACTGATAACAGCTTCCCTGATGAGCACCAGAATATAAAACAAAGAGACTGTGCTTATCTACTAAACACATTATTGTTGCTAGGCGCCAATGTCAAGATTAATTTGTAGTTAGCTTCCTCTCTAACACAGTAACATGTTCTATTTTGGGCAATGGACATCATTAGTATAAACGGCTTAACAGCAGTATAAACAACAGAGAGAGAAAAAAAATGTGTGTTGTGTATGCTTCTATGTTTATATGTATGCGTGTTTATGAGTGTACCTTTAAGTACAAGCAAGCATTCACCCATTACTTACGTTATCCCTAGGCACTTTTTACTCTTCATTCTAGACACTTTTTTAAGGTTACTAATACTTCATTCCCCCGTAGTAAATGTTCTAGAATCTGTATATGTAAGTTTAACCTTTGTCTAGCGTTTACCTGCAAATAATGATTTTATTTGGTGACCTACAATTTGTCTTTTACTTCTGCAAACATTTTATTTACCACCGAATCACATTTAGATGTTGTTAAATGGTGTCGAGTCGAATCATATCAGTTGCAATTTACCATTATAAAACTGACATTCAGCGATCAAAACAAACATTGTATGAGCCTCATCTGATTGCAGCTGGGGAAAAGGTCACATTAAGTAAATAGATGACAGAGATAACGACATCAGGGACATATCTCATATTGATCGGGAACAGTTAGCTTGATACCGAAGTTCTCAAAATACAGTGTTATGCCTATCTGTTATAGTCCTTTTTGTGGTTTCGTCGATGCGACAATTTATTTGTTCGTGATTTGTTCTATAACTGGTCTTCCTCATGTAAGAGAAAACTAAACATAAGTAGCTGTGAATAATCTCTTCGAGAAAATGCGTCCTGAAGCATTACCGAATTACCCTTCAGTGGATGAATGTCTAAACTTAAATACGGCCGTTTTTGACATCTCTCAATATGAACAAGTTTCCGCCTTTTCTCCATTATCACACAGCTTATGAAGGTTCACTGCATTTAACATATTACTTACTAAAAGTAGCAATAACAAAAACAGTCAACTAATAGTGAAGAGATATGGATTAATACAATCTCCAAGCAACAAAGCGTTATGTTCACTACGAAACCTTCGCCTTTAGGTATACAACTGGATCAACAACAATAGTGCTATCCATATAAATGATTTTTGGTGCCGAGTCTGTTAAAAGCTGTCCAATTATTAGCGACTGATTATTTTGTCAAATAATTGAATGGCTCGGCTAAGTCAATAATGGTGATCGTCTTTTGTTATAACACAAGATTCAACGAAACACCGCATCACTTTTATAATTGACTCACAGTTAACAGTACATAACACGAGCACCTGGTGTACCTTAATATATGCGGTTAGGTGTGTCGGGGTCTAAATTGAAGGACCTATAAAGAACGTGATCTATTTGACCTATAGCCGAGAACAGCGGAAGATCTCGGACATTACGAATGACACGCAGATATTACATTCAATAATTTTCCTGATTGAAACCTAATTATTCACAATATAGGAGATCTTTGATGGACTATCAACGGCTGCAAAAGCACAAATCCAGAATTGTGTTAATTTATAAATGATCGATTAACACAGCCACCTAAAAGGTCGCCAACACAGATAATACATTATACATTATACATAGGAAAGATGATACAGTAAATCATATTATTATAATGACATCTTACATGTTTGTGTTTGCGTGTTTGTGCGTGTGTATACTTGTGTGTGTGTGTGTGTTTGTTTGGGTCCCGATTCTAAGGATGGTGTTTGTGTTTGAGAATGCATACAGTTATGTTCATGTTTAACTCAACATTATAATCGGCAGTACAAAGGAACAATACATCTAATTATATAGTAAGAAATATATTAGTTAATATAATCGATTCTGATTAATATATTGGTTGAATTTAAACAAGTGTAATATTCATTCCCCTTCATTTCTTTAATTTAGAACAACGCATTTCGACTGACTAGATTGTTTCAATTATCAACAGGTACATTCCAATACAGCATATCCCTGTAAGCCACTTTACCTATGAATACTATTATGGTGCAAATAATTATGTCAGATGGTATGAAGTGCAAATTAAAAGGCTAAACCTACAGCAACTGAACATCACTGCACCTGTTATTCTTTTTGTATCTGCTGCGTTTTTATCACTGACCTTTCGTTGTATTACAATATTATAGCATTTTATAACAACTCTCTCTCTCTCTCTCTCTCTCTCTCTCTCTCTCTCTCTCTCTCATATATATATATATATATATATATATATATATATATATATATATATATATATATATATATATATTGTAAATTAACATTAAAGACAGTGACAATTGGGTTATATAGTTTATATAGTATTGCTTTGAAGAAAGATACAGCAATTGAAAAATAGCTATAAATAGGGCTGCTTAGATAATTAAGCTAAACATTCTCACTACTGCCGTGATCTGACTTGGGTGTTTTACATCCAAACTCCACGGCTGTAGGTGATTCGTATTTTGATTTTGCTTGGCGGCTTAGGGACTGGTGAGACATTACACATGTCTCAGCAAGAAAAGTCGCCACTCTGGATTCAGTCCCCTGAAGAAACGTCCAGAGTTTGAATTCACGGTTCGAGATTCTCTGTGCCTGTGCCTTATTATACACAGCTAAAACACACATTGCCCGTGCCAGAGATTGAGGTTCGTGTTTTCTTTTTACCAATTTTGTAATATTTGATATAAATGGTTAGTGACGAGTAGGTCATAGAATTTATTGGATTTGTATGCTTATGAGGTATTTGACCCTCCAGCAAATATCACAAGGCATATTATGCTGCGGTTGAGAAAGTTCCGTTTTCTATGCGTGGAGACCATATTTCCCGGTCCCTGCATTCAAGAAAAGTTGATCTAGAGCTATATATTCCGTGCACTATTTGCGTCTTTGGAGGCACGCCGTTTAGATGTTTGGCCTGGTTATCCAGCATTTAAATGACTGTAGCAGACACAGTACGCTCTTAAAGCATGTACTCCTGACTCAGGAATAGAAACACTGCATCGCATCTCGAGCGGTGGCATTGGACACAGCTCGCGCGGTTGGTGGGTTTTATATAACAACTTATAAAATTCACCTTGGTTGTATGTGGGAATAGAATTATCTTTCCTAGGTCCAGTTATGTCCAGTTTGTACTATGAGATTCAAGATTAGCTCTAATCTGCTTGTCATAAATAACATATAAGAACTACAATAGCAGACGTTAGGTCAGGTTTGAAAATGATAACATAGTTCAAACAGTACGGAAGCTATGACGCGCTATTACTGTCTGCTTCAGCGCAGATGTCAGTCTTTTAATAGTAATTAAGATAAACAGTTTTAATAGTAGTCGCTTCATGACGCCTGCCCGTTGTAAAAACTGATCTTTGAAGACAGTGACAATTGGGTTATATGGTTTATATAGTATTGCTTTGAAGAAAGATACAGC
This sequence comes from Paralvinella palmiformis, assembly GCA_025642065.1. Taxonomy (NCBI): domain Eukaryota; kingdom Metazoa; phylum Annelida; class Polychaeta; order Terebellida; family Alvinellidae; genus Paralvinella; species Paralvinella palmiformis. Next base: position 24,656 of record JAODUP010001029.1, on the reverse strand, counting down.
AATTGAAAAATAGCTATAAATAGGGCTGCTTAGATAATTAAGCTAAACATTCTCACTACTGCCGTGATCTGACTTGGGTGTTCTACTCCCAAACTCCACGGCTGTAGGTGATTCGCTTTTTGATTTTGCTTGGCGGCTTAGGGACTGGTGAGACATTACACATGTCTCAGCAAGAAAAGTCGCCACTCTGGATTCAGTCCCCTGAAGAAACGTCCAGAGTTTGAATTCACGGATCGAGATTCTATGTGCCTGTGCCTTATTATACACAGCTAAAACACACACACACACAGGCTATATAATTAGGAACATGTTATTCAATCAGCAATACGAACAACATTAAAATGATTGCATTTGATCAGCAGAAATACCACTCTGTGTATCGAGTGATATATACAGATTTTGTCATTTCTAATATCATTATCGAATAAAAATAGAATTAGAATAAATGTATTTTTTTCTAAACTTAGCCAAGTAGAGTGAGAAAGAGAGCTAACAAATTATGATACTGTTTTTTATAAAGATGAACAGCGATGACAGAATGCAGATTAAGCAAGATTTACTATGTACAATATTTAAATTCAAACCCTTGCTGATTAACTAGATATTTATTATTTGTGATTATTTTAGTTTTTTCTTGTTGAATATAGGACACACATTCACACACATACACACACACGCATAAACACACACACACACCGCATACACACACACACGCACACACAGGCACACACATGCACACACATGCACACACACACATACCTACACACAAACACACACACAAACCCTAAATTACACAGGCTACCTCGGGCTCCAGAGTACAATATCTACCACTAGTTTCTTACTGATGTAAACAAGGTACATAAACTAGATCACAAAATGCATGATGTACCTTAGGTTTCCATTTAGTGACCGAGAAAACAATAATGTCCCGTAGAAGCCCCGAAAGCTGCAATCATGAACATCTCTCAAATTCTGTCTCCAAAAATCTGTACTTTTTTCATCGGAAACGGGTCACGTTCGTTTTCCCCCGGAAGTATGATTATTGGTATTTACGAATGATTGTATGTGCTTACCCATTTATTGCTGAAGGCTAAGAAAATGGATGCATATTCGGACATATAAAATACCAACCAGAGCGGTTTCTTTGAAAATTGCATTATTCTAAATCACACAAACACACAGACACACAGAACCACGACCTCCAATCTCCTCTCAATACACCCCAGAGCAGCTTATTGTAGGTCTTCAGACAACATATTATGTGAACAACAAATTAGTGATATTTGATATTGTTTATCGACCCCGAGTTCTTACAAAAGTATACCCCGTTGTCAGGGAAGATGCATATATGGGATTGATATGGATTATGTTGCTGGTTTTGGAATATGTGGCTACATATTAGATGATTGATGCCAATCAGTGTTCACCTGGAATGGTGAACAATTGGTGGACATAATCTATATGAACCATACTGAAGCAACCTCGGATTTGTGCTAAAATACCATCGCACCGAGATATCTGAGCTAGATTTAATAATCTTGGAGTGGTTACAAATTCGTAAACAGAATTATGGGAATAAGGTCAATTTTAATGTATCTTTGATGAACTATTAATTTATTGGAAATAACACAATTAAAATAGCAGATTGTGTCATAGATCAAGATGGAAATATGGCTAAAGGTTGCATTGCAAGATAATTCCATAACTATGCGTGATGTTACCTCTGATGGTGATGTTGTCTGCTATTCAGAACAACGACAAATGTGAAAGCACGTCCATTGAAGTTAAGGTGATTTGAATGTACATATGGTTATATAATAAAAGAAGGCGTGACATTAAGGATAATTGAAGTGTGCAAATTGTATCTCATGTATAATGACAAAAAATGGTATAAACAGTAACATTTTCTTTGGGTGTTTGCTGGTTTAGCGACAAACTGATATTTCTACCATAACAGTTTATATTGACGGGGACTATAACATCCACTGGAATAAACCGACAAATACCGGTACTATGAAGCTCATGGACGTCATTGACAGTAATGGGCTCAGGCAAAATGTATACCATCTTACACAAGAATGTGATAACACATTAGACCTCGTGATCACTCATCATAATACTTTTATAAAACGTGATGTTTATATGTCTGACATAATATATGTACACATCGATTTACCTATCAGTAAGCCAAGTCTAGCCAAAACGAAAGTCTCCTATCGTAAATAGTGTACTATCTACATGAATAAGTTTCAAACTTACACCTTGAAATATAACATCAGTGTATATTATAGCAGGTGGTACAACGGTATGACGTTGGTTTCTCCAACTTCTTGAAGGACGAACACGCAACACATATAGAACACAACACATATATTAGAGAAGCCAGTTGTAGTTTATTTTTACTGTGCACTAAGGCTCAGAGTTGGGGTCTCTGCCGGTTGTCATATACTGCGGGCCTTAACGCTATTTGACATTATCCTTTGAGAAATGGTTTATCTCTACACACGTTTGCATTGCATTTGTACAAACGCATCGAGGCAGTATCATTAGGACGTTTGTAAATCTCTTACGTGTGTGTTTTTTTACATCTGGAGAGGGATGTTCAAGAATACATTGAAGAGGAATGAAAATACAAGTAATCCCGGGGTGATTATTGGCCATAGATATGCATGTCAAATTTGTATATTGAACAATTTGAACTAGTCAATATATATATTGTCACCTGATGGCCTGGATAGACGGATATATGCCTTTCTTGCAACCTTTTACGGCCGATCTATACCAAATCTATACTGAACGAGTGTCCTGGACCATTTGTGAATAAAGTTAAGTTGTTAAAGAACGTAGTGGCACGATTGATGTCCATGCTTAAAACCCTTGTTTAGCAACCGATAAGTCAACGGACGGTATTCAAAGTCTTTATTCTCATTTATAAGCTTAATAAGTGAGGATGAGGAACATCATGAATTGGCTTGCGGCGTCGTATATATCAAATATGCATCAATAGTATCGACCTACACGCATATTGGGACCAATAACATGTATTTGACTAATAATACGTTGTGTAAAACCAAAATCTGCTTGTTACAGATCCTCCCACTATATTACGCGTCACCTGTGGGATTGTCTGTTAAATTATGTTATTACCGCTCACTCCTAACTTGTTGTATTTTAAGTGATAATTGATTATATATATATATATATTCTATAATTTACTATAGAACACCCTAGAACAACGGTTATGGTTATTTAAAAGTGTGGGTTTTACCAGGAAAATAAGGTTACAGACAAAGAACGGATTTGAGAACAATTTATTAGCGACCCAGGGATGTCATACCAATAATTAACGTCATTGCTAGAAGGATTCCCTTTAGTAGAAATATTGTCAGCCTATTCCTGGCTAAATATAAAGTCGCCTGATCATTGAACAACACATGTATTTAAGTGGATAGACATTAGCTTATATACAAATATACAAATGGTGCATAGCTTTAAATTGTAATGTGATAATGAAACACCTCCTCCACATCATACAAATATCAGAACTATATTTGTAAGCAAAGCCACTTTATATTTTCTCCACATATTTCGCCTTATTACGTTCGATCTAACACGCCCACATCAGTGAACAACATTCCACATAGTTCGGGATACAAAGATGATTAAGAGTAACTTGATCATCTGACATCACATCAAAGGTTTCTCTTCTTCTGTTCCTATCCTGTTCTCTCCTAATAAATTAATTATGTTGCGGATTGAACAGGTATCCTCCCTTTTCCATATGACTTGTACTTCTTAGTTTATAATTTCATATTGAATAACAAAATTTACTTCAATTGTATTATGTCTCTCACAAAACCATTTTGCCTATGCTAAAAGAACTACGACATATATAATACCCATAATACAAAGACACACATCTAACACATAATGTTTTATTGAGAGAACAGTCAAAACGATAGATGACTTTAAATATGTTTTGTATTGATCGGTTAATAATTAATAATAATCCTCATTATTAAATTTACATTGAACTTAAACAGCCATCACTCACATATATTCATAGTAACTTCTGCATAATATAAACACAGTAATCAAATTACTTAGATAAACCCATATTTGCTCAATTGTGAATGCAGTGACTTAGTGAATGGTGACTCATCTCAATTATCCCAACGTAAAACATAAATTATATCAAAAGTTAAATACGCTCAAAACGAAGAGAATGTAATGCATTTACAATTTAATAATACTTCATAGACTCTGTGATTCTAATTCTATAAGGAGGAAGTCTTTTGTTCGGTGAGTTATCACAATAAGAATTTGAGTTAGCACAATACGTCGATAGTAGGGACGGTTTTCCGTTTTTCCTTCTTTTAAGATTCCTTTTTTTCGTCATATAAGAATTCCTTTATAATCTGAATTACTTTATGCAGGAAAAATAATGATATTGGGATCTTTAATGGAATACAGAAATTGGCCTGTCACTTATTATTCAAACGGTTATTGTTCAGCAACCAATTTAAATAACCATAGAGAAATTGCTATTTCAGGAAAACATGATTAGTGAAGGTCAATATATTGAGTCCTTTTAATATTAGCTGTGGTATTGAATTTGCCGGTCAGAATCATTTGATTAAAAAAAGATGAGGTAATAAATATTCGGTCATATTGCCCTGTCGGTATTGTCAGAGTATACTTTTTAATAACAAAAGTGGTGTATGCATTACATATAATATATGATGGATATATAGATATATGTTCGTGAAATTAGTTTGATTTATTTGTGTGAAATATGTAGCTCTGGTCGTAAGATTATTTTGCAAATAGTTAATTATATGTTTATACGATACGCTTGCACTTGTGTTATTTGTTCATTTTAGAAATAGGTCATGTAAGTTCAGTAGCTAATTAATATTAGCAAACAACACGAATTATAAGAGTATTATAGAAGCTTAAGTAGGAAAGTTAAACACTAAAATGTACCAGAAAAAACCTTTTTATAAAGCTCTTGCACGCTTAAAGTGATCTTTCTTCACAAAGTTAGATTTTATATATATATATATATATATATATATATATATATATATGTGTGTGTGTGTGTGTATTTATGTGTATGTGTGTGTGTGTTTATATATGTGTATGTATGAGTGTGTGTGTTTGTGTGGATGTGCGTGTGCCTGTGTGTGTGTGTATGTGTTTGTGATGTACAAGTATTAATTTATCTTTGCGTCACACGCACGCCTTGTTTATTGTGAGTTGTGGTGTCATTTGAAAGACTAATCTGATAATCTTGGGAAGACAATAAATTGAGAAAATGGACCTGTCGAATCCTTGCCCGTATGATTGATATAGGTGTGATATTAACCACGCCAATTACTGCTGATTGTAAACTCTGGAGCCAAACTGTACCACATAAACGTGTTGTGTACTGTGAGCTGTGAGACAAATGGTACTTGTTGTATATGACAATGACAATGAATTTGACAATGACAATGACAATGAATTTATTTATCCAATTTACACTTACATATTTTTACAATTTATATTTTATACATTAACAATTATTCATTTGTGCAAATTGGGGGAACCTATGTAGCTAGATAACTGTCTTCCCATAGGCCCCGTACTATTTTATATCATAATAACTTATAACAGCCGGTGTTTGTGTGTGAGCTGGTAACAAGAGATATAACTCGTAGGTGGAAACACCTCGCCATGGGAACCGCATACTCATAAGTACATGTATGTTTTGTAAAGCCTTCACGTGATAGAATCGGTACAGTCGCAGTAAGACGATATACTACAGCTAAATATGAATGACATCAATCGATACCAATATATATATATATACATATATATACACACACATATATACATACATACATACACATACACATACACATACATATACATACACATACATACACACATACATGCACACACACACACATATGCACATATATACATACATATACACATACATACACATACACACATATATATATATATATTTATACACACCCATATATATATATATATATATATATATATAAATATATATATATATATATATATATATATACATATATACATATACACATACATACACATACACATACATACATACATATATATATATACACACATACATATATATGTGATAGGAACATGATATTAATGTTCCATTATCAAAACAGACGATTCAACCACAGCAATGTTAATGTTTTGGCATTCAGAACATTTATCGTACTCACAATGAACGGAACTCCCATATTCACTTAGAATGCAACTTTTGACGTGACGTTTAAAAGTTCCGCGTGTCAAGTGTCAGACGTAATAAAAATTTGCCCAATCATTCCAAACAACTGGCAGGAAATAAAGAGGTTGTTTGCGCATAAATGCTGAATGACACCGTGGAACAAACAATAATTTCGACTATCTCGTTGGGCGCGCATTTGGTCTTTCACAGGATATAATTTAACACTGCATCTCACTGTTAATGCCACGTTTATATTAATAGTTAATATAAATAAAAAGTTGTCGAGAATGTGAGTAGTATCGGATAACATGCATGTCTATTATAGGTTATAATTTCGATATACAATGATAATAAGAAGTAATAATAATAATACATAAATATGCACAGCGTTTGATCCCAGCAGGCACATGACGCAGATTGAAACTGAAATAAAGTGACTCAAGCCTGAACGACATGAAAATTAAATTTTTCTCGTTGAAACAATGCTGCGCGACACTGGGAGAACACAGGTTATAGTACTGTATTAATAAGCATAAGTTAAATATCATATAAGCCCGCGAATAGTCAGTTAATAACACAATCGACATATTCACCCGAACAGCGACACAGCACTAATTTAATATTGAAGTGGCACATGGAACGTACAAAAAACATGAGTGAAATTAGACAAACTGTCCTACTAATATCAAGTTCAACAGCGCCTGTTGGGTTATCAAGTTAAACATAACACAAAGAACAAACCTGATAAAACTCATTTGCATACATATTCATACATACACATGTACATGCATATCCACATATACATACATACATACATACATAGATATACACACATATACATATACATACACATATTCAAAGGCCTCCTTACCTACGCGTCCCTGGATTTCAAACCGCTTGCGGCCAAGATGCTGAAACCCAGGAGCATACTCTCTTGAAACGAGGCACAGCACTTTCCATTTGTCGCTATCTCGCAACATGCGCAAGAGGTCTAGCCCCATGCCATGAACATCGTCTGAATGAGATTTTCACTGACGCTTTGTCAGTTCTTCACCCTGTATGCATATATAAGGTGGCTCGCAGTACTGGCATCTGACATTGACATCATGACCTCTTGTATCCCTGATGTTACATCCGACAGTGAGTTCACAGATACCGCGTAACCTTTAAACACACTACCCGAGTCCTTGATCGTACCACTTTGTGTGACTTCTACCTCGTAATCCTCCTCCGCTTGTCCTGGATCAGGCAAACAAGGTTCTAAGAACTCAGTTTGCACTTTGCCCTTTACAAATAGTTACCCATTGTTTAAGCGGGCCTTATTGTTGAAAAATCTATTCGCTTGTCCTTGTAGGTGTTCATAGCAAACTGGTTGCGCTCGGTGATGGACGGCGGTGTTGGCCTTGAGACATCATGACGAGTACCTCGCAGCCGGTTCGCGTTCCTATCGGGAACCTTCCCAGTATCGCACGGTTTCTCGGATCACCTAGCCTGTGAGCAACTGGGATGTAGAAGTTGCTGGCGTTAGGAACATGCATTACCTGGATGAGAAACTGTCTCACAACTGCCACTGAGTCCTCGCCTTCTATCTCCTTGCCAATGTCCGTCGTGTCATCAAACTTGAAAATTAAATTGTGTTTCATAGAATGTTGCTTTAGATGTCCGATTTCATTACGAAGTCGATCTGTGTCAATTTCCATGCGTGACATTTTAGCGCATAGCAAGGAAACGGTGCGGATCAGTTGAGCCTTCTCCACGACTTCAACTCTCCTCTCCAAGTTGTCCAGTCTATCCAGCATCGCCTCGGTGTTGGCTTCAATCGAATTCAGCTTTTCCAAGGCAGCAGCTGCAAATCCCTCGGGGCAGCCCTTTTTGCTTTTGCCCATTTTTATGGTGTGTACACAGTTAAACAATTAGGTTTATCAGTTTATATGCTGGTCAATAACATAGTTAGACCAAATGCTCACAACCCATAGAAGAACAATGAGAGAGCAGTTTTTGAGTCCTACTTGGCGAATACCTGTTAATATGGCTAATATTATTGTTGACTAAAAATGTCCAAACGTCTAAGAAAGAATGCAAATTTCTCAGTAGCCGTCAAATAAATCCTAATTATTTTAGATATTTCTAATCAGTCCATATTCATATATCACAACGTCAATTTTCACATGTATATGCCGTTAATATCCAAGGGAAATATCACTATTTCTGAGAGACAAATATGTTGTGACCACTAGCCCGCCATGTAACATGCATATATACTTCCGCTTTATTTACATAGCCTATATACAACGGTTCCCTTATGGAAGTGACCCACTTGCGGGACAAAAACGGATTAGCTGGGCCCCAACTATAATAACCCAAAATATATATATATATATATATATATATATATATATACAATTCTTTTATTTGTGTGGAGGTTAGATTTTTGTTATTTAGTTTCATCCATTAGATTTATTCATTTTAGATTAATGGAGTTATATGATTTAAATGATATATAGGTTTTGTTTTAACCAAATTTAAAATATATATATATATATATATATATATATATATATATATATATATATATATATATATTCCCAAAAAACCCATTCCCTAGATAACCATTTGTCCAACCTTTTTTAAAAGGGGAAAGGTTATGTGATTATTATAACATATCTTGGATTCGTTTCTTCCTGTTGCTTGATAAAAATATATAGTTGTATATAGCAACTATACTAAAATTAAATATCCACACTGTAGAATGACATATTTTATATTTTGGTTATCATAAAACTATTATTTCAGTGTTTTCCTAAAATTCACGAAAGCTGACCTTGTGAAACCATTAAAAGTTTAGACTGTAATCTTCTAAATAATTACAGACTTACATTTGTATCTGAAGTTATCGAAAGGGCAGTTGTTCTTCATATCAATACATATTTAATCAATATTAACCTTAATGAATCTCTACACTTTGTACATAAAAGTGGTCGTAGGACTGAAAAACCAAAAAAAAAAATTTGGGTTCGAAAAATTTAAAAATAATTTTTTATTGGAATTTTTTCGGGGTTTGGAAAACAACAAAGCTTCCAGAAATTGTCTGATAATGGTATTTATCTGATGTTCAGGTCTTGTCATTTGATGTCCCATGGGGTTCAGTTCTTGATTCTCTGGTTTTCACCATGTGGCGTTAAATATCACTTGTATGCTGATAACACACAGCTGTACATATTACTGGATCCTGACAATGAGCTAAACCTCTCCCCTTCTTTGAATAATTTAGAACATTGTATTGCTGTTATTCGGCTATGGATGACTCTAAGATTAAATGATAATGAAACAAATATTATATATTTGGCATCGCCACCTTGTGTATATACATTAAAACACCATCCTTAAAGATAGATGTACCTTCATTTACCCCTAATGGGTCAGTAAGAAATCTAGTGGTTATTTGTGAGAAATGTATAACAAAATGTGAACATGCCATATCAGAATGAGGAGCTACATAGTTAAATGTTAGCAATTTGAACTGTTTAAGACCATTCTTGACATAAGATACACTTGAAACTAGAACATCTCGTATAGACTATTGTAACCCACTATTATATGGCATATCTGATTATTACATCTATTGATGTCAGTGAATTCAGAATAATGCAGCTCACATATTGTCAACTACTCGAAAATATTATCACATCGCCCTAATTCTTCAAAACCTACATTGGCTACCTGTTAGACAGCGTATCCATTTATATATGCTACTAATAGCTTATAAATATATTGATGATATGGTATATGAATACATGTGTGAACTGGTGTCCATTAGAAAGCTATTCCCAAAACTCTGATGATCCAGCCAGATACTATTCCAGATACCCGTGACTCGACTGAAATCATATGGTGTTTGAGTATTTAGTGTTGCAGCCTCACTTAGTGGAATAGGTTGCCGGCAGATATTAAAAATGTGTCCTCTCTTGGAAATGTAAAATCCGTCCAATGACACATCTGTTTAAGTTTGCTTTAACAGATAACTACTAATTACCGTTTACACCTCTTATAGTGTTTTAATAGACACATTATTTGGGGTATTGTTATATTACATATTAATTGTACAGTGCATTTGAATAGTTCCTGCCAGTAGGGACGCGCTATTTAATATACATTGTTATTATTATTTAGGTTGCTTTCATTTTCACAATATTACTAAATATGTGATCTAATACAGTTGATAAATTTTGGTTCAGTTGATCTTGTTCAGACAACTGGTTTCAATTGCGAGAAAAGTACTTGGGACTCTAGCATTAACCCAGTTGACCGTGTTGACTGAAACTGTCACCAAACATGTCGTAACCCAATAGTACTAAGTAATCAACAACAGTCTTATGGTTCGATTTATCAAACCATGTGGTAATGCTAAACATGCAAAGATAAAGACTAACGATCATAGGAAGATTTAAGCATAAAGAAATCTTATTAGCAGTAGTTCATAACATTCATACAGTCTAACTTACTCAAATGTACCATTAAGACATGATGCATGTGTAGAACACCAAGGATTTAGAAGCAACACAATTTCGATAATCAAATGAACTTCTGATTATTTTAATATGTACTATAATAGTGGGGTGCTCAGTCATTTCAAATTGATGCAAAAGTTTCGGTTTCAGTACTAATTTGAAGATAATGGTGGATGGAATAGTTTTGGTCCGAGTGTCAAAGATCGTGAATTACATTGTTTGTTTGTTTTTTATAAAAAAGACTAATAACTTTCATGTAATGTTTATGTAATGTAACCTTTTTTGCTATACTAAAGCTAGTAATGTGTGTGGAATCAACTGGAATTGAAATATTGATGCTTCAAATATTCTGGTATGTTAAAAATCAAAGATGGTTGCCAATTCCGTTTTTTGCATTATGTCTCATTACTTCTGTCCCATTTAACCTGGTGATTCTGGTGTCTATATCTAGGATTTAATACATGGGTAATTGAGTACAAATAAATTAGGCATGATTGAAGCATATCTTATATGCTATTTCACGCCAATGAAGCAATAAATACCAACTGTAATAACGCAAAGCGTGTATTTTTATAACTTTCCCATTTAACCCTTTTTGTCTTTTATCAGGACCGTGTAATACAGCTCTTTAGCTACATATGGTTTGTCTTTTCAAAAAGCAAAACGAAGAAAACCAACTATTTGATAACGCTTTCTTTCCAGCTTTCAGATATCATGGAAACTGAAATAGGAGTTGTCGTTTCAGTGCAAACAAATATAAAAATAACCTTCATGAACCCAACATTTATGTGCATCAAGAAGACATGCAGTTATTTGCATAAACAAGAAGCAAAACATTGGTAGAACTACCACACATATATGCTCTGGGCGTGTTATATAAGAAAGTTCTCATCATTGAAAATAACCTTGTATAGGTTATTTGAGATCAAACAAGGAAGAACGCCTATATCTTCTGTCCAACAAATTTGCCTAAGCACATTTTCACAGTTGCTGCACAGGATAACTTGGATCACAATCACCACTACAAACTCATCTTCCACGGAACTATGAGTTCAATTTTTCAATTTCCTTCAACTCAAAGAAAACAGAAGCAGGCATCAGTGCACCCATACTGCCTCTTTGCGTCACATGTGGACCGAAATTCTATCACCCAACCTCCGGTGAAAGATGTGCAGTCAGTGGGAAATAACACGAACAGGCATTTATGACGGCAGTACATGAAACCTTATATATGAATTCTGATACGAAAGAGGCACTGCAGTGATTTCTTTTTCATTCCATGCTGCTCGATCAGGTGCATTTGGACACCCGGATAAAGGGCATTGAAGCCCTCTTGCCGCTTTTCCACGAGAAGGCACCTACTCCAGAAATGACTCGACATGGAATGGAATTGGTTGAAATGACAACTGAGCACCTCAACCCACACCAAATCCCTCTGTTGTTAGTGGCCCAACCACTTTATGACCTCGCTAAAATGCAGTGGTCCTTCCATAAAATATTCGGGGAAGACAACTTTGTGGTCATGCAAGGTGGACTCCACAGTGAAAAGGCTTTGTGGAGCACCATGGGATATCTTCTTCTTGGGTCTGGATCGCCTGAGAGAATCTGGGCTAGTGAAGACACAGACAGCAGCAACAGTTACTGTCATTGTACTTGACAGCCTTCTGAAACGAGGCTATGAGGACAATTGAACCAATACGACCCTTGAGGAACGGGACGTTGTAGCTTCTCAAGAGAGCCCAATGTTCAAATTCTAGATAATCATACGCAAGTACCGACTAATCATATTCATATTCATCCGGACACATCGGGAACGGAAGCTCGAACTCATGGTCACTACCCTTCGGAAGGGTCTGGCTTTGTTATTTGCCCTTGACCACCAGAACTATGCCAGGTGGCTTCCCATCCATATCTGAGACCCAGATGTTCTCCCATATAACATCCAGGTAGGGTTTGAGCAGGGATACAGGAAGATAACTCGAAGCAATCGGCGTTTCTCATCCATACAAATTCATGATGCACATGAGTAAGCCAACAAAAGAGTAAAAGGAGTTGGCTGCATGATTGGTCTCACACGTTATCCTGATATGCTGGAAAGCTGGATCATGACTGGTTCCGAAATCAGACGAGTCGTTGAGGAGTGTACTGGTACAAACAGCAAGGATGATAATGAATAACTCCCTCATCATGAGGAAGGAAGTGCATCTCAGGACCGATTTCAACATCATGCTAAAGACCTGCTGAAAGTGTTGCTGACCACTGGGAATCCCTTTGAGGAGAACAATGAAGATCTGGTTACATTAGACAACAAGGTGTGTGTGTCTGCGGCTGCTGCCGTATCTGTCCGAGTGGTCGAATCTATCGGACAAAAGCAGTACAACAACTTCAGGGAGAGTGTGCTTGACTCAAATGACACGCTTCTGACAGTACCGATCAAGCGAAACAACTTACTGTTGTTCAATGAGAAGAAAACGCAGAAAAAGACAACAATTAAGCAGAAAATACAGCACTTCCAACATCACGCAGAGCTCTATGGGAAATGCTTTTATTGCGGAGGGGGAGATTTGAAGGAGTTTTGTCGTCATGAATATTCACCATACCCACCTGTATTGTCATCAGAAGGATCACTAAACTCTTGCACTAATTCAGATATGTTGGTATACATCATGGCGGTCAGTATGAATAGTGCCATTTCTGTCCATTAGGATCTATTTGCACCAGGGGTTTACGACTTTATAGTTATTGGCTTTATAATTATTGACTGATACACTCACTAGCTAGTACAATTGTCCAAGGCAAGACCTTTGATTCATATTTCGACAAGGTATTCTGCCCAGAGTTCATCATGACTTGAAACGGTCGTCAAGAGTAGACCTTGTTTGGGACTAGTATCGTGTATTCACAATCAAAGTAGCCGCACAGGAAAAATGAGAAACAGGCATCTGGCAATGCGTATCTGGTACTGCCTAAATCCCAGGAAATCGACAGAGGTTTCTAGCGAACGTTTATAACAAAACGAAACTGTTCTCATTCCTGTCCCAAAAGATAACAGAAGTACAATTCTCAGACGACAAACATGTCTACATTACTGCACGTGATCAAATCCACCATGTTGGAAACGTTCCACTAATTGATCAGTGCAACCATAAGAAAGCTGATACTCGTGTCATAATACATATCCTTTTGAGTAATATCCATCATATCAAGTCTCTGAATCCAGCCTTAGATTTCCTTCAAAGTGCGAAAGACAACCAGAATTATTTAACTTAATACTTTCGCCACAAACCTTGATACGACCACGTGCAAAGCCATAGCCCTCTTTCACGCATTCAAGGGATCAGAGAGAACCACTTCCTTTAAGTTCAATTTTGGCAAATTGATGCACGAAGTGCCATCCTTGAAGGAGGAGTTTGCAGCTATTGTTGAAACTCCACTCCAAATATCGCCACGGCTGATAGAAGTGGCAACAATCTTTGTCTATAGGCTCTACTCCAATGAGTCAATTGAGATTAATGATGTTGACCTCGTCAGATTGACGAGTGATGCTCTGTATCAATATCTCAAAAGGAGTATCTTCCAAGCAAGCATCTGGACAATATCTCAAATGTCCACGATGCCTATCAACATCCTCCACTAATCATAGCTGGAAGGAAGAGGACGGCAAGCTGCTTCCCATTTTTATCTCGCTACCCCTCGCCAAGGATGTATTCTAGCTGGATGTTAAGTGCGCTTGCACAAGTACCTGCTCTCGCTGCAAGTGCGTGAGGCAAATGCGAGAAGAAGCTGGAAATGAACCATTTCCAATATGGATATGAATATATGGTCGATTTGTTAGACTCTTTCTTATTAAAACAATTATTCACGGAATTGCCTGAGCAGGTACTTACAGCTATATTGTAGTACAGTTAATAGCTAAATAAAATTAGAGATTAAAAGTTCCGATTTGCGTCATTATTTATGGTATTTATTGACTGATTGACGTGAAATTAGATATACATATCACATAATCATGTTTATTTTATTTTATGCAATTACCCAGACGTGAAAACCTAGGTTTAGACACCAAAATCACGATTCTAGGTTAAATATGTCAGACGTTATGAGGTTAATCCTTTTCACACAATATTAGCTTTAGAATAGCAATAAAACGTTAAATTACACAGAAACTGTGTAACAATTTATGACCTTTATAAAACCAAAAATATAAGACGCGATCTTCGATGGCGGCCATTTTCGAAAATGGCCAAAAAAGAAAACCTGAGTGATTGACCAAAATTGATCTATACACCCTTACCTTCAAATTACTAATAAAAACGAAACCTTTGCATCAATTTGAAATGAAACGAAACAAATACCCACCCCACTATGACACACGAACTACGATTGCAAAAGAACACTTCACCACTGATAACAATGTCAAAGAATTCTTAATTAGAACGGTTAGCAGCCGATTTACATTGCTGCAAGATAATGTACGCAGAAACAATATAATGATAATCAAAATAATAAAACCCATGTTTGCGAATTGTGACAACTGAAAAAGTACTGTCATGGTTGTTCAGGCTCGATTACCAACACAGAAAATGCATTACATAAATGTTTCTTTTTTTTGTTTTTGCCTTTAAATAAGCTATAAATTTTTTAAAAATAAAACCCTTTTTTCATGGAAAAAACCCAACCCCTTTTTGTTGGGGGGAAATTTTTTTAAAAAAAAAAAGAACCCCCTTTTGGGGAGTTATTTACACAAACAGGAAGCAAAACATTGGTAGAACTACTACCCAAATATGCTCTGGGCGTGTCATATAAGAAAGTTCTCATCATTGAAAATAACCTTGTACAGGCTATTTTAGATTAAACAACTCCTCTATGTGTAAGCACATTTTCACAGTTGCAGCACTGGATAAATTGGATCACAATCACCACTGCAAACTCATCCTTCCACGCAACTGAGGATTTTCAATTTTTCAATTTCCTTCAACTCACAAAAAGCAGAAGCAGGCATCTTGCCTCTTTGTGCCATTTTTGGGCCGAAATCCTATCATGCAACCTCCGGTAAAAGATGTGCAGTCAGTGGGAAATAATTCCTTCGGTGAGGAGAAATAACACGAACAGGCATTGATGACGGCAGTACATGACACCCTAAATATGAATTATGATACAGAAAGGGGCACTGCAGTGATTTTATCTTTATTCCATGCTACTTTATAGGATGCATTTGGACAACTGGATAAAGGGTATTGAAGCCCACTTGCCTCTTTTCCATGAGAAAGCAGCTACTCCTGAAATGATTCGACATGGAATGGAATTGGTTGAAATGACAACTGAACACCTCAACCCACACCAAATCCCTCTGTTGTTAGTGGCCCAACCACTCTATGACCTCGCCAAAAAGGCAGTGGTCCTTCCATAAAATATTCGGGGAAATCAACGTTGTGGTGATGCAAGGTGGACACCACATTGAAATAGCTTTGTGGAGTTTTGTGGGAGATATTCTGCTTGGGTCTGAATCGCCTGAAGTCCTGATCGGGCTAGTGAAGACACAGACAGCAGCGAAAGCTTTTCTAGAAGCATTTGATCCAATGAGAACAAGATATGGCCATCAAGTTACTGTCATTTTACTTGACAGCCTTCTGAAACGAGCCTGTGAGCACAGTTGAACCATAAGACCCTTGATAATTGGGCCGTGGTAGCTTATCAAGAGAGCCCAATGTTCAAATTCTAGATACTCATACAAAGTACCGACAAATCGTATCCATGTTGATTCGGGCACACCAGGAACGAAAGCTCGAACTCATGGTCACTACCCTTCGGAAGCGTCTGGCTTTGTTATTTGCCCTTGACCACCAGAACTATGCCAGATGGCTTCCCATCCATATCCGAGACCCGGAAGGTCTCCCATATAACATCCAGGTAGGGTTTGAGCAGGGATACAGGAAGATAACTCGAAGCAATCGGCGTTTCTCATCCATATAAATACATACATGATACACACGAGCAAGCCAACAAAAGAGTAAAAGAAGTTGGCTGCATGATTGGTCTCACACGTTATCCTGACATGCTGGAACGCTGGATCATAACCTGTTCCGAAATCAGACGAGTCGTTGAGGAGTGTACTGGTACAAACGACAAGGATGATGACAAAGAACTCCCTCATCATGAGGAAGGAATTGCATCTCAGGACCGATTTCAAAACAATGCTAAAGACCTGCTGGAAGTGTTGCTGACCACTGGGAATCCCTTTGAGGAGAACAATTAAGATCTGGTTAAATTAGACAACAAGGTGTGTGTGTCTGCGGCTGCTGCCGTATCTGTCCGAGTGGTCGAGTCTATCAGACAAGAGCAGTACAACAACTTCAGGGAGAGTGTGCTTGACTCAAATGACACGCTTCTGACAGTACCGATCAAGCGAAACAACTTACTGTTGTTCCATGAGAAAAAAACGCAGAAAAAGACAACAATTAAGCAGAACATACAGCACTTCCAACATCACGCAGAGCTCTATAGGCAAGCTTTTGTTGCGGAGGGGGAGATTTGATGCGTGAATGAGGGCTATGGCTTTGCACGTGGTCGTATCAAGGTTTGTGGCGAAAGTATTAAGTGAGATAATTCTGGTTGTCTTTCGCATTTTGAAGGAGATCTATATTTCTGCAGCTGGATTCAGAGCCTTGATCTGATGGAAATTACTCAAAAGGAGATGTACTATAACACGATTAGCATCTTCCTTATGGTTGCACCGATCAATTTGGTGGAACATTTCCAACATGGTGGGCTTGATCACCTACAGTTTGTTTCGGTTTGCTTTTTGGAAAGACAAACCATATCTAGCTAACGAGCTGTATTACACGGCCCTGATAAAAAGACAAACAAAGTTAAAAGTTACCCGATTTGCGTTATTACATTTGGTATTTATTGTTTCGTTGGCGTGAAATAACATTATTTATAAAATAACATAATATATTTGTATTCAATTACCCATATGTTAAACCCTAGATACAGATACCGGAATCACCATTCTAGGTTCAATATGACAGAATTAATGATACATAATGCGGAAAAAAAACGGAATTAGCAGCCATCGTTGATTTTTGTCTCAATTACAGTTGATTCCATACACAATACTAGCTTTAGTATAGCAAAAAATGATACATTCCATAAACATTACATGAAAATTATTAGTCTTTTTATCAAAACAAATTTAATTCATGATTTTCGATGGACGCCATTTAAAAAAAGAACATTATCTTCAAATTAGTACTGAAACCGAAACCTTTGCATCAATTTGAAATGACTGAGCACCCCACTATTATAATACGTATTAAAATAAGCAGAAGCTCATTATATTATCGAAATTGTGTTACAAATGTAAGATTTGAAAGAAGTCTGTAATTGTTTAGAACATTACAATCTAAACTCTGTTTTTTTTATTAATGGTTTCACAAGGTCAGCTTTCATGAATCTTAGAAAACTCTCGAATAAGTGTTTCATGATAACCAAAATATAAAATATGTCACTTTACAATGTGGATATTTAATGTGAACGTTTTTGCTATATGCAATATTATATTTTCACCAAGCAATAGGAAGAAACGAACGCAATATACGTTATACTAATCACATAACCTTTAGACATAGTTGTAATAAGGCTTCCGGATCGAAATAGGTCTGAGGTGTGCCTCAGGCAATGAGTATTTTAGAATAAATATGTATATATGGTTCACTGGCTAAGAACATTAACACCTATATATCATTTAAATCATATAACTCCATTAATTTATACATGAATAAATATAGATGGATGAAACTAAATATACACAAATCTATACTCAAAATAAGAGATTATATATATATATATATATATATATATATATATATATATATATATATATTATTAATATTGGAACCGTTTTTGCTCTTGCCAAATGGGTCACTTCCATAAGGGAGCTGTAGTGTAAAGGCTACGTAAATAAAGCGAAGTATATATAACAAGTACCATTTGTCTCACAGCTCACAGTACACAGCACGTTTATGTGGTATAGATTGGTTCCAGAGTTTACAATCAGCAGTAATTTGCGTGGTTAATATCACACCTATATCAATCATACGGGCAAGGATTCGACAGGTCCATTTTCTCAATTTATTATCAGATTAGCCTTTCAAATGACACCACAACTCATAATAAACAAGGCGGCGTGTGATTCAAAGATAAGTTAATACTTGTACATCAATCACACAATTTGCGTATTAAAATCACACATCACAAGTCGACCGGCAAATTCACATACCACACAATATTATAGATACTCAATATATACCTACTATATATATATTAAATCAACTCTTGGAAAGTATTTTAACGTTCACAATAACAAACAAAAAAAAAAAAAAAAAAAAAAAAAAAAAAAAAAAAAAAAAAAAAAAAAAAAAAAAAAAAAACCGCAGGCTATATGACCGAATATTTATAACCTCATCTTTTTTTAATCAAATGATTCTGACCGGCAAATTCAATACCACAGCTAATATTAAAAGGACTCAATATATTGACCTTCACTAATCATGTTTTTCTGAAATACCAATTTCTCTATGGTTATTTAAATTGGTTGCTGAACAATAACCGTTTGAATAATTAGTGACAGGCCAATTTCTGTATTCCATTAAAGATCCCAATATCATTATTTTTCCTGCATAAAGTAATTCAGATTTTAAAGGAATTGTTATATAACGAAAAAATGAATCTTAAAAGAAGGAAAAACGGAAAACCGTCCCTACTATCGACGTATTGTGCTAACTCAAATTGTTATTTTGATAACTCACCGAACAAAAGACTTCCTCCTTATAGAATTAGAATCACAGAGTCTATGAAGTATTATTAAATTGTAAATGCATTACATTCTCTTCGTTTTGAGCTTATTTTACTTTTGATATGATTTATGTTTTACGTTGGGATAATTGAGATGAGTCATCATTCACTGAGTCACTGCATTCACAATTGAGCAAATATGGGTTTATCTAAATAATTTGATTACTGTGTTTATATTATGCAGAAGTTACTATGAATATATGTGAGTGATGGCTGTTTAAGTTCAATGTAAATTTCTAAGTTTAATAAATTATTTAATAATGAGGATGATTACGCTCATTCGATTATTAACCGATCAATACAAAATATATTTAAAGTCATCTATCGTTTTGACTGTTCTCTCAATAAAACATTATGTGTTAGATGTGTGTCTTTGTATTATGGGTATTATATATGTCATAGTTCTTTTAGCATAGGCAAAATGGTTTTGTGAGAGACATAATACAATTGAAGTAAATTTTGTTATTCAATATGAAATTATAAACTTGGAAGTACAAGTCATATGGAAAAGGGGAGGATAGCTATTCAATCCGCAACATAATTAATTTATTAGGAGAGAACAGGATAGGAACAGAAGAAGAGAAACCTTTGATGGGATGTCAGATGATCAAGTTACTCTTAATCATCTTTGTATCCCGAACTATGTGGAATGTTGTTCACTGATGTGGGCGTGTTAGATTAAGGCGAAATATATGGGGAGAAAATATAAAGTGGCTTTGCTTACAAATATAGTTCTGATATTTGTATGATGTGGAGGAGGTGTTTCATTATCACATTACAATTTAAAACAATGCACCATTTGTATATTTTTATATAAGCTAATATCTATCCACTTAAATACATGTGTTGTTCAATGATCAGGCGACTTTATATTTAACCAGGAATAGGCTGACAATATTTCTACTAAAGGGAATTCTTCTAGCAATGACGTTAATTATTGGTATGACATTCCTGGGTTGCTAATAAATTGTTCTCAAATCCGTTCTTTGACTGTAACCTTATTTTCCTGGTAAAAGCCACACTTTTTAATAACCATAACCGTTGTTCTAGGGTGTTCTATAATGAAATATAGAATATATATGTATAATCAATTATTACTAAAAATACAACAAGTTAGGAGTGAGCGGTAATAACAAAATTAACAGACAATCCCATAGGTGACGCGTAATATAGTGGGAGGATCTGTAACAAGCAGATTTTGGTTTCACACAACGTATTATTAGTCAAATACATTTTATTGGTCCCAATATGCGTGTAGGTCGATACTATTGATGCATATTTGATATATACGACGCCGCAAGCCAATTCATGATGTTCCTCATCCTCACTTATTAAGCTTATAAATGAGAATAAGGACTTTGAATACCGTCCGTTGACTTATGGGTAGTCAAATAAGGGTTTTAAGCATGGACATCAAGCGTGCCACTAAGTTCTTTAACAACTTAACTTTATTCACAAATGGTCCAGGACACTCGTTCAGTATAGATTTGGTATAAATTGGCCGTAAAAGGTTGCAAGAAATGCATATATCCGTCTATCCAGGCCATCAGGTGACAATATATATATTGACTAGTTCAAATTGTTCAATATACAAATTTGACATGCATATCTATGGCCAATAATCACCCCGGGATTACTTGTATTTTCATTCCTCTTCAATGTATTCTTGAACATCCCTCTCCAGATGTAAAAAAACACACACGTAAGAGATTTACAAACGTCCTAATGATACTACCTCGATACGTTTGTACAAATGCAATGCAAATGTGTTTATCATCAGCAAATCTGTGTAGAGATCAACCATGTTTCAACGGATGATGCCAAATAGCGTTAAGGCCTGCAGTATATGACAACCGGTAGAGACCCCAACTCTGAGCCTTAGCGCACAGTGAAAACAAACTACAACTGGCTTCTCTAATATATGTGTTGTGTTCTATATGTGTTGCATGTTCGTCCTTCAAGAAGTTTGAGAAACCAACGTCATACCGTTGTACCACCTGCTATAATATACACTGAGGTTATATTTCAAGGTGTAAGTTTTAAACTTATTCATGTAGATAGTACACTATTTACGATAGGAGACTTTCGTTTTGGGTAGACCTGGCTTACTGATAGGTAAATCGATGTGTACATATATTATGTCAGACATATAAACATCACGTTTTATAAAAGTATTATGATGAGTGATCACGAGGTCTAATGTGTTATCACATTCTTGTGTAAGATGGTATACATTTTGCCTGAGCCCATTACTGTCAATGACGTCCATGAGCTTCATAGTACCGGTATTTGCCGGTTTATTCCAGTGGATGTTATAGTCCCCGTCAATATAAACTGTTATGGTAGAAATATCAGTTTGTCGGTAAACCAGCAAACACCCAAAGAAAATGTTACCGTTTATACCATTTTGTTGTCATTATACATGAGATACAATTTGCACACTTCAATTACCCTTAATGTCACGCCTTTTTATTATATAACCATATGTACATTCAAATCACCTTAACTTCAATGGACGTGCTTTCACATT
>JAODUP010001028.1:87500-124807 GCA_025642065.1 Paralvinella palmiformis | reverse complement strand
TTCCTTGGTATTTTCCACAAATTTCCCAAAACAAACGACCAGATTTAAATAAAAACGGGTTTTATTGAGCTGACTAAAATTATTAGCTATGATTGTTAGGAGCCAATGGGAAGTCAGCTTCGGCTACATGTAATATACTTGTAAAATTGCATTATGTATACGTTATTTGATATTGCAATTGGAAATAAATACTACTACTACTACTTCTACTAAACACGGAATTGAATGATAATATTTGCTTAACAGTATTACAGAATTATCCCAAACTGCCAATCTAAGGTATTTATATTCATCCTGCTAATCGCTAATCACCTTATGCTACGACGTGACATCGACACTTAGTGTGGAGCACACTGTACCAAACTATCTATGATAGTCCATCACCGTCTAATAATGCAATCAGTTACGATTGAAACAACCAAACATGGTTAACTTCCAGTATTCTATGAGACCTATTTACCCACTCCACAAGCCAGTAATCTATATAAGACATATATACTTATATAAGACTACCATTTCCACTATAGGCCTATCATTGTAAAACTCAATAACAATCAGTCACGCCTCATTGAACCTGGCTCATTATCCATTAAAATATTAAGGATTCATCCCACTGACAATGTAACCTGTCCACTTCCCAGTACATGTGGATGATATTAATTTGCTTTATGAAACATACAATATCTTTTATGAATATTGTTTAGTGAAGGTTTCGACTTCTACAATTGTTTGTCGAGTATCTTTAATGTTGCACACTGAAATATATCAATAGGTCAAAGGCTAAAGACATCCAGTCACATGATTTGAAGATTAACGTCAATTCTCTTGTACATAAATTAGAGACCCAATAGCTCAATCATAGAGAAGCATACCGTAAGTGACGTAATATGTTTCGGATTCGAATTAGCATGTACTTAGCGTGTACTTATTAATGGAAACAGTACTGGTACTTGATGTAATAGTAGTAACCCTACAAGTAATTCATTCATCATGAAAGGTGGACGAACATAAAATTATACTGACGCAACTTTCTACCATATGGGACATTCAGAAGCCGAGTTACTAAATTATTATTAATAATCAATAGAAAAAATAAAATAAAAATATTCTACAAAAGTATTTAAAAAACATATTGTCATAACAATATTTGACTGTAAGCTGCTTTGAGATGAGCCTGTTTCCTATAACAAACATTGTTATTATGGAGGTAGTGGTGAAATAGGTAGTGTTCTTTGCTTCAGACCTATACGTTGTGGTATCTAATCCCAGTATTTGTTATGTGAGTGGGATACTTTTAACAAAATTTGTATTTGTATGGCTGTTTATCGTTTCATTTTAGTTCTGCTGTCCTACTAACAGAGAAGTTAACTTATAAAGAGCCACCTCACAGATTGGGATGTTGCAATCATAATCTGAAAGTTATATTTATCAAATAATTCTATTGACCATTTACAAATTATATTGATATTTAAATTGAGATTGTAACAAACCAGATTAAGATATAAAGTAAAATATAAGTATTATTCTATTCTTTTAATAAATTATGCTTATCAGATGTCTGGTGCTAATTTAATGTCGAATTAATTAGAATGATATGTGTACTGTATGTCGATGACATAATATATATATATATATATATATATATATATATATATATATATATATATATATATATATATATATATATTATGAAACTCCATGCTGATAATATAAATCTAATTATTAATTAATTATTGTTGATAATTTGTGATTGTGTCATGTTTATGTGTACGCTATTTATATACAAACCTCTACTATGATTAAGTTTTATTCATCATTGATACCATTGTGATGGTCACCACCCTCGCCATCATCATCCCCATCACCACCATCATCGTTATCATCAACATCATTATTAACATAATCATTTTTATCATCATTACGTTCATGGTGACTTTCAAATATTATTTTCATGTTGTGTACACTATGTTGTCAATACAAGCAAAACGTCAGCCTATATTATTGATCTTTGGGGGGGGGGTATAATCCATTGTTTAATTTATATGAACTGTACCTAGATATTGTTCCTGTGTGTAGGGACTAAATGTTTGACGTATATGAGCAGTGCTTGTCAAACTGCTTGTGGATAGTTATAGTATCTTGTTTGGGATGAAACATCTGTGTGCACATCAAGACTAATAGTTGTATTTGATTCGCATTTCTGTGTGAAAGGTTACACATAATAGATTTGTATTTCATCCGCGACAAATATTGTTTGAAATGAAACTTTAAAGTGAATTAGAAAGGGAACAAATTCTATTGTTAAAGAAAACCTGCCCATTTAAGGATTTACTAAAATGTGCATTATAGGAAATGGTATTTAGCTTATTCGTAAAGGTACGAATATTAATCAATTTAACAAAATAATGATATTCATATAGTTACTAATGACGAAGAAACATCTGGTATTGTAATGCTGTGGTATGTAATTCATGAGAATTTGTACCTTGTTCATTAGGAACCGTAATACAGTAATTAATTAATACACTATGTTAGATATATAACGTTCACAACCTTAATTAGATCATTAGTTTGTATACAAATGTAGTTATATCATTCGTTATTGAACAGCTGACTTCTGAATTTACTGTCAACAATTGTTGTCTAGAATAACATTAGTACAACTGTTTAAACAATTACCCTTGATTAGTTCTCATCGTGAAACTAAGACATTATAGTAAATATGTAAAATCTAAATACCTATCATATCAGTGGAACCGCTAGATAAAAAGTAAATAACAATATGTTTTATCATTCAGGTATTGTCAAAGTAATAAGAACCATGCTATTGTATGCTATAGGATGTTTAATATATAACTTAGTAGAGTATGATGAAGCTTTTTCTCTATTTAGTCTGTCCCTAATTTATACTTTAGGTAAATTGTGTAATATAAGAAATGTTTCAATTGCAAATACATCTACACACACCTGCTACATGATTATCAGAAAACGATCCACCCTAAAGTGTGCCAAGTGACACAATACGTAATGCACAATATATGAGAATATTGAACTCTAACGTCGATTATATCAATAACCAATAAATGTAGATAATAAGTTGGTTGTTTACTTCTTGTGAACATGATAATGTGTCCTAGCTCAGCAATAATTATGCCTATAGTGTATTGTATATTAGATAACTTGTTAACAATAGTTTACCTACAGTGTAGAAACTAGACAGTAATCAGAATGACAAATGTGTAACTCTGAACTTAACATAGAATGAAACGATTGAATGTTTTTTAGTATTTCTAGTACACCAATAAACCTCACTAATCCATTATCATTATGTATATCCTGTTAACTTATTGTTACTCCATCTAAACGTATGTAATGCGATGATCGTATGTTATGATTGTTATATTTATATATACCGCTTTATGATTATTATTTTGAGACTATTTTCAGAAATTATCTCCACACAAATTGTATTATGATGTTATATATATATATATGTGTGTATGTGTGTGTGTGTGTGTGTATGTTTATAATGTTATTATCATACACATAAGACATAAAACATATATGACCTATACCGTTTCATGCATCATTATGTATTTTCATTATAATTCAATATAATACCAAGTTCAACGGACCGTAATTCTCCAAACTCGATAACTGATTTCGTATTAGTTTATTCGAAGAAAAACAGCAATGTCACAAACATTTTCTAACTAAATATCCCCGTAAACCTGACATTATAACACATGTTGTTGTCAAGCGATGCTATCACTACGAAAACTTAAAAACGAAAACGTCGTGTGCAACTATTACTTTTGGATAGATTTTAGTGGCAGGTAGATAAGATGGTAATGTATGGAATCCCTTCCCAAGGGTTATCTTAGTAACTTTAATCGGCCAAAGCTCAATTTCTAGCAAATCTTGGGTCAAATAATAGCAGTAGTCTCAAAAAATAATTATATATATATATATATATATATATATATATATATATATATATATATATATATATATATATGCTTTCTATGACCAGTCCGGATGTATGACCCATACAATCCATATGGCGGGCATTGGCAGAAAACCGGGATAGCGTCTTTAACACATATCCTTACCCCCTTCTTTTTGATAATAGAGAAAACACCCTTTTATCCCCAACTGATTGGCCAAATACCGGCTCTTTTGGGAAATAAAAGGAGAGGCATTGCCCTTTAGTCGAGTTAAGGTCACCTACCCTATGACTTGTGTGCTTGCCAGTATATTAGTAATTACATTTATTTAAATAAATACTTTTTACTAGATTCATATGTCGTTTCAATTAGCATGCAAAAGCAAATATATAACAGCTGGTGGAAAATTATGGTAACTAACTACACATGTCGTGGCGATTGAATCCGGGTATTGAAACCCGGATTACGTTTTCGTCAGGAAAACTGCATGGGAAAACATTTTTAGAAAAACCCATAATACAGTTATAAAGACTTTTAACGATGAGTTGATACCAGAATCCGATGCACAACAGAGGGCAGTGAAATGGCCCTTGCCATGACCGCAGCACGTAGGTGGACCAGGACAACCCTCAAACAATTAAGACCAACGAGACTATAGACCGCCGCAAAGACCAGGACAAGAACGACCATTTGGAGGTCGCAATCATGTAAATACCGGCCATATAAACAGCCGGGATGATAATATATCATGTCATCGCTGTTTGCTAAAAGGGCATATTGCCCATAGATGGCTCACATAGTTGAATCACCTTCCACAGGGAATGCCCAACGATCCCCAAAGAGGTATCACATGATAGAACTATAGAAACTATAAATAAAGATGTCGCAGGTGCAGGTGGAGTACAAATTAACGAGTACTTAGCATTTAAATCAGATAGGGACAATGAAGGGTTGCGTGTGTCCCGGTCTAGTGATAACTTCATTGAGGCGTCTGTGGTTAACTTTTGGATATGGGCATTAATGGAGCCCAGGTGTCATGTATGCAAAGGGACCTCGTGGAGGTTGTCTGGTGTACCAAGATGATGTAAATTTACTTGTTACACAATTGAGACTTTGACGGTTTAATCAGATTATTGGATCTTTACCAACAGTCTTAATGGTTCTTGCCGCGACACGAAAATTGTATATTTGTGTCTGTGACCCCGACGCGCCAGTGAATGCGCGTGCATATTAAATACGGTCTGTTCATTTACTATATTAATACCTCAATATGGAGAACAAGGGAAGCAAGACAAAACAAGATATCCAAGTCTTCTAAATTATAACATAACAACAACATTAACAACAATGAAAGTATCATAAGCGTATGTTGTGTTCCATATAAGGACAACACTAGAAGTGTCTTTGTCCTATGAAGACGGAAAATAAAAAATTACTTATTATGCCTAACCTGGAGATCATGTCCTCAAACTGCCTGCGAGATGGAAAAGAATCCATATCTGACTAACATTATAATTATGTTTGTTGATTTTTATCGTGTTGTTCTTATTGTTCTTTTTCTCGTTGTAGTTATAATTATCGATAAAGTTATTGTTATTATTTATTATCACTTGTCATAGCAACGGACGATTGACGTCATACAAAGAAACTATGCTATTTGATGACTTAACATGTTCAGGGAGTGAATTCCAAAGAGAAGGGACTGTCAAGATGTTGGCTTGATTGACGGATTGTATCACACGGCCACAAGCATACATGCAAAGAACAGAACACAGGATATACAATAATAACAATTTATTGACTGCAGTTATGACACTGACTGACACCAGACTCGACGTGAGCTTTGATACGACGACTCCGATGACAGATATTCCGACGACAGACTATGATACAGCTATTGACATACACACAGTTCTAATTACTGAGAATCTCGACATACACTAACTCAAAAGACAGTTCCAGCCCGACGTCGAGAAATGTACATGACCATGACTGACAGGACACGGTAACTGATATCGCAGGCACAGAGTAACCGACTCACACCACGCTATAGTTAACCGACTACAAATCAGAAGACACATGACATTTAGCAATACAATTTAGACAATATTCGCAAATTACACATCAAAATACACAAACACACGGGTAACATCCAGCCTCGATATAACTATAATTTGCTCACAGTATGCTGTCAATTCAGGCGTCCGTACGAACATTTTCCAACCAACTACAAATACACAAGGAATATTCTGCCTATTTCACAATCATATATGAACATACTACTCCGCTGGCTTCCTTGGAAAAATGCTGGTGTGTAATAGAAATCAACTCCGTATAAATCTTTACTAGGACGAAGTTGTACACAGACAAATATAGGACTCCAAAGTTAACAATAGCTTACTCCAGTGAAACAATAGACCACCGCGGCACAACAGTGACAACAGATTGGGTGTGCAGTGAACCACGCAAACAACCTGTTGGGCAAAATAATGGAACCCAACACAACATAAATTGGAACATTGTGACGGGGACATCAACTGAAAAAGCACGAGGCCCAGCTTGAGGTTTTACCCTGGGAACAGATGAACGTAGCTCTCTGGACTTGGGTACTAGAGAAAGCGTGGAAAATATGTACAAACGTTTTCCAGCGGATAGAGTTTAATAGGCAATGCAAATGATGCGAGATTGAACAGGGATAATGGAAAGACCGAGGAGACCGTGCGGCAACCCTAGCTGAGCAGTTGTGAACACACTGAAGTTTTAGAATATCCTTAGATGCAATGTTATAAAGAAGATAGTTGCAGTAGTCAAGCCTACAAGTAATTAGTGCTGTAGCAATGGCTTTGGCGACTAGAAGATATATATAGCGACGAATACGGCGAAGGTAAAGAATATGATAGAACCAAGAGCCACATGTCAGAGAAATATGTTTTATGAAAATTAAAATCGCTATCAAATGTAACATCAAGTTTACGTATATCGTCTGATGGTGTGATGCGGTGGCTAAGGATGTTCGTAGGGAAGAAACGAGTGACGCATATAAGTATCCATCAGGGATATAGAATTTCAAATTGGAAGTGGCATGGGGAAAGAATCCGGTTGGCGTCAATGTAAATTTAAACGCATTTAGTCAAATACACTAAACATTTGATATAAATTATGTATTATAGATTATAAAATTATTCTGATTAATTCTGCCATTCAAAGCTGAGGTGTGATTGAATAACGAGCCTTTCCTAGCATAAGATAAGGACGAACGTAACTTGTTAAAAATTGTATTTTGGTTGGAATTGAAATACTCACATATCAGTTTGACATATTTAAAGTTGATGTTGCAAAACAAATCAATATACACCATATGGCCTAATTAAATGGATATATGTTTTAACAGCTGTCTGATGTGCGGCTCCCCTAGAACAGAACTAGAGTGAATTATACATACATGTAGATACCGTTATTTTATTTTACTTCGCCCTTTATTTAACAAAGGCTATCAGTACAAGTTCATCCGATTATCCTTAAAATGTAGGTTTCTTCAGAAATATAGTGGCCACATCAAAGTTGCCGGTTATCAGGTTGGCGTTATATATATTATCATAATATATATATATATATATATATATATATATATATATATATATATATATATATATATATATATATATTGTGTGGGTGTGTGTGTGTGTGTGTGTGTGTGTGTGTGTGTTTCTGTGGATGTAGACACTTGTAATTTATCAAAGGAAACAATATAAGAAAATCCTCATGTTGATAACCCTCACAGTTACAAACACACAGAAGTAAAAATACCTAATGCATTGACGACGTCATGAAAGAATTGCTAATGGTTTAATATGGGAAAATATACGAATAATATAAATGTTATTAATTTAGCCGGTCTGTGTCAAATAATCAGAGCTAACCTTATAATACCACTCTCAGACTGATAAAAGTTCTAATACAAATACATTAATTTTCATTTTTAGCTTTAGCTGCATATAATAACAAATATCTTTAGATAAATCTTCATGCAATAAAGGATAAAATGGTGGACTTCCAATAACATTTGACTACTTACATTATAAAAACAAAACTGTCACGATGTATAAAGCCGGTTGTCAGCTGGACAACACTATGATAATACAGTCATTCAGTGAATAGGAACGCTTAATATAATACGAAAGTCTCTAATTCGAACCCATATACTCCCTACTCATGCTACGTGGACTAATGGTTGACAAATTAATGAGCGAGTGTATAAAACTTATGAAGGATTTGATCTGGATTTTGGAAACTCTGATTGGTTACTAAATCCTGGATGCTATATGTCTACTTATGAGGAAATGAGGTTTGCAATCACTAGAATATGATTGCCTAATTATTATTATTATTATTATTATTATTATTATTATCATCTTCACCTTATTAATTATTATATTATGGGCCAACCATTCTCCTGCCTACTTTATTACTTCTCATATTATCGCCCATTTCTTATTATAAAACAAACAAAAAATATTTATATAATTGTGCATAGCATTCATCATCCAAATATTATGTATTGTAACCCAATAAAGCTGTTCTAACGACGTTGTGCTCCTACGACAGCTAAACACCTCACGGCGAACCAATGTACACGAAAAAGAGCAAAAAGTGTTCGATAGTTTCGAACCGATAATAACATTTATTTTGATTAGCCAAAGCTGGTATTATTACAGATACGAAATCGTCAACTTCTGTTTAACGAGAAGTTGTTGTCCTTTTTATAAGTATGAAGCCAGGGGAGTTATTACACACTTAGAGTTGATATGACCCGAGCACATGACTCACTATTGTATGCACTCGCCACTAACCCAATCATCAGTGTACAGTTAAACACTTCCGTTTCCTCATTGGAAATAACACTTTGTCTCTTACTCACTCATTAATTTAATTTTCAACCAATGGACCAATTTATTACGCTAACACAGACGCTAAATATTAATCTTCGTTGATCCGGAAACTCACAACCTGCCAGTAAATCATACAATTCCCTCTATGTTCTTAATGAAGGGATTAACCTGTAATAGGGAACGAGTTTCCAATTTCAGGATTCGCATTGGCCATATTGTCTACAGAATACGTTCAGCCATTTTGCTAATAATCTCCACTCGGCAATAATTTCCAACAGAAGTATCTTCTGGCTTATAATTTAACAAATCTGTCAACGTGTAGAGGCCGATGATAAGCGATGAACTGCGTCACGTCATATAGAAAGGTTGATCCCATGCTGCTGATGGTTTTACTAAATCGGCGATCATTTGGTTAATGGTCACTCACTCACTCACTCACTCGCTTAATCGTCCATTCACTCGCTCACTAACTCACTCATTATCCCCACATACCAATCTTTATAGTATGATAGATGCGACTCAGATTTACATTTTGTAAATTATTACATTAACCGAAATACATCAGTTACGAGATAGCTATCAATGTAGTTCTTAGTGATTAATCTTTACATGGCGCATTACTCTCAGACATCATGACTGTAAGTCATTAACTTTTACTATTTTGTATATGGAAAATGACCTAGGTGTGTGTGTGTGTGTGTGTGTGTGTGTGTGTGTGTGTGTGTGTGTGTGTGTGTATGTGTGTGTGTGTGTGTTTTTAGCTGTGTATAATAAGGCACAGGCACAGAGAATCTCGAACCGTGAATTCAAACTCTGGACGTTTCTTCAGGGGACTGAATCCAGAGTGGCGACTTTTCTTGCTGAGACATGTGTAATGTCTCACCAGTCCCTAAGCCGCCAAGCAAAATCAAAATACGAATCACCTACAGGCGTGGAGTTTGGGTGTAAAACACCTAAGTCAGATCACGGCAGTAGTGAGAATGTTTAGCTTAATTATCTAAGCAGCCCTATTTATAGCTATTTTTCAATTGCTGTATCTTTCTTCAAAGCAATACTATATAAACCATATAACCCAATTGTCACTGTCTTCAAAGATCAGTTTTTACAACGGGCAGGCGTCATGAAGCGATTACTATTAAAACTGTTTATCTTAATTACTATTAAAAGACTGACATCTGCGCTGAAGCAGACCGTAATAGCGCGTCATAGCTTCCGTACTGTTTGAACTATGCTATCATTTTCAAACCTGACCTAATTTATGCTATTCTAACTATTGTAGTTCTTAAATGTTATTTATGACAAGCAGATTAGAGCTAATCTTGAATGTCATAGTACAAACTGGACATAACTGGACCTAGGAAAGATAAATCTATTCCCACATACAACCAAGGTGAATTATATATACAAGTAAACTTGTTATAAAAACACACCAACCGCGCGAACTGTGTCCAATGCCACCGCTCGAGATGCGATGCAGTGTTTCTATTCCTGAGTCAGGAGTACTTATAATGCTTTAAGAGCGTACTGTGCCTGCTACAGTCATTTAAATGCTGGATAACCAGGCCAGACATCTAAACGGCGTGCCTCCAAAGACGCAAATAGTACATGGATTATACAGCTCTAGATCAACTTTTCTTGAATGCAGGGACCGGGAAATATGGTCTCCACGCATAGAAAACGGAACTTTCTCAACCGCAGCATAATATGCCTTGTGATATTTGCTGGAGGGTCAAATACCTCATAAACATACAAATCCAATAAATACTATGACCTACTCGTCACTATTATAACAATTTACATCGGCGCTTTAGCAGACCGTTATGGCGGAATTGCCGTTCTATATATTAACATTTTCAAATCAGACCTAATGTCTGCTATACAAACTATAATTATAATATAGGGTTTTATTAATGACAAGGAGACTAAAGTTAGCCTTGAATGTCATAGTACAGACTGGACATAACTGGACCTAGGAAAGATAATTCTATTCCCACAAACAACTAAGGTGAATTATATATACAACTAAACTTGTTATATAAAACACACCAACCACACGAGCTGTGTCCAATGCCACCGCTCGAGATGCGATGCAGTGTTTCTATTCCTGAGTCAGGAGTACATGCTTTAAGAGCGTACTGTGTCTGCTACAGTGTGTGTGTGTGTGGTTGTGTGTGTGTGTGTGTGTGTGTGAGCGTGCGCGCGTCCGTGTGTGAGTTTTAGCTGTGTATAAGGCACAGGCACAGATAATCTCGAACTGTGAATTCAAACTCTGGACATTTCTTAAGGGGACTGAATCCGGAGTGGATTTTCTTGTAAATATATATATATATATATATATATATATATATATATATATATACAGAGAAAGATATATATATATATATATATATATATATATATATATATATATATATATATATATATATATAGATAGATAGATAGATAGATAGATAGATAAATAGATAGATAGATAGATAGATAGATAGATAGATAGATAGATAGATAGATAGATAGGTGGAAAGGTTCGAACAGTAGAAAGTAGTTTATATTTGGTCAATATTTACAGTCAATAGCACAGTCATCTAGTGGGCGCCAACACTCAACAGAGAGTTTAAAAATAAATTAATTCGATTAGATACGTGACTCTTTCAACGTGGCTGTCCTTATCTTAGATGGGGTTTAGTTCCATATAGTGTCTAGAGAAATTAATATGAACGTGAAGATTATAATCATTCAGCCTATTCATCATTCTAGATCTGGTTGTTCAGCTGTCGATAGACCACTCCAGACACGTGAAAGGAATTCATGTCCAGAAATATAATTCTTATTTTGGAACATAATTGTGTCTCTGCGTGCCTTCGAGTGGGTGTTCGATTTCTTTATTATTAAAACTAATTCCCAATTTTTACAGTAGGCTTACTAAAACAATTTTATAGTATTCTATTTTACGTAATACAATGACAAAAACAAACTAGAACAGTGAAGATAATACTAAGATAAATCACAATGGAGCTTCATTCTCAGAGACAATATAATTCTATGGTGGTTGGCGTATTTCTGTACACAAAAACACGAATGCCATAAAACTCTTTCAAAATAGAACTCACACCAGAAGCAAAACGGCCATAAAATTAAAAATCGCATTGCCAATATCAAATATTTAATGATCTAAGACCTCACTGTTAGAATATCATATTATAATTTGATAAACTAAACTCTGAATTTTTCATAACCTCACAGTTTGATTTAGCCAGAAATTAGAGTATTATGAGCTTATGCTCTCTGGTCCATATATATATATATATATATATATATATATATATATATATATATATATCACTGTTGGAATAAGAGCCGGTCCGGGGACCGACACTTATGGACCCGGGCGTACATCTTTCTATAGTCGCCGGCCCGGTGGTCCTGCTGATATTAAACCTATTCTACGTTTCGCATGGCAAATAAAACGGTTACAATAATAAGAAACAATAATGTATTCAATGAACAAACCCAGATTTATTTCTCATTTTTTAAATGTTTTTTCTTGCAAATGTAGGCGGAAGTGAACTGGAGTCTCATCAGGCGTTCGCGGAAGTCGTTGTGTTTATGTTTTGCACATGCTCTTGTTGAGATCTGAAGCATTAGCACGGCGGTGGTGATAGGCCAACTATCAATGCAATCTCCTCTTTCAACCAACCAACAATCTCTTTACAGACACGGTTCCGAGAACTTTAAATCACACACTCTTGCACATCGTTATGTGGGGATTGAAATAAAGATGGATATTTAATAACTACGCCCTACGTAACTTTGTATTTCATATGATGAAAATAAGCTTAGGTCTATTTCTTTTTTTTTCTCTCTTTACATCGCCACACCTACATTAGTAAACCCGTTTCAATTGACAATAATTCACCCCATCATGCATAAATGATCAACTATTATGTCCCCTCGCCCGTGTACTAGTTTTTTTACCCTATATATTACCCCCAACTATTTCCATGCACGTTCAGCTTGTTTTGCTGTTTCTGAGCTGCTATTCTCTTGCGATACCTGGGCCGGCAACTATTCATCAGGGCTGATCACTTTTAGGACTTGCCAAGCCTGGTGTCTGATGATTAATTCAGTTACCACCAGATGGGTATAATATATATATATATATATATATATATATATATATATATATATATATATATATATATATATATATATATATATAGTATGGAGTGTTTAGATTGTATATGCCTAACTATTAGTTATTGGTCCTTCCTGCAATAAAAAGGTGGGATGTTGATGGAAAACAAAATTAATATCGTTCATCAGGAAATTATAACCCCAAATAGCTTGTAGTATCCAAAATAATCCACATTCGTATAACGACAAAATTATATTTGTTGTTATTGTTGTTAGTTGTTTTATTGGTCTAATTATCTAGGTCTTTTTTATAGGTTCTTGTGCTTCTGTCAGCCTAATCTTGCTCTAGTTGTTGTGCTTCAAGTGGATTTTTTAGTTGTTGTTTTTGTTTCTTATACCTCAACAATAGAACAATGACAACAAATCTTTTCCAATTGTTTTCTTCCAGTTTCTAAATTAACATAAAAATACCTTCTCCATCAAGGTCTTATCACGTGTTAATCCATATCTTCGTTTATATTTAGTTCTAGTTGAAGATGAAGTGACTGGGTCTTGAAATTGGGGAACGACATTGGGGAAGAGCGCGTAAAATGACTCTCTACGTTGATTTTACAGAACAAAGAAGACAATTTGTTATAACTTATATGTTATAGATAACACTCATAGCATCAGTTTTCAAATATTAACACAGATTTGCGAATCAAAACGTTCTTATTAGAAAATAAATACTTGTATAGTAAGTTACTCTTGGGTGTTTATTTGATTACTTCCCTTTTATTCCTTCTTCTTGTTTTTGTTGTACATACAAATACTGTAGAGACTGATGCCAACACTTGTGATGTATAATGGAGAGATGTATTTAAGCCGGACACAAATAAGTATAATACCCTTGGCATATACCAGTTACCTACTTGTTTGGTGAGTTCGGAACCAAGGATATTCTTTGTTTAAATCTTTCTCATTCCAAACCTGAACTTTATCCGTGTCTGTAACTAGGGTAATTTGTAATCATAACAAAACAATTAATCAAAACATGTTTTGATAATAAACAATGGAGCAGTCAGTATAAAAGTTTTAAATAGATATATGGGATCTATAGAAGAATGAATATTAATAGTGTACTCGGTATTCGCCGCACTAATAAGGTCAAGTTGATTCAATACTGAAGGCTGGTGTTAACCTAGATTGGAGTTATGATAATGAGCGCATCCAATCAATACAGTATCGATCTCCTCTAACTTCTAGCCAGTGCCTTTACACGAAGCCTCGGTACAGGTTTTTCTCACTCGACAGTAATAGGGCCTGGTCAGAGGGGAAGATTCCAAAGATACTCTGCCACATGCTCACACTTTTTATGGCGTAAATGAAGAACATATCCACACTTTTATCTTACAAATGCCGAGGAAGATTTATAATAACACCATGTTTAAGACATCCAGGCTAAGATACTAATAGAGACAAGGTACTTGTTTTTGCGGGATATTTCTCTGAGGATTAATTTATCGACATAAATCCCCGGCTTAATCAGTCCCGAATCTTAACACACCACTGAACCTTCACTTACAAATGATTAGGAACTAGCTGGTGAGATCATTCATCCACGCACTATGTGTGCCTGATACTCAACTAGGATCCAAAACGGTCTTAATAGTCAGCCTCCTTATACAGGTTGACTATATCTGCCTGGTTCGATTCTGACTAAAATGAGTGAGTTGGTGATTGAACCATCGTTTAGTCTCGGCACTTGGCAGACCAGTGATATATTGTCGAAGGTTTTTTTATATGTTATATTGTTAGTGTTATCTATGCCATATATGTGTTCTCACATAATCTTTCTAAGGTCATCGTCTTTGCCCTCGGATTGATCTACCCATCGAATTTGATAAAATCATCAATACTTCGCAAAACACAAAATTCCCATTGCCGTTGTAGCTATATTATTTAACAGACAAGCTCCATATTCCAACCAATAACCCACCGTATTCTAAGATAGCGTTCTCCTATGCTCGGCTCACACGATTATGACTTTAATGTAAATCAATCAATATTTCTTATTCTAATTGTGAAATTACGGACTCAACAAATCAAAACCTAGTAGATAGTGGAATAATTATCTCCCGGTGACCAAATCTGACAGAACTTAATATTTCATAATAAATAAATTTTTCAATTATTAACTCGTTCTTTAATTAAATCATAAATAATATTAACAAGAACCGTTATTAGCAAAACCGAATGCGTGAATAATTATGGAGGTATTCACGATGATTATTAAGATAATATATAACAGTTAACGCCTTTGTGATGAATATTATAAAAAGGTAGGTACTACATCATCACTGTTGTACATTTGGTAGACTAACTGGGTCATCCAAGGAACACCCTAGACAACATTAAATGTGACCTAGTAACCTTTTGTGTTGGTATATATGTGCGTGTTTGTGCGTGCGTGTATGTGTGTATATGAATGAAAGAATAAATGATTTATTAATGATTTATTTCCAATATATGTGTCATCATCATCATTATCACCGCCTTAAATAGTAGAAAGGATTTTAATCAAAAGTATCCCATGTGTTGAACACATACCATAAAGCATCTTGTACGTTTTCATGAGATGTACAACTCCATGGTTAAGTTCATGTGAAGTGTATATATGAATACGTTTTAATATGTGTGGGGACGATAAGTTAAATGTTAATGACACGTGTTGTCAAACTGTTTGTGTCTAATTATAACCTCTTGTTAGGAATCATAATATTGACATGTAAGTATTAAGAACATGGGATTCTTTATAAAAGCAATGCATTGAATGCAAGCAATAATTTGCTTTACGCATAATCTATATACTATTTTATGCTTAATAGAAGACTTTCCTTTCTGACGTAAAAGCTGTATCTGAAATAAACCTTTACAATCCACTAGAACTTCGAAGAGGTCTGGCATCGTTAATAGACAAATGGATCTTTTCAATAGATATACAAAAGTATACTATCAGAAATGAGTGTTTTGAATGTTAGTAAAGGTATTAATATTAAGATTTAATTACATTATATATATAAATATATATATATATATATATATATATATATATATATAAAGTGTTATATATAATTTATTCTACATCCGTACTTGTTTTTGTATATACAAATAAAGATGAAACATGTAATGTATTAAGATTGCGGTATATAATATACGATAATAACTTTGTTATTCAAGGAACCGAAATACAACACAGCACACAAAATGTGATTTGATATATATGATATGCTAACTTTATTAAATATGTAACTCTTTAGGTGATATGCACTGATATTACTTTATGAAGTTAAATTATTAAATTATGGTTGAGATCTAATAATTAAATATACGGCATACTTACCTGTCGAATCTTTAAATTAAAGTTAAATGAATATATTTGTATCAATCTAATCTTATATTACACCTATTAGTAGCATTGAGTGTTTGTGTATTGAATGAATTATTCTATCTATAAACTAATAGTTTATAATGGCGATGTTTCTGCACTTAGTGTAATGCCGAATTGCATAAATTAGTTGATATACGTGCTGGGTTGGATATGAACTGTTATAAATGTATTATCGTTTTAAAATAAAATAAACCCGTTTTACGATTATCTTAACGTGATCCATGCCAGGTTAGCGTAAGTAAGATAACAATATTAATAAAGCAAAAAGTAAGAAAATATTAGCACCCAACTCTAACGATGTCAAATACCTAATTAATAAATGTATATAATAAATGTCACTATTTACCTTCCCCTACCCATCCATAAGAATACAATCAGATGATTGCACCTGAACAAACTTGTTAACAACAACAGCTTACGTACAGTATAGAAGATAGACGTTTATCAGATTGGCAATTGTGTCAGCGTGAATCATTGGCGAATAGAGTGAACCAATAATGTGTAATGTCACTCGACCATTTAAAGGCTCTGCTTATGCAGTAGGGGCTATCTCATATATTTATCTATATACATAAACACTTTCATCTGTGTATATTTACAAGTAAGGTGTAAAGTATTATATATATATATATATATATATATATATATATATATATATATATATATATATATATATTATATTCTTAGAATCAATTCATATTAGTGTTAAAAGACGGAAAAAGGTGAATTTAAACAAAATCAAGTACATCTACTTCAAACTCGTCAACCTATTTGTTATTAGTTTACGTCAACTGATACTAAACCAACAACTCTTGGTGGCAGAGATTAGTGGTACCTGTCAGTTGGTGATCATTATTTCAGGAAGATCAACATTTTAAACATGGCTTTCAGCGCAGTCTATATCAATAAGATCGTTATATCGATTTTCCACCGCGGCAACATCGTGACCAAAGCCAAATAAAATCCACATCTTCATACCATTTCGTTAAATCGCTCTCACGCACATTGCACCGAACTCTATACACCGAATGTGATAATCTGACGCCATTTCTTATTGTGAAAAAGTAGAAATTATTCACAATATTATTGATGGATTAATATTGACGTTAGGGGCCTTCGGATGACTGTTATTTGTGAGGTGATAGCGGTTGGAGAGTCCCTTCCGGTAACTTCTCTTGGTGACATTAATTAGTTGTGACTCCAGTCCATTTGATCGTTTGCATCAGATAATAAGTTGTTGTTTTTTTGGGTAAGATAATAACATTTGTCTCAAATAACAATATTGCGGTGCGTTCTCTATTCGAACACAGTAGATTTATTGTACTGAGATCTGGTTACCACTTATTGACATTGGCGTACTAACAATGAATGGAGCTGACATCAAAGATGGTTACGAACATTATATGGTAGGTAAACTGTACTAAATTGTGTATATTTTGAAGTGGGATGACATTCATGTTGAATAATATGGAATTCTCCAAAGTCCACCTTCTCAATATTATATTTCTAATGCTCCAGACATTATGCTTGAAAAAAAATACATTTCGGACTTAATATACATTTAACGTATAATATCGATTCCACTTAATTGATATATCAATACCATTGTCGGTTATCAGTCTTAGTTACCTAACAAGACACACCCGTTACTAAGTGATCACCTGTTATTATTTATTTCTGGGTGTTATATTAGTATTTCTAAATATTGAGGATTCAATCAGATTTGGGTTTTTAACATATTAATCTTAACAATCACAGCGGTGACATAGATATATGCGTGTTAATGTGTATGTGAGTGCGCGCGCTCATCAACGTGCATTTACATTAAATACATTAGATTCTTTAAATATATTAAAATTACAATATGCAGACGATGGAAAACAAAACAAATCATGAGACCTAATTTTAATAAAATATAACATAACAACGACAACACCAATATTAATAACAACGATAATACTAATGATGGTAATAATAATATTAATAATAATAATAATAATAATAATAATAATAATAATAATAATAATAATAATAATAATAATAATAATAAAGCTCCTGAAAGGAACAGTTAACGGCAGGGTAGCGTCTTTTGGTCTTCAGAATCAATATATTTATAAAATGTTATAAATTCATTGCAAACATTATTCTGACCGCAAACCTGATACTTCCTTGATACTCGATTGGAACATCGTTTAAACTCTGACAGATGATTCATTAGTAGAGTGTCACGTCACGTTGTAATGAAACAGGAGGCCAATTCTAATGAAATAATGGCTGACTAATTATGGTATAAGGTTCTCTGGATAAACAAATGTATCAGATAATTGTATATTTTGTTCCCAGTATGGACTACACTAGAAGGATCTTAGTCGACATATAAATTAAAAAAAGGAAATGAAAAGATGTTTTTATTATGGCTGTCATTGAGATGATAACATCAACCTGTATACGAGAAGTAAAAGAATTTTGAACTGTAAAATATTATAAAAATATTTGCTGATGTTTGTTTATAATTGTTCTTGTTCTTATCGTTGTAGTTATTTTGTTGATTCCAGCTATTGCCATTATATATTTTCTATTGTCTTAATAAAGAAGTACTGACGTCATACTCTACTCAATGTTTGTTTTCCTGTTGCTAACATAAAATATATATATATAGATAGATAGATAGATAGATAGATACGTTTATTTATATGTGTGTGTGTGTGTGTGTGTGTGTGTGTGAGTGTGTGAGTGTGTGTATGTGTGCGTGTATGCGTGCGTGTATGCGTACGTGCGTGTGTGTTCCACCAAGCTAATTTCATGTGCCCTGTGTATTACTATCTCCATCTTCTAGGTTTATGGCACTAATGAAGTATCTTATGAAATTTCTTGTCTCCATCAGTAGACAAAGTGAGTGATTGATGTGCACTCAGAGATACATACATATATAGTTGTACAGAAATGATGTAGCTTTGGTGTTTTTGTATTGGATATGGGGATATTGGGAGCCAATCCGAGTAATGAGCATCAATGTAAATTTAAGTTGATTTTATTGTTATTGATCACAGAATACGTTTTGTATCGATTCAACAATTACACCTTGAAGTATCTTTACATAACAAACTTTCCGTAGCATTAGATATAGGATTATGTAATGGCGATGTTTGTGTCCTACCTAGTCATATTTTGGGCTAGATGAGATGTTGCTATAGCAACTGGCAGACTAAATGGAGTACTGTTTTAACAGGTGGTTTGATATCAAGAGTTCTGGTAAATTGTAGGTTGATATACATGTATATATTTCGGACATAAATAAATCCAATATTACCTGACAAATCAATGAAAATGCTTGTTAATTTATATATATGTCTCTCTCTCTCTCTCTCTCTCTATATATATATATATATATATATATATCCCTATAATGGAAAATATTAATATATGGTTTATTTAATTAATATTTATTTTTTTAATATTATGAATATAGGTGTTGCATAAGAGATAGAACCTAAAGGTTTTTCGACATTCACTATACAAATATATTCACACTC
Organism: Paralvinella palmiformis; assembly: GCA_025642065.1. Taxonomy (NCBI): domain Eukaryota; kingdom Metazoa; phylum Annelida; class Polychaeta; order Terebellida; family Alvinellidae; genus Paralvinella; species Paralvinella palmiformis. The sequence continues at coordinate 104,877 of JAODUP010001028.1, read as the reverse complement.
ATATCACACAATGGAATGATTCCCAATAATGTCATTGGCTAGCATAGACTTATAAAAAGGGGCTCTTCTGGTGACAACTACAATGGAGACGTGCACCCTGTACTAACTCACTCCACCTTAGGGCAACACTAGCTCTCTGTCTTATCCGGAAACTGAGTCATTGTATCTGGTAAATGTTTCTTTTCGACACTAACTGGACTGAAGCACCTGGAGGGGATTACAGGGATATCGTCTTTCTCTTTGCTTCCCGTTCAATGTAACAAAACCAACCAGTACAAGCATATACATTTATCTTTATAACATTGTAAAATGCTGGTTTCTTCAGACGCTTGTTGGCAGCATCAGTTGGGCTATCATAACTGGGTATGCATACATATGTCTCTATGTTTCCAAGTGTCAATACCTACTTAAGTTCTTACAGGAAAACAATATGTATGAATCTACGCTGATTACTCGCACCATTGCTAACAAGCAGAAATTTAAAACAAATCCTAATAAGTCGACAAGGGAAACCCACAAATACCATGTCGTGAACAAAATGACTAACGAGTTAGTGTGGTGATAGCCCATCAATAACATAACTATGCTAAATATGGCCAGTCTCTGTCAACTAATCTCAGCAAACCTGGTAATGCAAGAATTGGCCTAATAAGATGTTTAATACAAATACAATTGTGTGTTAACAGCATAAAACAAGTATATTTAGATAAATGTCTGTCCAATAAACAACCACAAGGTAGATTAACTGATATATCTGACTGTTAGAGCACATTATGTGACAGTAGGTGTTTAAAATAAATGTCCAATTGTTACCAATGTTACAGAGGAGATTATCAGATAGTTGACCTGACGGGAGTACACAACGCCATATTGTATGCACTTGCGACTCCCTCAATATCCTCCTCATTCGTTATGTTATCCAGACAGATGGACCAATATATTCTTCCTATTATGCTAATTGCTAATCTAAGTTCATCGCAGAATTAGCAACTAGTTAATAAACAATAAAACGCTCTCTATATACTGTTAATGGAAAGATTAATCAGAAATAGACGATGAGATATTCTAATTTGGGATTGGACACATGCTGTGTTGTTTACAGGATACGGTCCGCCATTTTGCCAATCGTCTTGCTAATCGTCAACCAATTTCCGATGGGATTGTTTTCTTCCTCTTGATAATAACACTTCTGTCATCCCATAAATGCCGATCCTAACCGATTAATGTTGTCATGGTCGTTAACATCCCGTGACATATGACACTGGATTGTCCACTGCTGATGATGTTGTTAAACCTCGTGGGACAATTGGTTAATGTAGTACTCACTCATTTACTAACTCACTCAGTAACTCACTAACTCACTCACTTACTACACATACACCTACGCACTAATACTTATAAACCTGGGCGGGAGATACTTAGATCTTGTAAATTTTAGCTTTGAAAAACAACATTTCAGTTAATAGATAATAGTAGATATAGTTTGTCCGTCAGTACTCTTCGTTTGTTACTTTTAGACACCGTAACTGGATGTGAATCACAATTCACTTTTTGATACACAGAGACATAGAGACTGGCGAAAAATGCCAATGGTCAACATGAGAAGTGTCCTGATGAATCAATCATACAAAGGGTAAAATAGCGAATCGAAATTAATACACTGGAAACATAATAACATATAGACACACACAGATACACATACACACAAAACATATATATATATATATATATATATATGTATATATATATATATATATATATATATATATATATATATATATATATATATATATATATATATTGGTTTAGAAGTAAATAGCAATATTCACCAAGTAGCTTATGCCAAATTGAAAACAAAAATGTCATGATCAACAAGACTTAGACGAAAAACCAATAATAATAATGATAGTAATAATAATAATAATAATAATAATAATAATAATAATAATAATAATAATAATAATAATAATAATAATAACAATGAAGCGTTTTATGAAAGAAATTATTAATCTATATCTGGTGGCACGTTATTGCACTCAGAAGAATAACTGTAATCTAATACTCTGAAGCCATATTCTATATAAAGCTGCATCCACAAGCAAAACATCCATGAAATTAATACTATCTTTTAAATGTCCGTTATTCATTAACATAATGGCTCATTGGTAGAATGTTTTGTTATAATGCAAGTGCATTATGGTTAGAATTCAATAACCTCTGATTCTTCATACACTCTCAGGCTGATTTAGGCATAATGCTCTACGTCCATATGTCGATCATAAACCTATCGTATGCAGCTAGAGTCAATATACTGCCAAGTATGTATTGAGTAGGTCACTCTATCAGGAAGCAAGGTATAACGTCCTTAGTTCTACAAGCACTAAAATGTTCCTAGTGTCATCAGTTTGGAATATAACCGAAGTAAAAATATTTGAAGATCTCTTTATTATTGTTGACCTGGAGATGATGACCTTAAACGAGTTTTTTGTTTTGTTTACGTTGGTGCTCTAATTGGCGTTGTTACTTTTGTCAGTTGTCTAACTTTTGTGCAACAACAATAGATCACTGTCTTACTTAAAATGAAAATGTGTGTTCCACTAAGCTCAGGTCCTGAGTCTAATAAATTCACATATTCTTCTGCTATGTTTGTGTCACTTATTACTAAAAATAATATTGTCTCTAATCAGGTGACTGAAGTGTATTTATAGACAGGTACACTTAATACATGAAATGCCTGGCTCTTAACAATATCGGAAGATATTCAATTCAGGGTTGGAGTGTTAATGATATACCAGCTGATTTTACAGAACAATCAAATACTGTTTTCATAGCGTATGCATTATAGAGTATTAAAAATAACATATTTTCAAACCTCAACATGTCTTTGCTAAACTAGATTTTCATGCCAGAATGAAATACTAATACAATAAATTAATATTATTGTTAAACATTGTGGGAGTGGCGGCTGATTAAATGTGGTTAAACACCACTTATTGTTTTTGTTTTTTTGAATACTTCGATATCATAAAGAAAGATAGTAACTACGCTGCTAAGTTATAGAGATATATATTTCGTCTGAACATGAATAAGGATATTATTTGCTGAAGTAGTCCAGCTACGTATCTGTTTCTTGAGTTTCAAGAATAATGTTGATAAATAGTTTTTTAATCACATAAAGAGAAATACTATGGATAGTGCATCAGATATTCACCGCACTAATGAGATTAACCTGATTGATACGGAAGGTTGGCAGCTACCCTAACCCTGTTCTATGAGAAGGTGCCCCTCCAGTCAAAACATCCCGTCCTGTTCACTGCTACGGGCTACCTAGACACGAGGCATCACCCAATACAGGGTTTTATTTCGATATTAACGCTGTCAGAACAGAGAAGCGAATTCATAGAAAAGTACACAAAATACCAACACTGTTATGATTTAAACGAAGGGAAATAATACAAATCTACATATTTAATAAGGTTACAAATATAACCATTTTAAGTAGGGATCTAATAAAGCCGAGTTGGTCCGTTTGTTGTGTATTTGTGCATGGATTAATAAGTCCCAAGTCAGATCAGGTCCAAGGCTAAGCACGCCACTTACTCTTCACCCACAAATACATCGGATGGTGATGGTACAATCACCCACGCATCCACCCAGGCGCGCCCCGCCTCGTTTCAGACTGACGATGTGAGTGATTGGGTGATTCAGACATCGCAGACATATGGCCAACGGGTATTATCTATGTAAATAGCATAGCAATAGAAACAACGAATGAGCGCTGTGATCTATCAGTCGGCCTGTAGACCAGCCAGAGGCTGATGGATCCATCTTGGGTTAGTCAACATTAGTCAATGAATATACAAAACCGTTCTTCCTCCAACGTTATTTTCTATAATCTTTTGATTTCAATCCGTTTGATTAGTCTTTTAAAACGCTTCACTGAATTCAGAGTCAACACATTCGGGAGTTATTATCATAGTGGTATCTGGTACATAACTAATAACTGAATATCAACGTTTCTGTGACACCGACACAACCGAAGTTCCAAACCACTTCCCACTGACACACCAATCGATATCAGTATTTCTATATCATGATGTCAGGGTGGCACGATATAGATGACATCATACTGACATTGACTGGGATTTATGATTTTCCTTGCTACTTTTCTCATCCAGTTATAAACAAAGTTCTTGGCTATTTACTATCACACTGTCTCTAGATAATGGTGGCAGGTGATAAGTCATATGGAAAGATATTCCTCGTAGAAGTGGCAGACGCTGTGGTGGTATTAGCATATTTTACAAACGTGGACTGGCTGTTACGGTTAGTAAGTCAGTGATGAAGGATATATATATATACCCATTTTAAAAACAAATAAACATAAAACCTATAAATACTTAGAGAACACAGCCATTATCTCGTACGATGTCATACTAACTGGTGATTTAAATTTCCATGTAAATTTTAGGTCATGATAATGAAGCTCGGTAGGTTTTGTGGTTTATTGGATTCACACATCTCAGTAGCAAGAAATATAAAACATTCAGCGATCATCTAGTTCCACAGTACACCATTTACGCAGACACGCCCTCTTGTTAAAATGTCATTAGGTTTAGACTGAGAAGCTTATATTTGCTAAACCATTAGGAGGAAAACAGAGAGAACCTGGCGACGAACTTCGTTAACGGTGTACTTTGAAATACACAGGGACTTCTGTACAAATGAATCAACTACTAATTGAGTGGAAGAGGTGCTTCTATTCCACAAAGAAAGACGAATGTGGAAAAGATCAACAGAAACTCTTCCAATTAACTAAAAACTTGTAGGGAAGTAATTCGAATCTAAATCTTCCTTATTTTACGTACGTTGACCTGCTGTCGCATAAGTTCAGGACTTTCTTCATGAAGAAGACAGCAATTATGAGGAATAAGATCATTTATCATTCCCCGACTAATACCTAAGATATTTCCACGTATCCAGATATTATATTTATTGGCTGATAAAAGCTACTATCAACATGCCAATGGCTGAATCAGTAAGGCCGCTGTGTTTGAAATGAGCCCCCATAACTTCGCTGCTTCAGAGATCTCGATTGCACCAGGATGATATGAAGAAGCATCGTCCAATGTCTAACCTTCCTTTTATCTCTAAACTCATTGAAAAGGTGGTAGCAGCAAAGCGCATATAAGAGCACTTATAACACAATGTCCTTCATGACAATTATAAGTTTGTATAAAGTAGAGGTTGTTGAACGGAAACCACGTTCATGAAAGTGCACAGTGACATTACTGATGAAGGGTCCGTCTCTGCATTAATTATCATACATTTAACTGGAGTTTTTTTTAATGTAATCGATCATCCGATACTACTGAAATATTTTTAAATTTCCTTATATATCAAGGTAAAGACCTTAACCTGGGTAAACTCCCACATCGCTGGCAGAACTCGGTATGCTTCCATGCTGAATAGAACATCACCAGATGCATGTCTATCTTTTGGTATTCCACTAGGATCCGTTTTAAGGTCAAAGAATTATTGTTATTATATTGCTAGTTATTACCAATTATTAAACAATTATTAGATGTCATTGGTATGCTGATGATACTCAAGACTACGGAATTTTAAAGCCATATGATGAATGGGATTATATGTCATCCTCAACTGAAGTATATGGATGAATAACAACATGCTAAAATCGAATAACGATAATACCGAATTCATTTATTTATTTCATCCAAGTAACATATAAAAAAAGCCGAGGATATTCGTATTAGGGTAGAGTCTAGTTATAAAATTTCTAAATGCATTAGCTCAGCGAATAGAATCGTATTACGTTATATAGTAAGTAACGTCAAATACTGGTCTACAGATTCATAAGCAAGTGTAACCTGGATCCTGGGTGTCTATTATACGAGGAAATGAGGGTTGCAGTCTTTAAAATCGTAGTACGAAATTAATACTATTATGATCTTGCTCTAGCTTCATTTCATTAGCTGGCACAGAACTAAGAATCATTAGATTATGCGCCAAACATTATTCTGCCTCAGCTATAGCTTACGACCTTTAACCCGATACAGCTGTTCTAACGACTTTGTGATCCTACTCATTAATGACTTCACGACGAACAGATGGGCACGCAGAAGATCAAAGGGTGCTCTACAGATTCGAAACCGATATCAAAATACACGCATCGTATGGCTGAGCTAATCTATGTTACTGTTACCTGTATGAAGGCGTAGTCTTTATTAATCACGAATTGTCATCAATATCATACGTTACTAAACAGCTAGTAGTTTATCAGATAATTACATTTAATATGACTGGAGCACATGGCACACTATCAGTGTATGAAACTAACTTATAGCCTTATAGGATCTGCAGGTCTAGTAAAATATTTTAACACCAAATCGGCTGTACCAACACTAGACCGAGGGAGTGCAAAGGTTACATAGTTCAGATCTCCATGAAAATTAAACATTATGAGTTGGTCACTGAGTTAATTACGCGGGCATGATTGCCATACATGTTACTCCTTTTACAAATTTGGACTTTTAAAACGACAATAATTGAAATAGAAAAAAAACGCTAAAATACCCGCTGACGGATTTTAGACACCTAGTGTAGGCCTAACACCCTTATCTTCGCCTTATAGGCTAATCTGCATACTGTAAATCAGCTTAATTTGACGACATAAAAAATGGACGATTTCATCATTTTAAACTTATTGATGACAGCAAAAATTGGCGAATTTTGGACTGTCAGGAAAGATTATTCTTTTCTAGGCCATTCGGGGAAAACCATATTTCAAAGCACACCGTTATTCACCAGCATAACAAAATCTGAAGCAGACTAGATCATTGGCCTTTATGTAACGAGTAATTACATTCTAAACAGATCTGATATAAATTATAACAAATCTCGCACACAAAATCAATGCCTGTCACAATGATCAAGTCAGTGATGCCTTGACATCTAATCGCAAAATTACAAACACTCAACCCAGCCTAATGATCTCTACACTCAAAGCACTACACCCAGGATGGTTGTTTCATGCATTTGATTTCGCTACTCAACAAACTGATGTTCTCAAACATGGCTGGTAAAAAAAACAGGACTATTGATCGCTATTATGAGTGCTTCTGATGAGACAATGTCAGGGACGAATGATTTTTAAATGAGTGATTGTTTTATTATAAATTGTAATGTGAACCGATTGTTGACTAAATGACAATATTACACATGTTCAGTGGGTTATCAAAGTAGTGCTTTAAGAGCATCATATGAAGATCTGTACAACATAGTATTTTATCGACTGGTAAAAATGGTGTACGGACAGTTGGTTAACGTACAGTTGTTCCCCGGGACTGTTGCTCACCGGACAGTTGCTCACCTGGACACTTGCTCACCAAGCAACTGAAATAATGGACACTTGTTCACCAGTTAATTTTTAATAAAAATATTAAATGAAAATAAATAGAACACAAATAATGACGCAGCTTCTACCAAGACTACATCCAATCTGCTACTCCATGTGAAGGTTAATTTATTATTATGTAATTTGTTCAACCTCCACAGAGTGGACAAACATACATATATACAATAAAACAAACAAAACGATACAAAATATGGCAATAATATACATAGAATAGCAGTTAATATGACCTACAGGTAGTTAAAAGTTTGATCAATAAATATACATTTGTCATGGCTTAATACAGACATGGGGTCAACTGAATTTTGAATTTGAATTTTTGTTATTGCTGGAATTGGAATTGAAAGTTTGCTACAAAAATAATTTACAAATCAATTTACCATTTACTGATTCACTAAGGAAGGGTGGGTATCGAGTGTATGTTTGAGTGAGTGCATTAGTGAGTGTATGAATGAATGAATGAATGGATGAGTGAGTGTGTCACTGTCTCACTAAGTGAAGCATGGAACAATTACTTCTATATTAACTAAATGTCATGTGATTTTAGCAGCAGCAGACGATCCAGATGTATATGTCACCTGATTTTAACCTTAATTATAAAGCTAATAGCTTATGATGTGTCGCTAAACGATGACCGAGCGTTTATAATCAACAACAAGATAATCCCATTAGGTATTGTTCTGTAAACAATATGCCATATTTACATCTACAAACTACAAAATGCCACGAGTTTAATTGTATATTAACTAATGTTTACTTTTACGATGAACTATATTAATAGTTACTGTAATTGGGAATATTAAATTAGGCCATTGTTCTAAAGAAATGTGATCAGTGGGGAACAGAAGTGTTCAATAATAGGCAGATGATTATGCTAGTGACAAGTGTACATAATACTGCAATGTGCGACATTAATGCTCGACCACTCGCCCGGGAGCAGTGTTTCAAGTACTCGACCTGCCGACCAATGTCCATCTTAATGACAAAACGATTTTTAAAAAAACGAGTACAGAGCTCTAGGATAATTCTAACCGCTAACCGACAAATAACCAAGCGCATTTGTTTGTTAACTTGTAAATATCAAAGAACAAACACACAAATAACTTCACTCGCTATATCCCGATAAATCTTGGACACATGCCTTCCGGCTATGAATCAAACTGGCGTCACTTGGCAACGTCACAATCAACACTCAGAGCTTTCCAACTGATCAGTGTAATGATTGTTGTGGAATTTATCTGAATACTGTAGATCAGTTTAATGTGGCGAAAATGAAGTAACGAGGAAAACGTCGAATGACATAATATCGGCACTTTTAGGATAGTTGCCCACCTTGAGAGTTGCTCACTTGGACACTTGCTAACAAACCAAATAGAAAAGTGGACAATGAGAGAAAAAATGCACATAATTATATTAATAAAATAAAAAAATCTAATTAAAATTAGTATTATTTATAAGAATTATATAATATTGATCGTGCTGAACTTTAAGGACCTCATATTTGATAATATTCATCCCAATAATTACATAGGATACCAATAAATATGTTTCTGAATTAAAAAGTTAAATGGTAAATTGATTTGTAAATTATTTTTGTAGCAAACTTTCAATTCCAATTCCAGCAATAACAAATATTCAGATTCAAAATTCAGTTGACCCCATGTCTGTATTAAGCCATGACAAATGTATATTTATTGATCAAACTTTTAACTACCTGTAGGTCATATTAACTGCTATTCTATGTATATTATTGCCATATTTTATATCGTTTTGTTTCTTTTATTGTATACATGTATGTTTGTCCACTCTGTGGAGGTTGAACAAAATAATAATAATAAATTAACCTTCACATGGAGTAGCAGATTGGATGTATATATATATATATATATATATATATATATATATATATATATATATATATATATATATATATATATATATATATATAGATAGATAGATAGATAGAAGAGAAGAATCCACAATTTTGGAAACTGTTTCTCAGGAAAGTACAAATATCCTAATAATGACACAGACCTCCAGGGGAAGCCACCACTCCCATGACTTTCAAAAGCAAATGCCTTGTATTAGTCACGTTACTCTTGCAGTCTAATTGTCCGGAAATTGTTTTGAAGAATTAATGAAGATAGTACTTCACCTAGTGACCAATTAAACTTTCTAATCAGCCAACGTTTTGATCGATGTAGGTGTGGTTGCAAAAGTGTGTGTTTGTCTCCGTATATATATATATATATATATATATATATATGTGTGTGTGTGTGTGTGTGTGTGTGTGTGTGTGTGTGTGTGTGATGATTGATGTTTTACGACCACGTTTGTGCACTTGGTAGAGTAAATGGGCCGAGAGACCTCCAAAGATAATGAGGCGAAGTGAAAGACGAAACAACCTTCGGATATGCCCACGCCGAGATTCGAACACGGGTGGTAGTGATCTGTGGTCCAACACGCTACCGCTAGACCATGGAGGCGCCCCGTGTGTGTGTGTGTGTGTGTGTGTATGTGTGTGTGTATGTGTGTTTTTTTGCGCGCGCGATAGTTTTAATTGAAAGTAAATCTTAATATTCACAACAGAATTAAAACAAATGAAAAATCCTAATAACATGATTAACATAACACAACAAAAACACGATCAATAACAACAATAACAATAACGACAAAAACGTCAATAACAACAATTAGAACAACAACAATAATAACAGCAACAACAAGAACAACAACAGTAACAACAATAGCAACAATACCACTAACAACAATAATAATAACAATGACAACAACAATAACAACAACATTATCAACAATAACAATATAGACCTAACTAATAATAAACACCAGGAAACTTCATTCTGAATGTCAATATTAATCTCTGTCTATTTACGTTTAAAATTATTACTTAAATAACTTCCCATTTTCACACTATATTTCGGCATCAACATTTCCGTATGCTGACGTCAGGATCGCAGCAGATACGGGATGTCGGACTGAATGTAACTAGGATATATGATTCTACTGACTACCCTCCAGGTACAAACAAAGATCATGACTCTTGACTATCACTATGTCTGTAGCTAAAGTCAACAGGTGATAAGTCCTATATAAACCTGATACTTTAAATGTTCTAATATCAATATCATCATTGCCATCTATTTGTTATTACATCATCTTTCTAAGTTAACCATCTTTGACCTCTGATACTTATACTCATATAATTACATATGAAAGATAACCTTTTCATTGTAACCGTAACCATATTATTCATCAGATAACCTTCATATTTGAACCAATAACCCATCGTATTTTACAGTAGCGCTCTAATGTTGAGCCACCTACCATACTGGGCCAACGCCTTTCTAAGTTAAGTATAAATCAATTTTTTCAGTTATAAGTCTGAAGCTAGTGACTTCCAAATATCAATAACAATAAGATGTGAACTCTGTACCACCATTCCCACTAGCGCTGAGCTATCTCCTTCTTACCAGTATACTGAATCTCCGCATCTGATGAAGAATTCCCTTCAACATTAACAGGGCCGGGTCTCGTGGGACGGAGACTTTATATATTCGCTACTCCCTATACTTCACCTTTAGGGTAAGAAAGGCTATCAGTACAAGTTCGTCCATTTCTCTTTAAAATGCTGGGTTTTTTCTTCTTCAGAATCTCAATGGCCACATCGACGTTGTATATTCTCAGAGCTGTGTTAACATGTCTCTCTGCTGCTAACTCTGAACGCTACCAAAAACTAAAATTACAAATAAGTCATATATTTACACGGGAAACTCGCTATATCACGAAAAAAATGGCTTATGGTTTAATACATGGGCAAACCTATAAATAACACAACTGTGTCAAATATAGCCACCATGTGTCAAATAATCATATCATACATTTTAATACAAACTTCTATCTAATAAAATGTCAAACATAAATGTGATCATTCTTGGTAAAACTGGATGACGAATATAATGTTATTTAGAATTTCTGATTGCCAATTATATCCTGGATATCTATCCTACATATCAACTAATGAGATGTGCAGTCGTTATAAACAGAATACTAGATTAGTATTATCATTATCTGCCTGTGTCTTCATTTTATCAGCTGGTTCAGAAATTTGATTCATTTTAATATTAGCCAACCACTCTTCTGCCTTTTCTCATTATAAACAACATATTATAATGCTGTTCCAAGGACGCTGTGCTCATAATAGGGCTACTACGGTACGGATGATGTGCACGCAGAGAACAATAAATAACCGATAGACACGAACCCATAACTAAACACATTCTGATCATCGCACGCTATCCTTGAGCCGACTAACATTATCTTTGCCGATATGGAATCGTTGTCTTTATTAATTAGAAATCATTGCCATTATCCCACATTGATCACAAAGAAACCCCGGGGGTTATCGGTTAATTACAGTTATGACGACGTGGTCACATGACGCAATAGTGAGTGTACTCGCCTCTAGCCAAATCATCTGCCTAAAATCGGTCACTTCCGTTAGTCTCTGGAAATAACACTTTGTCTTTTTCTCACTCGTTACGTTCCATCATAACAATGGAACAATGTATTCTTCCCAATTATCCTAACTATTTAGCTAAGTTAATCTCGGAGCTGACCATGGATTGATAAATAATACAACCCTCTCCATATTCTTAATGAAAGATTAGCCCGAAGTAAGCCATAACAATGTCTAATTTACGGATGCGCAGTGGCTATATTGTTTACAGAATAAGCTCCGCCATTTTGCCAATCATCTCCGTCCGATATTCATTTCCGATGGAATCGTCTTCCTTTTGATTATAAATATTCTGTCAACGTTTAGTGGCCGATCCTGAACGAATACTTGCGTCAAGTGAAACATCAACCTAGATCACCTGACGGTGATGTCGTTGTTGCGAAAAGGGATGTCAGTCCTACGACAATTGATTAATGTAGTGCGCTCACACACTCACTCACTCACTCACTCACTCACTCACTCACTCACTCACTCACTCACTCACTCACTCACTCACTCACTCACTCACTCACTCACTCACTCACTCACTCACTCACTCACTCACTCACTCACTCACTCACTCACTCACTCACTCACTCTCACCACTCACTCACTCACTCACTCACTCACTCACTCACTCACTCACTCACTCACTCACTCACTCACTCAATCACTCACTCGCTCGCTCGCTCGCTCACTCAATCATTCACTCACTCACTCACTCACTCACTCAATCGCTCAAGCAGACACACACAAATCTTTATACAGGGGGGCAATTCTTACACAAATCTGTAAAATGCACATTTTAAGCGTTATTAATATACCATGTTAGTTTGTAGTCTTACCTTGGCTTAATACCTTTAAAGATCAGGTGACTCAGATTTTAGTGTTTTGAGCGACTTCAGAACTACGTGAAATATAATGCATCTCAAAATTATTAGTCTCCTAATGAATTATCCAAAATGTATATTACCGATTTCATATTACACGCGCAGTGTCTTTTCTCACGCATACTAACACACACACAAACACACACACACACACACACATTATATGTATGATTCACATATTTTGGATACTTGATTAACCCTCTCCCCACAACAACAAAACTACCAGCCACATAAATTATGACAATTACACCTTGAATTGTTCTGGCACCGGCTATGAGAGATAATTTGATTTGTTGGGAAGTTCAGCCCGCCAGAGGTGGATTCACCACTTACACGACTGTAAAGGCAAAATCATTCCATTAGTCACGTGATACTTTCAGCCTGTCTGATTCAAAACGGTCCTAATACCCAGTCTGTTTGTGAACATTAGCCCAATAAGCCTGGTTCGAGCCTGACTAAAATGAATGAGTGGGTAATTGAGGAATACTTCAGCCTTGGCACTTCTCATACCCTGGACATATGGCCGATGTATTCTTCTATATGAGAATGATATTATAATCGAAACAAATCTGTTTCAGGATCTCCGGTCTAGTGTTCTGCCCATCATGCTGCAGACATGCCTCAGGCTGATGGTTATATATGGGGTTGATCTACAACCTGACTCAATGGAAACACAAAATCGTTCATCTTCCGAACATTTTGATATGATTTCGTGATTTCATTCCCATTCACCCTAACCTTCACTACGCTTCACTGAATTCAGGATCATCATATCCAGAATATGTAATCACTACAATCAGTCGGTATCAGTCCTTCCGTATGATGACGTCAGGATGGCACGAGATAAAGGAAATCGCTCTGAATCTGGCTGGGATGTATGACTACACTGACTATTTGTGTCATCCAGGTAGAAACAAAGATCCAGACAATTCACTATCACTCTGACTCTAGCTAAAGGTAATTATTAAAAGGTTATATGTATGGATGTACTATTGTCAAAATCATCACTTTCATAAATGTATTCTCCGATGCTCTTTCTAAAGTCACTATCTTTGATATGTCTGATGTTTGTACTCGGTCAATTACATAAAATCATCGGCATGTTATGTAGCCACATTACTCAACATATAATCTTCATTCATATTTGAACTAATAATTTAATGGATTCTAGAATTATGCCCTAATACACAGTCATATACCATGCTTCGCAGTAAAGATCAATCATTATTTCTTATTCAATGTATTAAGCTATTAATTTGTAAACATTTACAACCAATGAATATCGTGAATACGACAAAATTACATATTATGATAAAATTGATTTCAATATTAGTTCGTGCTTTAATTAAAATCATTAAATCAGTTATATACCCTGGAATTCCAGACAAAGTCGAATACCTCAATAATGATATGATAGTGACGATGTTTATTAGGATAAGCATAATAATAGTAATTAGCGGATCTATGACGAATAAGGTAACAGTTTCTGGTTTATCTCCAAATCTGTTCATACTGTAGACTAACTGAGTTATGTGAAGGACAATGTTTACTGCCTCAAGTATGACTTAGTAGCCTAAAGTGTGTGTTTGTTTGTGTTTTGTTTTGGTGTGTGCGTGTCTATTTATGTGTGGGTGGAGGTTTTATTGCTACTGCAGACTGTAGTGTGTATGTGGACTTGTAATAGGATGGACTAAGGATACTACCATGTCTACTGTAAGAGTAAATATAAACTCTAGTTGAGTATCAGCAGTATATTACCAGAAACAGCTATATGTGTCCATTCAATTGTTAGAAGGTTAGCTACTGCAGGATATGTTAGCTTGACAAATTAAGTGTTGGCCTCTTTAATGTGGTTCGAAGGTTCAAGTCCCATTTGTCTTAATGTATGGTTGGTTGGAGTCGATGAACCTCCAGAGAAAACAAGAGTGAATGATTAATGAAATCTGGAAAAAGATATTATGTTCGAGTGAGAAACTTTCCAGCCAAACGGTTTATATCGGTTAGATACCCCAATATATGTTAAGAAAGTGTAAATAAATAGAATAATAGCGTGAACCAGTTAGTAAGAAAGTAATTAAACTACAGAATTAGAAGCTGATTGGTGTTTAACAGTATTATACACTTCTCCGGAATTGCAAATCTAAGTCTTTATCCTGAACGTTATCGGCCTATCCTATACGATGACATTATCCACTTCGTGTAAAGCATAATCTACCTAGCTGTCTATAATAATCCACCACCGTCTAACAATGTAGTGATTTCTGATTGACTCAACTAGACACCATCAACCTCTAGTATTGTAATCGACCAAAATATAGGTGACATATATAAGTCACTATTCCAGCCTTCAACAACAATAATCAAGCCAACAACCAACATAGCATAGCATAGCATAGCATAGCATAGCATAGCATAGCATAGCATAGCATAGCATAGCATAGCATAGCATAGCATAGCATAGCATAGCATGACGTAACATGACATAACATGACATAACATGACATAACATGACATAACATGACATAACATGACATAACATGACATAACATGACATAACATGACATAACATGACATAACATGACGTGACGTTACGTAACTTAACGTCACTTGACATAAGACGCCCAATTGCAATTTATGAGCCATAAGCAGCGTCCACTTTCCAGTACAAATACTGAGATATTATCAATTTCCTTCATCAATTTTAACACGTATTTCTACAATTATTGTTTTGGTAAAGATTTCGACCATTACAGTTGTTTCTCGTATCTTTGATGTTGCACATTGATATATATATATATATATATATATATATATATATATATATATGTGCAGGTTACAGGTCAAAACATTAGGCCATGGGTGACAATATTTAGAAATTTACAACTGATTTTGTACCATAATGTTGGGGCAATGGGTTAGTCATAGAGAATGCTATCATAATTGGCTTAACAAGTTCGGGATTCGAATCATCATGTACTTACTGTTTAATTGAGTCACAGTTATTAGGACTACTAGTACTAGTAGTGATTGTAGTGGTATTAGTAGTTAAAGCAGTAGAAATACTACATATCATATATATATATATATATATATATATATATATATGGAGTTTGTTGTTTCAGAAAGATATTAAGAATTACAATTAACAACAGTTCTTCGTGTCAGTGACAGCTGTCAGATGCTAATTGGCACTTCACGACGACCACATCTAAAACACTGTAATCAATATGGCCCACATCAATAAGACACATATATCGATCACCACAGCCATAATATCGTGCCCAAAGTCCAATCATTCTTAGAGCATTTCTCTAAATTGATCTTTCCATCGATCTAGCACCGGAATTTGAACAAAGTGTATTGCAAAGTGACGTCATCACTTCAAAGAATGAAACGGTGATAATTGTTCAAATCATATTTTTAGATTAGTAATAATGGTGGGTGTCGCCAGACAATTGCTCTTTATGGGGTGAAAATAATTGGAAAGTGCCATCACCTAGCTTATCTTAGTGACATTAATCGTGAATGGCCCCAATCCATGTTATCGTTTTGGTCAGATAACACATTTATGGCAGGTAATAATATGTATTTTAGGTAATAATGCTTCGGAGTGTTCTCTGTTGATGTACGATTATAATGTATTTACATTGATGTTGTAACAATGAATGGAACCGAAATGTTGCATGTTTGTATGAGTCTATATTTAACACGGGTGATGCTATTGTGTTTATACTCTTAGCAAGGATGACGGGGAGGATGATTACAGTTGAATTGGCCAAAGTAGAAGATTCCCATATTACAGTCAATTTTAACATACATATTATATCAAGTCAAAGAATCTTAGGTATTGTGACCACTGTCGGATATCCGAATTGCCGAACTAACATGACGCAACTGTAACAATGTGACCACTTAACGTTTTCCGGTGTACAAAGATTATGTGTTTTATGTTAGCCATTTGAGATAACAAGATATCTTGAAGGATATTTACGCATTTGTCTTGGCATTATTAGTGCCGACATGGATATAGGTGTGTCTGTGTGTCTGAGTGCGAGCGCCATTATAGGTGTACGTATATTAAATAAGTTCTTTAATTATATTAAAATCCAAAAATACAGTGACAGTTGAAAATACAAAACACGATTGGTAATTCTAATAAATTATATTATAACAACCACAACAATAAAAAGACAATAACAACAAAATAATGAAGATGATGATGCTAATGCAGATGCTCTGTTCCTGCTGCTGCTGCTGATAAGAACAACAACAACAATAATAATAATAATAGTGGCTTATAATGTTAGAAGAATGAAGAGAAGACACTGATTAGAATCCAGAAACTGCCAACTAATTATGATATCCAGCAGTATGGATCAGAATTAAAAACATGTAACTTGTATCAGGTTATAATATGGATATTTGTTCTACATGATGGAGTACAGACGTTCATGTCCCAGCTGGTCGTCTTTCATACAGTCATAATTACAGACGGATAATGGTGGTGAAATTAACTGTTTTATCCGACCAACATCA
>JAODUP010001028.1:0-82500 GCA_025642065.1 Paralvinella palmiformis | reverse complement strand
CACAATCATTACAGTTGTCACGTTATTCTATTCAGTTTCCTAGCACTTTATATAGAGGACGTTTTAGCTGATACAATGTCATGTCGTGTCCATAAGGACTTTTAATAACCACGTGAAGTACGTAATTAGTCAACGTTTTTCTCGACGCAGGTCAAGTTATTATGGTTTCAGTATAACACTCCAGGTACGTGAAAGGAATTAATGTCCAGAAGCATTATAGTTTTCTCGGAATAAAATGGTGGGAAATGACCAGATGATGTCCGGATGGCGAAATGAGTTAAATCCCGAGGTGATGGTAATACTTAATAAAATATAATTACCCGCGTTAATGTGGAGGTGAAATCGTTTGTATATGTGTTTGTTGTTGTGAGTGTGTGTTTGTGTGTGTGTGTGTGTGTGTGTGTATGTGTGTTTTGTGTTGTGTGTGTGTGTGTGTGTGTGTCAGTGTGTGTGTGTGTGATTGTCTGTTTGTGTGTGCGTGTGTGTGTAATTGAGTGATTATGTTATTAAAAGTAGATACTTATACTAATGTACACATATTGGTTGGTAAAGTATGGTTCTCAGACGAAGGTGGCCAGTTACAATAACATTAATAATAATAATAATAATAATAATAATAATAATAATAATATTGTAAACAAAAAATAAAGATAATAATAATAACAATAATGTGACATATATGTATTGACTGTTATGGAGCAGAAGTCCGAGAAAAGTGAACCAAACCCACATTTGGAAAACATGGCCTGTACCAAGAATATAGGGAAGGATATAATTACATTTTCTATTGTGTTTCGATCTTCTCCTTTTAATAAAAGGGCTTTGGAAACTCATTATTTGAGGAATAATCTAAAAAGCCTGTCAATGGTTAAATTCACAAAGAAAGTCACACACTGGATTTGGTCATCTGTAGACTCCACCATAGAATGAGTTAATTATGTATGACCCTTTTCTCATTAGCAATAAAACGGGTAGCTTCCGTTGCGATGATCTAGCTGTACAGTTCGTGATAAATAATATGGACAAACATACGAAATAAAATCACATACACAAAGTATGGTGGCAACTATTCCAGAATGTTTGGATAATTTCCAGTCATCTCAATGATTGAATATGGGGAATCAGTTGATGAGTTGGTTAAAGCCTATAATCAAGGTCCCCAAAGTATCATTAATCACTATGGTACCTTGGGCTTAAAATTCACAATTCAGAAAAGACAAAAAACTCCTTGGTACATCGATAAGGAATGCAGAGAGGCTCTCGGTTATGGTTCCTTAGCTACTGAAACGCTTCCAATTTTCCTTTGGCATCAAAGAAAGGCTCCTAACCTAGATAACTGTTTACGACATAAGAATTACTGTGTGTATATTAAGCTAGAGAGTGAAATTATTAAACAGCAAAACATAAATTATTAATGTTTTATCCTAAATGATATTCAAATTTAATTGCCCTTATTCCTATTATCGAAATGGAACGATAATTGTCCTCAATTGAAGATTTTATTGCAAACATAAGTATTCAGATTAAGTCGAATTCATTGTTTTCACACTCAACCAACATGTGAAGAAATCAAAGAATATACGCAGTTATATAAAGTGTTTAATGTCTCTGAGAAGTTTAGAAAATATCAGGAATGGGGAAACAGTGATATATATATATATATTATATATATATATATATATATATATATATATATATATATATATATATATATATATATATCCTGTTATTATCAAATAAGAAATAATATTCTTAATTAAGTAAATGATAAGACATAGACGATTTTGTCCAAACCGTTGATATTTCTTGATAGGATTATAATAATGCATCATTGGATAATATCTTATGTTGCAAAGTATTAACCATAACTCGATAAATGGAGCATATATTACTAGTTTTGTTCCAGTTACAATGGCTTCATTTGGGGTTCAAATAACTTTGCAAAATTCTATTTCACAAATTCGGAATATTAAGTCGAAGAGCACTCCTGTATTTAAGCGATTTGAACCAAAAGTAGATGCCTTTGAGATTGCTGCGAGCTGATGTTTGTTCACTTTTAAGGGTAAGGAAACGCCAAACAACAATGTATGGAAATAAATCGTTCCGAACATAACATCCCAAGCTATTGATTAAGTTGCCTAAGCATATTAAACTTTCAACTTGTAAGGTAATAGTATAGGCCTTCTTAATTATAATATCA
This sequence comes from Paralvinella palmiformis, assembly GCA_025642065.1. NCBI lineage: Eukaryota > Metazoa > Annelida > Polychaeta > Terebellida > Alvinellidae > Paralvinella > Paralvinella palmiformis. The sequence continues at coordinate 80,300 of JAODUP010001028.1, read as the reverse complement.
ATTAACAATAATTATGGGTAAAACATGTCTGTATCATACGTGTCAGTACATATTGTTATCCAGTTTTTAGTATAAATCGCATTAGAGCAACTGAAGTTGAATAAGGGATTATAGAATAAATTATTATTATTATTATTATTGCATTAATGTTGTTAATATTATTATAATACCACAGTGCAAAACGCTATTTTCTATATAAAGTTTAACATAAATGGAAAAACATCCATCAAATGATATGACTTTGTAAATTCGAACTAAGCACTGACATACTAGTTCATTGGTAGAAGAATACATGTATTGTATGAGTGTTTGGTAGTTCTTATATGCATACTACCCTTACAGTTGCCGACCAGAATAGTGTACTGCCCAGGGTAATGATGGTGGTTTTCTAGTGTACAAATCCATAAATCTTAAGCAACCAATGTTGTCCTTTGTCTTAACTGCACTGGAAACTATTTATACTTATAAAGTAGGGATTTAAATGAAACAATAATAATTATTTTTTGTTTATTACAGCTAATCTCGAAATTGTGATTCTATGCTGCTTCCAAGAAATAACAAAATCCAGATTTATATAAAACCATCATGATATTTCATGGTATTGTTTGTGTGTATTTTGTTGTTTTTGTTTTGTTTTCTTTTTTATGGTGCTAGTGCTGTTGCTCTTTCTTTTTGTTCTCCTTTCTATTCGCCCAATTTATTGTTATTATTTATTATCTGTTGTCATTACAATGGAACAATGACGTCATGCTCTCGCCAGTCTATATTTCCTATTGCTAATATAATATATAAATGTCATATCCACAAGGTTGAGGTCATATGTCAAATAGATTTATATCAACACCTTCTATGTGTATGTCACTCGTTACCGAGGTGGTATCTTATGACAGCTCTAGTTTCCACCAGAGGCCAAAGTGAGCGATTGCTGCTTATTTCTAAACCCGTACACATACATATCTAGGTGAAAGGTCGTGTTCTTGGTTTTTTCATATTGGAAAACCTGGCATATTATATTCCAGTAGGCAGAAGATCAAACTCCCTCTTCAATGAGTTTATGGAGGAAACGAGAACTGTTATACAAACAATGGGTTACAGAACATTTTCTAAACATTCAACCATCCATGTCTATTATCATAGGGAAGCATTACCAACTAATCGTATCGTGATAATTGTTGTATAGTATGCAGTGGAGATGTTCACATCCTATCTAGTGGGTGTGTGGCTAACCTAGCTTATGCTGTGCGGATAATAGGACGCCATAGAATTATGTTAAACATATTTATGTGTTAAAAGGCGTTTGACATAGACAGTTACATGAATGATTGGTGTTATACGTTTATTCTGAACATGATTAATTACACTCTTACCAGTCGTATTTCGGCTATTTAAGGTGTGTCAATTTTGAAGCCCAGAATGATATTTTCTAAACTGAAATGTATCTCCCCATAATTAGAATATACCAATAAACGTTAAGAGAATGGGTAACCAATTAAAATGCAGTTTCTTCATATATATATATATATATATATATATATATATATATATATATATATATATATATATATATATATATATATATATATATATATATATATATATATATAATAGACATAAATTATGTATATAATTAACAAATATGTATCTTAAGAAAAAGATTGTACTTGTTGACCGTTGCCCTATTATCGTGCCCACTATGACTTCTTGCATAACAATATTTATTTCTATAACGTGTTACTATTACGATAGTGTAGATTAATTATTACTTTAACAGATATAAATAGAAGACACTATGATAAAATAGCCATTGTCACAGGGTTATGTGTATCAGGTGATGAGCGCGTGTATGTGTTTGTTTGTGTATTTATGTGTGTATGTTTGTGTGTGTGTATGTCTGTATGTATGACAAAGCGCATAATTGTATGTGTCATTTAGTAATTTGGAATAAAGTACTGGAACACATACTTTTAAATCGTGACTCCAAACCCTGGACGATTCATTAGTCTGCTGAATCCAGGCCAACTTCCTTTCATGCTGAGATATGTGTAATGTCTCACCAGTTCCTGAGTTGTCATGTAACAAAACTGTATAATATGAATCATAATACATTCCTTGTGTCTGGGAGTAGAGCATCCCAGTTACATATAGGCAGTTGTGAGAATGTTTATGTTACTTACCTAGTAATAGGATACCTAGTTATAACTATTTTTTACTTGGTATAACCTTCTTCAACGTGACACAAATTATATTTCGAATGACACTCTCTTCAAATGTCAATGTGTGCAATGTTCAAGCGTCAAAAAGCGATGATTATTAGCACTGATAGCTTAATTGCTACTTTAAACTTGATATATTTAGTAAAGAATGCCCTTATGGCGGCATAGACTTATAAACCAGGCCTAATGTCTACTATACAAACATCATACTTATACTAATCGGTTTTATTGTTATTAATGACAAGCAGACACAACCTAGCTTAGAAAAGACAATACACACACACACGCGCGCGCGCGCGAGAGAGCACACACGCACACATACACGCACGCACACACACACACACACACACACACATATATATATATATATATATATATATATATTAACCAACTTATTAATATTATTTTCCCAGTTACTTAGAAGTCTCCAATTTATCAGACATGCTCTTTAATATAAAACTCGGCACTGGCACGTAAATAACCGGACTAAAACTGTTAATACTTATTCACGTCTAGAACCAATATGTCACCTGACAATTTATCACGTTATTGATATCAAACTACAGTCATCACACAATTTCATTTAATCCAAATTGGTAGCATAAGCCAGATATTCCCAATTTGTGTCAGCTACGAGGACATGTGTACTACATACAGCCGCAGCAACATCATTAACCTAAATTTAAAACTTTCTCATTCTATCATTCTGCAATGTTTTAAGGATTGACTGAGTTTTGCTGTTGGAAATTATCTATAACACACGGTTTATAAAACAATGATTCGTTCCGTCGGTAAAATAAGTTGAAAAGGTACTTTGACCTTCATCAACTAGATTGTATTCTGGAAACTTTTCCAAGATTAATATCGAAGAGCCACATGCTTTATATATAAATATAAATATGTACTTGTCTCGGATTATACATAAAACGCCAAATATAAACAAAAGAAAGACTAACAACGAAATGAACAACTGAACGAACAAGATCAACAAAATAACAGCTACATAAACAACAACAACCACACATGTAATTATACTATTATATCAATCGGGATTCTCTCGAATTGATACAACCAAGGATTATTCCATTGCAGTTACAAGCAAGGACATGTAGAGTGCAAAGCTATCACCATTATCGTAGGCAGCATACTGATTATGGTTGTCAACGGTAAGGTTATGATCCGAATACAGAGTCCATAACATCCTCATAACACTCTTCTCTGGTGCTAAGCCAACCTAAAGGGATATGAAGAAACGTTAGACAGTTGGTTGATTGAACCAGAGTCTTCTCTCGTTATAGCATGCCATTCTACCAATGAGCCATAATGTCAGTACTTAGCTAGAATTCACAATGTCTGATCATTTTATAGAGGTTCTCTTGAATTGTATATCGGAAATAGCCTCTCCAACGACTTGCCAGCCGTTATGCCATTGTGTTGGGTTCATTTGAAAAACCTATACCCGATCCAGATTATTATTATCTTTTAGTAATGAAAACATATAATACACAGACACACGCACACGCGCACACACAACATACACACATACAACACACATACACACACACACACATACACAACACATACATATAATATATAATATATATATATATATATATATATATATACACATAACAAATAATATATATATATATATATATAACACACACACACAAATATATATATATATATATATATATATATATATATAAACTAATAATATACAAAATTTATATAGCCCTATATAACCTGTAAGAAGGGTACTCTAAGGCGCTTATATATATATATATATATATATATATATATATAAATCGCGTGCGCACTCACACACATACACATCCAGAGAGAGAGAGAGAAGAGAAGGACAGACATACACATACACACATACACATACACACACACACACATACACATGTGTATCTCTTCACCTCCACGGTGATCAACAATATTTATTTTCAGCACTTTCGGGTCGACATCCTAACACCATCTGGTCATTTTTCCACCATTCTATTCCGAGATAACAATAATTGCATTAATTCCTTCCGCGTATCTGGGGTGGACTATCGACATCATAACAACCAGACGTACATCGATGAATCTAATTAATTTCTTTACATGGCAACTAAGTAGAATACTGTCTTTATGAGTACCACGTGATGTTGTACCAACTGAACGTTTTTTCCCATATTATGAGTAATTAGATTACACTGATATAGGAAATTTGTTAAATGTATAGCTATTATAATCCCGACGTGTCATTCGCAGTATCGGAGATCTGCCTGAAATCCATTGTTCTCGACCATGGGTCAAATAGATCAAGTGGATAGGCGCTTTAATTTAGATCCACCACACCTAATGCGTATACTTAGGGACGCTAAATTAAGTGTGAATGGACGTTCCCTTAGTGATGAACGGAAACGTATGAGGGTTAGCTCTTAGGTTCGAGTAAATGATAGTATTTACTCAAGTTTGAGACGATATTTCGTTCTAGTCCAGTAATAATCCATTGTGCAGTATTGCTACTTTGTTTTTATTTTAGTTAAATCACTTCAGTGAGTCCATACTCAGTTAATGTACATTCTCTTTGTTATGAACAAACTGTAATGTGTGTTAACACGCTGAGGGTATATAAAAGGCTTAACTTTTCACTTAGGTTAGAGAAGAACTTCGACGCCAGACTAGTCGTACGTGTACCGATATACTGGATCCTGACAATGAGTTAAATTTCTCCTCTTCCTTGAAGAATTTAGAACATTGTATTGCCGATATTCGGCTATGGATGACTCAAAATCTTCTAAAACTAAATGATAATAAAACAAATATTTTATATTTGGCATCACCACATTGTGTTTAATCCCTAAAGACACCAGCATTACAGATGGGTGCATCTTCAATTACCCCTAATGGGTCAGTACAAAATATAGGGGTTATTTTTGACCAATGTATTAACATGCATGAACATGTCAGATCAGTATGCCGAGCTGCCTACTACCATCTTAAGAACATGCACTGTTTAAAAACATTCTTGACACAAGAATCACTTGTAACTGTAGTTCATGCTTTTGTTACATCTCGTATAGACTATTGTAACTCCCTGTTATGTGGCATATCTGATTACAACATTAATCGCCTTCAGCGAATTCAGATTAGTGCAGCTCGCATTGTAACAAATACTAGAAAATATGATCATATCACCCCAATTCTTCAAAACCTACATTGGCTACCTGTTAGACAGCGTATCCATTTTAAGATTATGTTAATAACTTATAAATCTATTAATGATATGATGCCAGAATACCTGTGTGAACTGGTTTCCATTAGAAAGTCATCCCGAAAACTCAGGTCATCCAGTCAGATACTATTGCAGGTGCCAGAGTCTCGGCTCAAGTCATATGGTCATTGTGCGTTTATTGTTGCAGCCCCCAATTTGTGGAATAAGTTGCCGGCAAATATTAGAAATGCGTCGTCTCTTGGAAATGTTTTAAGTCTCTTCTAAAAACACACCTATTTAAGGTTGCCTTCACAGATAAATAATTATTATCTTTTAAATCATTAAAGTGTTTTTACAGACATTATTTGGGGTATTATTATATTACATATTATTTGTACAGCGCCTTTGAATGGCTCCTGCTAGTAAGGGAGCTTTATTAAATATACATTATTATTATTATTATTATAATTATTATTATTATATATGGTTCATATAGGTTGGATTTATTTAGTTATTCGAACCCAGAATAAAGCTGAGGTCAGCATCTGACATGTCGAAATGTTTTATATACAGATTTCTTTTGGACCACAGGGAATTACTGTTGAGTGTAAACTGTGGTGTCAAAATAGCAAGTCGCCATTGAATCACACCAATGTGTTGCCTGCATATAGCCGCTTTCCTTTGGGCGTGACATATTTGTCGCGTACAAAAAGCGAATTAGCTGGTTCCCACAGGCTGATGAGTAGACCAGATACATGCTTAGGTATACGCACACATCTATCAATATGTGGAGGAGGTATGGAACATTTTATTTTTATATTAATGTACGTATAGTTATATTTGTATTTAGATTTATGGAGGTAGGTCTCGAGGGATGTTTAGATATGTTTAGATATGTGGATCCATCATTGTTTGGATGGATGGGTCTAAACAAGCCATTATGTGAGGCATAAAGGAGGCCGAGGAGAAGTGTTTAAAGGAGGTAGGTATCTCTGAAGCACAACAAAATCCGAATTTTCAAATGTATACCGTGCATGCATACTGGAAAAAGTAGATATACTGTGACGAAAGACCCATGATATCAGTGTATATACAGATTCTCAAGATTTTGGGGGTTACTCGGTTTGTTACTAGAAAGATGAAAGTGTCCCAGTCATAATGCGAGATATTGTGCATTATGTCGCTAAAATATTTAATAAACAGACTGACCCTTTATTTCAAGGTCCATACTTCGGAGAAAGAAATAATGATGTTTAAAATATGTATTACCTCTTGTAACTCTACATCAGTTAGTCGAAAAGGCTAGCTTGAACAAACATCTAAGGTGTTCTTTTATGAACCTATCTGCAATTTGTTTGAAATCGATGCGTCTACTGTACTGTAATTTTCAGTAATGTTAAGGCAGAAAATCTTGTGTCAGCCATCCAGCTCCTCAAATGGCTTTTTATTAGCCTCAACACAGAGAAACTACACTCCGGTTCCGCAGATGTGGCACGCAGAGTACATCCTAATACCAGTAAAATTATAATGTTGGGAAAGGAATCTGGATCTGCAGATATCAAGGATTTCATCAAAGTATCAGTTAATTCGGCCCCGTCAGACTGTTTGAACCGCATATTGAACTATCTGGGTAACTCATTATCTAAGGACCACAGAGTTAGCAGGTCGTTAGACCATGATTCAGATTGTTCTCGCGGAGGTATCCCTAGTTTGGCCATTACAAATGTCATTATACTAAGCAAAGCACTCATTGGTCAGCAGTTGTCTTCAGGTAAACGGTTCTGCAACTGTCACAGTAATATATCAATAAAATTAATGCCAATTAATGTCTTGTAAATAAAGAAGAAAGGTGTATATTTGACCTATTACACTGAACCCTTGGAATCCTTGGCATTTCCTCTTAAGTGCTTATATACGAAGCAAGCTGCTTTGTTTCGTCGTACCATCTCTACACAATGTCATCCCTCTAACATTGAATCTCTCATTTGATAATGTCAATCATTGTGTATGGCTCAAATACCACAATATCTCGTCTTTGACGTTTAGCTGACAAACCGGTAAAAGAATCCAAACTATTCTTCAATAGTGTGTAGCCAACAATAACTCTAAAATCTGCAGACTTCTTTTCAAACCATGAGCCGTAATCTTGGTGTTGCTATTCCAATTCCATCCACTTCCATTAACCTCTGAACAAACGTATGGATTAACCATAGCATTAGGGCAATTGGTTACACGTTAATAAAGCTCACCAGATGTTTTCAAACAATAATTTCTTTCAATCTAGCCTGTCTTGCACAAGCCTTTAAGTTTTTCGTGGCGAGTATTGGAGCAATATTGTTTGATTGCAAGCTCCAGGAATTGTTTCCTCTTGGGAGAATTGTCAAAATATTATACTTATTAAGTTATTATTTAACAGATAAATCACATTCATACTTCATTTTATACTAAGCGACTTAGTACATTAATATGAATTAAAGTATATTGCGATTTGTCTGTTAAATAATAAGGGTGCCTCCTTTGTTTAGCTGGTAGGGAGTTGGACCACGTATCACTACCACCTGAGTTTGAATCTCAGGGCTGGCATATTTGAAGGTGTTTCATCTTTGACCTCGCTTCATTTCCTTGGAAGGTAGCTCGGCCCATTTACAAAAGTGGCCGTTAGACATCAATCATCTACTAAATGATAATGCTATGAAACACACATAACACAATATTCGATGTGGTTATTTAAGAATGACATATTCGCAGTACTACTACTAATGATCATGTCGCCAAATGGTATATTGCATTTAGAGATGGAGAATCCCTACTAGAAATGCTTGTGGGTTTCTGACCCCCTGAAAGATGGGGGGGGTCATATCTTCCTGCCCCCACCCGTAGATCCGCCACTGGGCTCCTTTTAAAGGGCTGTATCTTTTACTTTGATTCTTAAAGAAATGCTATCCTTTGATAACTTATCTCATCGTTAATTGATATATCTGGGAGATCATTAGTAAAAGTGCGGACCTTGTTATGTAAACAATATGGCTACTCTGGATTCGTAAATTATATACTATTATGACCTATTTTTCTTTAATCCTTCCATTAAGATTATTGATAAAGCTTTATGGTTTATTAATTAGCCATCAGTTCCGCGTTTAACCTTTACTAATAGTTAGCGTAATTGTGAAGAATATATGGTCTATTATTCTGTACAAACGTAATGAGTGAAAAATAGTTCAAATTGTACAAATGACATTGTGTCATGCCAAGCGTCAATTCGAATGTCATTCATTATCTGATAAACCTCGGACACCACATCAGAGCCTGATAATGGCCTCAATTTATGATGGACTAAGAAAACGATTTTATATAGACAATATTAACATCAACTGACCCAGTGACAGTCAGACGTCACAGTAAATCCACCTCGTGGTTCTTTATAGCGTTGACATTTAACTCAATATATTTGTTATTATAAGTTAGTTAACGCTACGTATAGGAATTATTGTATTTGCGTTATACATTTTATAACAACGAGTCTCGTGTTATTAAGCTTATTCTGATTATTTGCTGCATTTGTCACATTTAGGTTAATTGTGGGTTTTCCCATATTAGAGCGGTATTCATTATATTGATGACTTCTTAAAAATATAGGATTCCCATATTAGTATATTAGTTTTATTTCTGTTACCGGTGAGAGTTGTCAACATGAAGGTTGCCAGTTATCGGCATAAAGGTTGTCATAGTTTTCTCCTAGTATGAATTACAGACGTATTCACATATGGAAGCAGAGACACATATGTATGCAAGTACCCTACATTTTCAACATAAATGTTTCAACCTATAATTCAAGCCTTTGTTATATCTGTAACCCTCCCACGTACACCCTGAAAATCCGACTCAGTTAAGTTAGAACATAAACCTTCGCTAGATACACAAATTCAGTTTATAGGTTAAATCAAAGGTAGTTCGGTTGGTGCACGTCTCACATTCGGTTATCACTAGAAGAACTATATAATAATAATAATAATAATAATGATAATATAATAATAATAATAATAATATAATAATAATAATAATAATAATAATAATAATAATAATAATAATAATAGTAATACTACTACTACTACTAATAATACTAATAATAATAATGGCGCTGTACAATGATACCAAACAAAATATGGCCATAAATCCCTATAAGAGATTTAAACGATAATTATTATTTATCTGTAAAAACAACCTCTAGACAGGTGTGTTTTTAAAACGGATTTAACATTTTCAAGAGTATCTGCCGGTAACCTATTCCACGAAGTGGGGGCTGCAATACTAAATGCACAATCGCCGATACGCAGGCACCTGCAATAGTATCTCACTGGATGAAGTTTCGTGATGACTTTCTAAGGGACAGCAGTTCAGATATTATAGGCCCAGGCCATGCTAAGACATCATTTAGTAATAACCCATAAGCTACTATTAGAATGAAAGTATTCCAACGGAGAATATGGAAGAAACATTTATGCTATATTTAAATATTACAATTGACGGATCAATCGATTGTGGTCAATAGTTTATTTTAACTAATTAATTCGTTAACATAAAGCCAATTATTATTATTGTCCTAGTTTAGAGACAGACATAAAGAGGGTTCCATCTTGACAACTATAATCCTTGATTCTAGGCATGATAAACAAATAAGTAGCAACTCAGTTAATAATGAGTCGATTTATATTCTGAATAAGCATATTAGTCCACATTTTCACACATTAGTTGATATCAGACGCCTATTAAGATACACCTTCATTTAAACAGGTCAACTAATGTGTACCGTCGTTGGTCGAGTAAGACAGGTCATCCCATCTTAACTATTTGTTTATATCAACTCTCAGAACATGTGTTCATATAACAACATCCCAAAAGGCTGCCAGATGGGATGTGAGCATCTCAACTCCATAATATGCCACAAATATCGAAATAAATTACATTTTCCTTATCTGATGATATCAAATTTTCGTCAATCAAAGTTCCGCCAAACTTTGAACTATTGAATTTAAAACAAATGCTACTTTGATCAATAGCACACCATTTGCATAAAATATTGAAATATTGTTTGTCTCCGTTTTGTCAACTTAAAGTAATACTGTCACTCCATAACTCCGATAATATGAAGATCCCGGAGTTAGATCTTTTATAAACAGCTATATGAGTACGTGACTTGGAGTACAAAACAATCATTAACTTTGACTTCTAATAAAGGCAAAATACCTCTCGAGTAATATATATTAATATATTAGAAACGTGACCTCGTATTGATAGATGAAACGTTTATAGATTATATTAACAACAGGAAGACAACAATCGACGAAACTATGACGTCACTGTTCCATTCTTATGACAACAGACAATAAATAGAAACATTAACTTTAATCAACAAAAATAAGAACAACGATAAAAACAACAACAAGAACAACTAAACAAACAACAATATATATAACAGTACTGTTGCACAGACATGGATTCTTTTAGATCGCGTGAATAGTTTGAGGTCATCAAATCAAGGCCATCTGATGTTTTCTCTATTTTATTCGAGTATATGTCATAGTCAGAACACGGCATACAAATATGACACTGATAATCTGAGAAAATTAAAGTTTGGCCGTTAGTGGATTCGAACCTGCATCCTCTTTGATTGCAACATGCTATTCAGCCAATAAACATTATGTCGGTGTCTTAAATGATGCTCAAACATGTTATAAATATAGTACAATCGTGCCAAAACAAGCTACCCATTGCTAATATATAATATTTTTGGAGATAATCTTATTATGATTATCTGTTTGTGTATATTATTATTTGTTTTATTATTGTTGTTGTTATTCGTATATTATGATTTATTATAATTAGGTTTGTATGTTGTATGTATGTATGGATATCTATGTCGCGATAAAGTCAACTAAGATTAAGTTGTAAAAAGCACAAATTTTATTGAATCCTCAGTAGCATAACACACAACAACCTGATACGCCAGACAAAAACAAGTGATTTATGTGTTACAGTTCCGCTGTCGTTGCTAATTAGATAATCCTGATAGCCACCATTGGAATATGAAATAAATCGACTTGCCCCAGAGTATATTTTAGATATTAAGACTTAAATGTGGTTTCTTGGTGTTACATAATATAATTTAAAGAGTACCGTTAATATAATATAGCGACTGACGGCTTTCGGCAAGTAAACTGCTTTCACCCTCGAAGTCATCCCACCTCAAAATATACACACCACAGAAGCTCTCAGCTTAGCTATGGATCCATACAAGTTTAAAAGATTCATAATCATCTTTCATCTTTATTCAATTAATTGTTGCTACGCCAATGTAAATACATTCTAAACAAGCATAAATCAATAGAGAACACTCCGAAATTTTATTATTATAGTCGTTGTTTCAGATGATATCGAATTAACCTCACTACAAAAAAAAACAGCTGGATGGCATTCTTAATTCATTATCATCTGAAACAATGACAATTTTCTGGCGTTGCCTACCATCAATATTGTTCTGGTAAGATATGTTACATATATCTATGAAAACAAATCGATTACTTAGGTAATGTTGAAATATATATATATATATATATATATATATATATATATATATATATATATAAAATATATAATCATGTATATATAGAGAGACTTTATCCGAGATAACATGATAAAACAACAACAAAAAACAAACAAACAAAATAATTAATAATAATAATAATAATACTAGTAATAATTATAATAATAATAATAATAATAATACAACTATGTACTGGGAGAGTGACTCATTGAAAGAATTATGTATTATAATGCTAGAGAACTTTGGGTCGAATTCCCAAACAATTGACTGATTTTTCTTATACTCGCAGATTGACTGTACCCCAAATGACGGGATTATCAGCTTATATTTTAGTCCATGTGTGGATTATTGTCCATGCGCTATCAGGTTTGTACAGTACATATCTATAAATCAGTTAGCAAAGAATTATTACTCTTACCTGACCTAAAAAGTCCTTTGTTCTATCAAGTTGGAATATAAATGAAATGAAAACGATGAAAAATGTCTGTTTTACTGTTAACCTGGAAATGATGACCGCAAAAGGCTTTCAGAGTCTAAAATAATCCACATCTGAATAAAAACTTCATTTTATTTGTTGTGGTGTTTGCTGCTTGATGCCTATTTGTGCTATTGTTATTTAAGTTAGTGCTCTATGCTTTGTTGTTATTTATTGTCTGTGTCACAATGATGGACAAATGATGTCACATTCTAGCCGCTTTTTATAATTCTGTTGCCATCATAATCTATTAACGTCTCCTCAACCAAATTCAGGTCATGTATCTAATAAATCCATATCTTCTTCACTTTCAGTTATTTTACGTGGATAGCAACCTCAAAGAAGGGGTCGCATATGGTTTGTAATTTACCGCTTCGCCATGAGGACTAATTCTAAACGAATTTAGACAGGTATGCTGAGTCGGAAGAGAAAATCTTGCAAAATGACTGGCTGGATTTTAAAAACTCATCCTACTAGAGTGTCACAGCCGGGATTTGAACTTCTCACCTCCGGCACAGCATGAACACGAGTGAAAGTCCAACTACCGCTCTAACCCATAAAGCCAAATTGCATTTCCTTACCATCAGCCATCTTTTTATAAACACAGGCCCTGGTATCCTGATTTCAATCTGACTAATATGAGCAAGTAATAGACTGAGTAAAAGCTATGTCAGAGCATTCATCACCCTTGGTATATGTGCTCCTGAGGCCTATAACTTATAGAACTAAGACGAGATTCGAAAGAAAAACACGTACTCGTACAGGCAACACTAGGATTGGAACCCAACCTTCAGGATTTGCAGATATAGTGTTCTATCAACTATACTACAAGCCCTAGTCTGATCGATGTACATTGGGCTAAGTCAGAACGTCCTCACTAGAAACATAAAATACATAATCGCTTCGAGTATTTAATGCTGTAACTATTTCGTTCCATATCAGTCGAAAGTACTGCCTTGGAAACAAACCTCTAGGTCCTGAAATCGAATCCCAACGTAGCCTATGTTTGTGGGATATGCTATTCATCTAACGACATATGCTCTGCTTAAATCCAGTTAAACGCAGTGGTTTCTTAATCACTAGCTTACTCACACACTTACTAGCTCGTTCGCTCGCTCACTCATTCAGCAGTCACTCAATTTCTGACTCCATCACTCCGCTGTCTCACTAACTCACTGTATTAATATATATAAATATGTTTGTATTAATAATAAACAAAACCCATTACTGGACTGAAATGTAAAGTACTCTACTATAAGAACATTCCTTCCATTGATCGTAGTTTGCCTTAAACAAAAAGGATGACTTTTCCACTGTTGTCGTACCAAAGGAATTGGTCCTCTTGAAGCAGTTCATTTGTAAATTACACCTGATATTTTAAGAACGTTCTACTGTGTTATTGCCATTAACCATAGACCCTGATATAGTGATGGCGAGAGATGAAATAATATTTAATTATGCGAATAAAAGGAGATATAAGATCAAATAGATAATCAAACAATGACTTATTATCTAGTGCTGAAAGTACAGTCTAATTGGAATGTGCGGTTAATATAGCATTGAATGAACAAGTCGATGCTGTATATTGTATATTAGTTATACAATATATCTTAAATAGCAAACTTTGTGCCTATTAGTTGAATTTAATATATTGAATATCAAATGTTCTTGTTAGGATTACTACACGGAACAATACATTTATATGTATACTCTTTAGATATTGATCGTCGTTAGCATTAAAGTTTCATCGTCATCATCATCATCATCATCATCATCATCATCATCGTCGTCACTATAACTTTATTATTTTAACATCGTGATTTACCAAGAATTGTATTTTTGAGAAGTGATCGTTGTTTATCACACCCAAGACATCGCCTTGCTTCTGCTTGTAATATATTTGTGGCAACTGTAATGTGGTCGATATCAAATGGTACTATACTAATCATTTATATATCCATGGTTGAGTTTATTGCTGCACACTTGCTACACAGATCTTTAACGTGCATGAATTGTGACTTGTTATACTGCTTGTTTCTGTTGATATCCTCTTATGCGGCTGAGAACGCCGTTGTTATGGTACTTGAACAATACAAAAATTAGGATTTCTTTGTGCTTTATGGTTTTCATATATTTTAAATCAAAGATGTTTCCTACGTTGGGTTAACAATGATGGAATTATGTATATGGTTCTTTGAGAACAGCGATGACTAGAGGAATGTACTTAATTATGAACTATTTTTATCTCATCGGCGAATAAAGAAATATGTGTTTACAATGCGTGATATATTGTTTGAGCCGAAACTTACACACATAAGCTCGATAACTCGAAATATTTCATTGCAAAAATCCCATGTTATATCTTTGCATCAAATACCTAAGGTTTCTTCTCAAAGGGCACCTTTTTGCTAATTAACCTTTCTATATATAATAGTACTATATATGTTATTCATTAGGAAGCAAAATATATTTGTTAATGAGTTTGTTTAGGCATTTATAATTGCTTGCCTTTATTGATGACTGAACCTTTTATAAGATCATAAATCAATAGTAATAATAGCAGTAGTAATAGTAGCAGTAGTAATAGTAGCAGTAGTAGAAGTCAGAATAATAGCACTAGATGTAATAATAGTAGTTCGGGGTATTATATTTTTCTTAATATAATAATTTAAAGATCTGACATAATCTACCACTGCTCTATTATATGCTATTATAGTCATATATTCTTGTCGAGACTAAAAGTTGATCAATCGATTAAATAATGTCAGTTACTAATAATTAAAGTATGTAGAAATAAGAGAAAATACGTCAGTATGCAAGGCAACTACTAATTATGAGCAGTTCATCGTTCTGTATATCATCTATCTATTATATACATATATATATATATATATATATATATATATATATATATATATATTATGACATTATGGTAGACATATAACAGTTAAAAAATTTGAATACGAGTTTTATTGAATGTTCATCTATCATAAATAAGTGCAGTTATAAACAATCATATGAGGTGTTCTGGGTACTACACAATTGATAATACCAACAATATTTGTTTGATATATTATTTAATTGACAATTTATAGGAAATATACATTTTGATCAGCGCGTGAAATGCTATAGCAGCATTCTTGTAAGTGACCCATGAATAATGCACCATCATCAAATGAATGAGAGAGAGAGAAAGAGAGAGAGAGAGAGAGAATAATATTTATATAGATAGATAGATAGATAGATAGATAGATAGATAGATAGATATATCGATATATATATATAGATAGATAGATAGATAGATAGATAGATAGATAGATATATATAGAATAGATAGATAGATAGATAGATAGATAGATAGATAGATTGATTGATTGACCGATTGATAGATAGATTGCAACGAGATAGCAAGATAGAGCAGCAAGATAGATAGATAGATAGATAGATAGATAGATAGATAGATAGATAGATAGATAGATAGATAGATAGATAGATAGATAGATAGATAGATAGATAGATGGCTGGATAGATAGACAGTGAGCGAGCAAGATATAGAGAGTGAGAGAGAGAGCGAAATAAATAGATAGTATGGACCTGCACGGGTTGGAAAGCTGAACCCATACGCGATCCAACCCATAACTACTCAACCTACACCCAACCCAAACCCCACAAATCTTACCCCGAACTCAAACCGTACCCATTCTAAAATTATATCGAACCCGCACCCAACCCACAAGACCTTAACCCGTACCCAACCCAATCTACAGGAATTGAACATACAAAATTCCTGTTATTAAGATAAGTGATTGAAAAACTCAACTTTTCCATTGTAACTTACACGCATCTTTTCCCCACAAGTTATAAACAGTGTTGCTGACAGGCATTTGGTGGTGATGCAGGGGTAGGTACTCAATCTGATCAACTGTGTAGTCTAGGGCGAGCCGTTGGTCGGAGTACGGCATGGCCTTCATGGACGTTTGCCTACCATTGAGAAATACGGCTGCCTTGTGCAGGATATGCGGATTGAGCTTATCCTCTATCAGTGGAAGACAGGTGTCCTTCAGGGCAACTACGTTGTCACAGTCCTCATCAGCTATCGCACAATGTTGCTTGAGTATCAACAATGAAAGAAGGCAGCGTGACTGACATAGGTTTTCTCAAATCGTATATAACCCCTGCAAACTTTGTCAATTGCAATTCACACAAACCTTCCATTCCCAGTAACATCACTGTGCAGTTATTTGATGTTTTGCCTCAGTAGACCTATAGACCTGCATAACTTCTTTAAATACTATTACAACTCCTGTCAAAATCCCATATCAGCCCAGGATACATATATAATCGGGCTACTACTTTGCCCAAATAGCTGTTTCAATAACCACACTTGAACACAACAATCAGCAGTACATATGTATAAACAGTTAAACTACTTACTAATTAACAGCTATACTAACACAGCACCTCTCTGTAAAGAGTCCTAGGCACTAACTACCTCTTGCTTTTAAAACGGGTTCCTTTTGAACTGTTCAAACTGGAGAAGGATTGTTAACTGTATAAACTCATACAGGACCAATTATGTGGGGGGGGGGATATATATACGTCTAATGTATTTGGGTGTTATTTATTTTCAAGATATTGTTTAATCTGTCGCTTATGGACAAAATAAATAAAAATAATGGTAAAGAAGAGAAACACTGAACATATTTTTTTAATTTAAAAAAAAAACAGTATTTGTTTTCAAACAACCCTAACCCAACCCATAAAACAATAACCTGAATCCAACCCGACCCATAAGACATGTGACACGAAGTTTTAACCCGCCTAACACGTTTCGGTTAACCAGTAAGTTATAATATATATATATATATATATATATATATATATATATATATATATATATATATATATATATATATATATATATAGATAGATAGATAGATAAATAGATAGATATATAGATAGATAGATAGATAGATAGATAGATAGATAGATAGATAGAGGTGATAAAACATATATAATTTGAAAAAGGTGTATAAATATATATATATATATATATATATATATATATATATATATATATATATCGTGTATTCATCAGCCTCTACTACTGATCTATTCCACTTTTTATGTGTGACAAAGGTGTTATATGTTTTACATCCTAAAACATATAACTGCATGAATTTATGTATACATAACTGAATACTGATATAAATCTAAACATCTGTCGAACTAAATATATATAAATCAGTGATGATGTTGGGTTATACACTACAACAGATAATCTGAAATCATACATAAAACTTCTGGGCTATTCATCAACATAATACAAGCTAACTAATGGCATCATGTATAATCTCACCTATGTCCCTGTTTGTGTCAGAACTCTAGAAATACAATCTCCTACATCATGTTACATGTGTATAACACCAAATCATTAGTATAATGACAAATAGAGTATAAAAATATATCAGTTATGAAAATTAATAAGTATATGTGTGAGTGAGCGAGTGAGTGAGTGAGTGAGTGAATGAATGAATGAATGAAGTGAGTGAGTGAGTGAGTGAGTGAGTGAGTGAGTGAGTGAGTGAGTGAGTGAGTGAGTGAGTGAGTGAGTGAGTGAGTGAGTGAGTGAGTGAGTGAGTGAATGAATGAATGAATGAATGAATGAATGAATGAGTGGTGGTGGTGAGTGGTGGTGGTGGTGGTGGTGGTGGTGGTGGTGGTGGTGGTGGTGGTGGTGGTGGTGGTGGTGGTGGTGGTGGTGGTGGTGGTGGTGAGTGAGGGTGGTGAGTGGTGGTGGTGGTGGTGGTGATGGTGAGTGAGTGAGTGAGTGAGTGAGTGAGTGAGTGATCCACAATTATTAGTCATTATCTAGGCAAATATTATTTTTAATGATAACACTAATCATTTTGCGATCAATCGACACCAACTGAGGATGAGCCAGTAAACAGTAATTTAATTTAATATCAGCAATAAGATAATCTCATCGGAAATTGATGTCTGTTTGATATGATTAGCAAATAATCCGACTGTAAACAATATTGTCTATCTGTAGTCCAAAATTAGAAACTGTCATGGCCATTTTCTATTAACTTCTATTTCTATTAACTTGGTGTTCTCGGTCGCTTGAAAGTTAGATTAATGATTAATGACACTGGGGAATATATATATATATATATATATATATATATATATATATATATATATATCGGTTCATATTTCTGAAGAAATGTAAAAACTGAGAAAGGTTCTAGTTTAAATGACCCTTTCAAGTGTTTACTTGTAGGCAGATTACGCAGCTAGTGATTAGATAAACAATATGGTGTCATATACTCACTTCATCCCAACAGTAATCATCTGATCAACCTCGGGAACTTCATATATAATTGGCAAGGGCCAAAGTTTGTGATAAATAAAAACAAGGATTTGATATCACATTTATAACGGGGATTGGATCAGTGGAATGTACTTATTACAACAACAACGACAATAACAATAATAATAATAATAATAATAATAATAATAATATAATGCATAAGGTAGCGGAAGTCCTTCAAATGCGTTGTACAATTATATCCCAAGTAAAATGTATAACTTCCACCCCCACCCCCACCCCCCAATATATTTGGGTACAAAACACCCAAAGGATAGAGGTATATACAAAGTTATCGGGATGACTTTCTAATGGATACGAGTTCACACAGGTAATGAATGATTGGTTCGGTTCTATTAACACTTCGTGTTCCTCTTGGTGCACATCCAGACGTTGTTTACTTATTTAATGTAGTAAGAACCAAGGTAGTTAAAACAGTTAACTGAGTTCTAAATACACAACAATTGCAATAGAACGCTTTGCCCTATCCCATTGATCGTCTCGTTTATAATGAGAAAGTACTATACGTAAAGTAAGTATACAGAAGCCCATACCCGATGACCAAAAAAACATTATGTACAGTCATAATTGTTATACGCCAATTCCAATGAGTATATATCTCATTTCTTTGTATGTTCACCAACAGGATTCAGGATATAGCTAACAAATACATTCCCCTAATCTACAATGATCCATTGGCCAGTTTCATATCCTCACTATGAATGTATCAGCCATTACGGCCGCCATATATTAGTAGGGTGTAAATGGGTTCGTATTGGAGTCCCTCATATTATAATCGGCTACTCATCAACCGAGCTAATGTATTATTATAACGCTGCCCCTCATGTAAGCGGTGTTTATGTCACAATAAATCCACTCTGTGTTTCTTCCTGGACATCTATATAATTGTATTTGTTATTAAAATATAGAAACGTATTAAATATCGAAACTAATGCTTAGTCCTGTGTTATTGGTTTGGCTGTCATCGTATAACCAGGAGCGGCTAATTTGTCATTGTTAGACTATTCTTGAGTCTTCCAATTTCAGAGCAGTATTCGGTATTTTAATAGATTTCCATGTCAGTGTATTAGTTAGTTTAGCTATGTTTCCAAGTATTCAAGTATTCACGTACACAATCCCAAATTAGTATTTTTCCACGTATGAACATAAACTAAACCTGGGTAACGCCAATATGTCGGAACAGGGGGACTGCGTGTACTCATGGTGTGAACAAATGAGCATTTTAATGAAAGATGTGTGGAGTGGTACTTGCACGCACAAAGTGGATACAGGGGTGGCTATTAATCCACTCACCCCCTCCATGTAAGTTATAAAGAGAATATTTCCAACATAGCCTGAAATTCGATATATAGGTAAGTAAGAGGCAGTTCTATTCTTGAGATGGGGATTATAAGGTTGCAACAAAACCTTTCTTTCAAGTCACTCGTGAGGCGGGGGTTATGATGCAAGTCTAGGCCAAGTTATAAGTAGGTATCAAGCAACTGTGTATTATGATAGTGTACGTATTCCATTGATGAACGTTTAACAACATATTATGTTCTTTCTTTTATATAACAGCGTTATTGGTTGTTTTTAAATACAGACATGAAAATAAATATGGAATTGTTTTTATCTGTTGCATTCTCTTGCCGAGTATCTTGGCATACGTTTTCAACACGTGGTATTGTTTTGAGTGAGTGGGTCACCAATAAAACACCCAAAGTCCACGTAGTGTGACATCTGAGGCTCTATAAATAAGGATTAGAGCCATTGATACCTCTAGTTGTACTCGGGCGTGCTGGCGCAATTTGCTGAAATGCTTGGGTAACTTTCTTGACATCATAGTCAGTCATTCCAATGAAAGGATTTATCGACGAGTTGTTGCCATGTGGTGTATAGGTTCCAAACAGGAGGTCATTACCCAAACTCTAGGTATAGCACAGAGAACAGTCTCTCAAGGGTGTTTTCCTGCTTTAATTAAAGCATTGCTTAACGGCCCCATATGTCGTTTATTTAGCATTTTGGCAATATTAATCATATATCGTTAAATTCATCATGATCCAGAATACCCATAGTCTTTCAAATGCATCAATATATTCCTCATAGGGTAATTATATCGAAAAATACATAAAATTCACATATCCTGATACTTTGGCTGGAAAAGCATAATTTTAAGTAAGAAATAACAAACAATAAAATGATATTCCATATTTATTTTCAAGTCTGTATTTTAAACTATGATAACTCCATCGTTGATAGTCAAAATTTGTTCCATCCTGGATTTTGAATTCGACAGATAAGTAAATAGCTAGAATACAAATGTATATATTTTACCTATACACGTACATAATAAATATGTAACCTCACAATATTGAACAACTATCCATATCAAATGCCTGTTAAAAGAAAGATATTTGTTCAAAACAATCTTATGGAGTCTTGTTGTTAGGAGTATCAGGCAGATCACCCTCAAACCCACCCACACTCCATATTAGCTACTAGGAGTGTTGTACACATAACAGCAGGAATTGTGTCGAAGGTGGACTGGGAACAATTTAACTCCATAATATACAACAACTTCTAGATACATTTAAAAAAGCATTTGATTTCTTATTATTTTATGGTACGTACATTTAGTTATGAAATGCTATGGCAAGGTTTCAGTGGTTGAATCTGTAGATAACCACCTACAACAGACAATATTTGTGTCAATTTTCGTTTCCTCGGTTAACTCAACTTAAATATTTTCTGTAATGCCTTTCAATACGAAAATCCAAAAGACTCATTCTTTATATACAAATATAGAAGCACTTGTCTCTGAGTACACAACAATTAATCGATCTGATATCAAATGGAACTTTCATAAAATACTTCCTCAACAACAAGTGACACAAACATGGATCATGAATATGTAAATACATTAGACACGTGACTTCAGATTGATGGAAAAGAGGTGTTGTTATTATTTTATCACCGTGCTGGTTTTAATTAGAAAAGAAAATGACAGCCGAACCAAATAATTCTTATTATCATCATAATTATCATCATCATTATCATTTTTGTTACCTAGATTAGTATTATTATAGAATGTCACCTTCGTTTTGGACATTGGACTTTGTCAACCATATTATGTAAATTATTATTTATTTATTATTAAATAATCGATCGGACAAACAAACACACACCCAAACACACACCCAAACACACACCCAAGCACACACCCAAACACACACCCAAACACACCCAAACATACACACCCACACACACCCAAACACACACCCCCACACACACCCAAACACACACCCAAACACACACCCAAACACACACCCAGACAAACACATTCACATACGCATTCTATACGTCTACATTCCGGTTATTTTCTGTGATTCTATTCCAAGAGAACAATCCTTTTTCTAGATAATTTCATCCACGTACCTGGAGTAGTCTAGTGACATATCAACAACCAGCAATACAAACGATCGTTACTTTGACAGAGTAGCTGCTTCATGTGATTACTTGGGAGAATACCACCCGTATGAGTTCCATGTAACTAAGTCCTCAGTATTTCAATGCTAACAATAATTCTCTAGCATAATGCATAATAACTTAGTGTAACAGAAGATGACAAGTGATATCTTTGTTGCTTTGAGAATATTGCCACCTATTTGAATTTACCCTCAGTTCTCTTGATTGAAACCCGACCAGCAAAGAATTCATTGAAGACGTCTGCTAATGTAGTTGGGAGAGCTCTCATACCATATCATATCATAAATGGCAAACTAAGGCAAAATCTTTTAGAAAAGTTCTAAATGAAGAGCCCAGTTGCCTTCACGGTCCTGTCTAATGAATCAAATCAAAATGGAAACTTTCTCCATATACTGCCGTCATAATTTGAATGTTGGGTGAGCCGACTCTGATTCACCAATTTCCTTCAGCAGATCAAGAACAGTAAATGCAACTCTAACCAGCGCACAAAAAGAATCAGTGACATCTTCATCTTTGGTTGTGGACTTTTCCACAACATCATCAACGACTGCCAATGGATTCTCATCTAGTGACTTTCCGTTTTGCACAGCCCACTCATGGAACTTGGGCCACAATAGTCTCCAGAGTGCTTCATATGTTACTTTATGTCTACAATTTGATGTATTGGAGGCATGCCCTTTTAGCAAATGCAAGGTTGTGTTTTCACCATATACACCGCTCTCAACCTAAACATCTCTTAATCCTGTAGAATTCATGCGATAGCTTTCATAGAATTCATAGCAGTGTGAAAGCTCCCTAGTCTGACAACGACATTTTCGAATTCATCCGTTTTAATCCAAACAATCTCTTGAGCTCTGCTATACAAGGCCTGATTAAATGAAGTTACAGTGTTTATCTGCCCAAGCTTCTCCGAAATGGCGTTATATCTAACGAAAACTATGTAAATAGTGTTCATGTCATCGCCTGGAGTTAGAATAATTGGAATGTGACCAACACTGATAGTTTCAGATTCAAAAGTAGAGACAACATGGTTAAAACCTGTCCAACCGGAGATCTGTTGCGCATCAAGGTTACTATTTCGACATGAGATCCACATCAGGTTTTTCGCCCAGGTGGACTCTGAGCACTCATCACTAGGTTCAAACCAATCTGAGTCAAGTAAGGGGAAGATTGAGGCAGGGCGCTTCTTGTTTGTATAGCCAGATGGTAGGAATTCATGAAAGTCTCGGGGGAACGATGAACCAAATCAACTTTGTTTGCCGACTACCCTATTGCCATTGACAATGCTGCTGTTTACTTGTTTCCCATACTGAAATGCAGCATATTGTGTAACATTGAACATGCCCTTTCCATCTAGTGGTTCTACTGTTATATGTATGTTATCTACAGCAAACTGAGTAAATTTTCCCTTTTCTAGGTTGATTGGAAAAATAACACCGCCATTTGCGGTCCATCTCTCAATTTCACTTTTAGCGATGCTGGTGTCTACTTTCTCAACTGTCTCATAACTTGCACAGTGCCCAGCAACGTTCAGAAGGTGGACTAATGATTTAGTTCTAGTCGCGTGGTGGACAGTAGATGCTAGACCTACATGCTTTGGCGTAAGGGTTTTACCTCTTGAAGCAACATAGATTACATCTTGAGCTAAGCTAAATATCTTTTCCCTACATTCATCACTTTCGTTGTCACCTATTATGATACTCAGAAGAAGGAAAAGGTTCTGAGGTACCATTGTTTTCAACCTGAGCAATGTCAATGCGATCATACAAACTATGCAATATGGGGGGGGGGGGCTAGAATGCACAGAGTACTTTTGCTGGGACTGATATACACCCGAAAAGTTATTTCCAAACACAAAATCCTGTTCGGTGGTCAATACAATGTAAAATATATGTATTCTAAAGGAATACCTTAATTATGTTGGGTTTTTTGCAAGAAAATGGACGGTATGCACCCTTCTAGCATTTGGCCCCTTTATTCATCCAGGTTGATGAAACTTGGTGACAAACTACCTTCTTATGTCTTCTCCAAGTTCCATATCATGAATATACCGAATCTATGAACTTTGCACATTTTGGAGGCATTTCTAGCCGAAAAAGGTATTTTGGGGAAGGTATGGGGTCAAATGAGGGCCTGACCACAATTACCCCTTCAGACTGATAAATTGCAATATTTGATAAAAGGATCTCTTAGTGCGTATTACAAGCTTCATTTTGGTCGTTAGTTGGTTCTTCTACTGGAATGTTTTGCCAACCTATGGGCATCTTTAGTTATTTTACCCCCCACACTATGGTAAATCAAAAAGGGCAATTTCACACAAAGGGGTGATGCGCAGCCCTATGAACTAATGATCTAGGGCGGATGCTAGTTTATAACACAAAGTGATTTGAACTCTCTTAAAATAAGCGACTTTTTAAAATTTGCCTCTCTACTAGAAAGAAAGTGGATGGATGCATTAGCATATATAATACATCTTATGTCTTCTTGTGAGATTATTTCAATCTCTTGATCAGCCATTATTTTAAAACGTGTGTGTGAGTGTGTGTGTGTGCATGCATGCATGCGTGCGTGTGTGTGTGTATGTAGATATATATATATACGTGTAGATATATATGTGTGTGTGTGTGTGTGTGTGTTCGTGTGTGTGTTCGTGTGTGTGTGTGGGTGGGTGTGTGTGTGTGTGGGTGTGTGTGTGTGGGTGTGTGTTTATGTGTGTCACCGTGACAGTGACAATGACAATGAGTGTGAGAGTGTGTGTGTGAGATTGAGTGTGACAGTGAGTCCTACAGGGAGAATGACAATGAGTGCGAGAGTATGCATTTGTGTGTTTGTGTTTTGGGATACATATATAGTAGTGCTGGTTCAGAACATCAACATCTCTAAACATCTTTTGAGACATATACCTCTATACATATAAATAAAACTATACATACATCAATATAAATATAAAATGTTCTACTTCTCAACATAGCTATACAATCGTAGACCTATACACATGCCTGGGCTACTCATCAGCCTGTGGGATCTAGCTAATTCGCTTTTTGTAGGCGACCAATATGCCACGTCCACAGGAAAGCGACTTCATGCAGGCTACGTATAAAAGCAGATGCGCGTACCAAAATACAACTTGGCATCAAAGCTCGCAGCAAATTGCATATGGTGAGGTAGTACATAAGATATATACGTTGACACTACAGTTTACATTCAACAGTAATTTGCTGTAGTTCAAAAGAAGCCTATTCATAGAACATTTAGACACCTCAGATGCTGACCTCAGCTTTAAACTAGGGTTGGATAACCAAATAAATAAATCCTACCCATTTGAACTATATTGATAAAAGTACAACATATCATAGCGTCGGAAGTTGTTCTCTAACATAATTAAAAAGTTTGGCCTTTTATATGCCACCGACCCGTTGACAGACATTCTAGTCTGTTGAGCACGTGATAAGATGTACAATCCCTACATACGCAAGCAGTAAAGTGACTTGGCTCCCCAAAAAAGTAGCAATACTGCACACTCGAATATTTATGGACTAGAATGAAATTTCACCTCAATCCTGAGTAAATACTATGATTTATTCAAACCTAACAGCCAAATCCAATTTAGCGTCACTAGATATATGCAGTTAGGTGGGATCTAAATTATAGCGCCTAACCACTTGATCTATTTGATCTATTGTCGAGAACAGCGAATTTGAGGCAGATCTCCGATACTGCGAATTACACATCTGGATTATAATAGCTATATATTAATTCAATTCCCTATTTGAGGGTTACCTAATTATTCACAATACGTGAATTAAATCTACTAGCAGCTTAATATCCATAGAGATGCCTGCCGGGGTAACGAACGCATGTGTGTGTGTGCGTGCGTGCGTGTGCGTGCGTGCGTCTATGTTAATAGCTAGTACATTTATTAATAACATCATCCTAGATTTATTCAAATATTTCACTAATCGGTGCCAAAATAGTTCCAAATCACCAAGTACAAATTTGTTATGGACAATTATTTCCTAATGTGATTATGATCCATGTTTGTATTAAAAGAGAATATATATATATATATATATATATATATATATATATATATATATATATATATATATATATATATATATATATATATTATAGCGTGCTCGTAGCGGCAATGCCGTCATGTGGCGACTGATTCACTCATTTATAAAACATTTGTACCTGACAGGACGCGATGGCTATGTGTTTGAGTAGCGCTTTGCGCCTGTAATGATAGCATGCGTTGTATGCTCCTTTGGGAGTTCAGATGTGTGCTGGGTGAAAACAGGTCTGAGTGAGGGATAATAATCTAGCTGAATAAGGCGCTATATAAATGTA
Source organism: Paralvinella palmiformis (assembly GCA_025642065.1). Classification (NCBI taxonomy): domain Eukaryota; kingdom Metazoa; phylum Annelida; class Polychaeta; order Terebellida; family Alvinellidae; genus Paralvinella; species Paralvinella palmiformis. Next base: position 53,591 of record JAODUP010001028.1, on the reverse strand, counting down.
TTTTATTATTATTTTATTACATATTGTGTATATATATATCCTGTAAGTGTTCGAGCAATTATGATTTTATAAAATCTCACACGTGCAAACTCCACTCATTAGCATAAATAATCACAAAATCGCATCTCTTTTATTTATACATTAGTCTTTTGTCAGTATATATTTTTAGTTTTAGACAAATGTCGGCGTGACAGAAATTGGACCTATATTATTATTTGACATAAATGATCGTTACATATTAAATATAATTAAATATATGATCAATTAACTAACATATATAATAATGACCACTCGATACAACGACTTTAATTACAGGATATGTTAATAAGTATCTCCGGTCATCATAAAGATTATTATTAATGTTGTTCTTGTGATCAATTATTCAAATTCTGACATTTATTAGCTCAGTGAAATGCTTCCATAGTCCATAGTATGTGTCAAATGTTTATTAGATTTATTAGCGGTTGCAATTCTGGCCTCAGTAAATGGCTGCCAGGATATGAGATGACTGTAGCGATTACAGGGTATCTTCATGAACCTGAGAAAGCAGTCTATGCAGATGTCAATAAAAGTTGCAGTTCGGATAGTAGCTCTGTTCGGATACTGAAAGTGAAACTGTTCATAACTTAGTCAATGGACGAGCAACATTGTCCGCTGAAACTTGCTATCAATATTGTTAATGTGTCAAACAGAAGACAGACGACGAATGCCATTATTGTCCTGACTGCGTAGGACGTGTTTTAAGTGGTCTTCGAAAGAGAATGAATTGCTACCAAATGGAAACGTTTCAAGCATGTATCAAGTTCCAATATTGCAACTCGCAAAGAAGGCCTCACACTAGATTTGGCCATCTCTAAAGAATATAATTCCACCATAAAAGGAGTTCCTTCCGTTTCTGCCTTTATCTCACTAGCAATAATGTGTTGTACAGTTCGTCATTAATGTGGTCAATCCTGATAGCACAGGAAGAAAGCCCACATACAAACCATATGAAGGCATAAATATTCAAGAATGTATGGAATTTACAGTTGTCTCACCATCTGAGTCAATGTAAAGGGTCAGTTGATAATCTTGTGTAAACAAAGGTTTCCAAAGTATCATTAATCACCATGCTCCCGCCTGTTGAAAATAAGTTGAGACTCGAAGCTCCTTGATACTCTTATAAGCATCGATGTGCTAATACAATTCGGAAGAAACTAGAGAATATGGTATCGAAAGTGCTTAACTGAACTGTGTACTTAGAAATATAAAGAGATATTTGTAAAAAGTCAATATACTATTAATAAAGAAGAAGTGTTTCTTAGATATAGAGATATATTCAAAATATCAAAATAAACTTCAAATTAACACGGAATTTGATGGAAAACAATTCAAACGTTAACTTTCAACGGTTTACCTTTTACTGTTCAGCAACTTCTTCATGAGGAAAACAATACTTATCAGGAATAAGTTATTTCTGATTTATCAAATAATACCTGCAATATCACCATCGCTGTGGATATTATATTTAAAGGTACAATTATTCAGATGTTTTGATCAGCTTTGCAGTTGAGGTCAATGAGAAAACCATCAAGTCTTCGAACAAGTCATGTGACCTAGATTAGCTGCCTTCTTGGCTTTTGATTAAGGGAGTAGTAAGGCGTTTGGAAGAGCATTTACCCCACATTAACCTCCATGATAGTTATCAATCTACTTATTATAGAAGTCTTTTAATGGAAACCTTTCCCTTTGAAGTGCACAGTGGCATTGTTGAGGCTCTTGATGACGGATACATGGCTATTTAGTTATGCTTGATTTATCTGTAGTATTTGATGTGATCGATCATATGTTACAACTGAAGCATTTAGAATGCTGCCTTGGGATCAAGAAAAAGGCCATAACCTAAGTAAGGTCGTACTTAAGCGTCAGAACCCATTGTTATGGCCATTATACTCAAGTCTACGTGACTTTACAGCCATATGATAAATGGGATGGTATTTCATCTTTAATTGAAGCTTGTGTGCAAACATAGTTATTTAGATTAACAGCAATGTTGAAGTTGACCAAATTCATTGTTTTCTCATCCAAGTAACATATGAAGAAACAAACTGAGAATCTTCGCATTCTTCTCCAATCATTTGCACCGTACCTTCACTATATTTGCCCAACCCCTGTACTAACCGTGCCACTGAGCTAGATTATTTTCAAGAATATTGGCGGAATAGAAGCTTGTTATTAGTATTAGTATTTATTTTAATTTTATTTTATTATTTATTTTTTATTTTTTATTATTAATGTAGAATTTAGTTAGATCAATTATGTTATGTGTGTTAGAAACTGGCGAAATATATTTGATAATAATCTAAGATTGGAGGAGATGAATTATACATGTAAGACTTTAGTCCAAGCCCTTATCATTTCTGGATTGGACTATGCATTGTTGAAGGCAATCAATCTCCTCTTCTCTCTCTCTCTCTTTTAATATATATATATATATATATATATATATATATATATATATATATATATATATATGGGTATTTATCTGCGAGTCCAGAAATGCACGTCTATTAACATCCATTCGCAACAGGGAATATATAACACTAGTTTTGTTCCAGCTCCATCTGGGTTACTGTACATTTGAGATCACTGTACAAGATCCTTTTTAACAAATTCAAAGTACTCATTGAATAAGCACCTCTGTATATACGCGATTTGATAGGATAAGGTGCTGGAAGGGCATCAATTATGTATATTTAATATCTTTTGACAGAAAACATTAATTAAGACAATAGATAATATCTTTTTCTGAATTGATAATACTTATAAGGATAGTCTGATTTTGAAGTAGTACTTTATTTTAAATTATAACTTCTGTTACAGACAAAGAGGAGTATAGGAGGGCCTACAGTTTGAAACACCCCAACGTAGTTGTCTTAATATCGAACAAAGCATCATGACAATGCACCGAAACTTGTTGTTCAGATAGGTCACAGGTAGTTGTAGTCTAGGGGTAAAAGGTGGGAACCACCGGCGCACGTCTTTCTTTCGGTAGTCACAAGGATACGGCTTGTTTTTGATAGCTCATATCAAGGTATCCTTAGATAACAAGCCACTGGGTATTTTATTGGTGTAAGTATTCCTTTGATGACTTTCTAAGAAACGTCTATGAGGTTTCTCTTGCATGACATTCATGTTTCTTTGTTGGTTTGAGCTTATCGCCTGTTGTCAACATAAGATTTTATTAAGTGAATATCTTTGACGATAAACTATTTATTATTATACTCCCCAGACTACGGACAGACAGATAGGAAGTTTCAGTTTAGTAGACCTCATCTTTCAGTTTAAACTCGACATGCAAATAAATAGCAGAAAACAACTGTTAATATTTAACTTATTCGTGTTAGAATAAATATCTAACGTCACAATTTAGACAACCATCGATATCGAATATCTTTTAAAACCGACACCTGTTTATCCAGCCTTATCGCCTCCTAGTGTTAGCTGTATAAAGGAGGTAAACTTCACCCTTCCCACCAATTATTTTCCCGTATCTACTACTAGTGCATTTGTACATACACCAGCAGCACCAAGAATAACAACACGAGATATAAATATATCCAGTCAAATATATACAACAAATACCAAAACTAAATTTGAAAGGTGACATTTTACATTATTTTATGATACGAACAGTTCGTTATGCAATACTATGTTTCGATTTGAACGATTGAACCTGTACAAATAAATATGAACATACAGCTGAAGAGGTACTTTGACCTTTTTCCCAGTTGGAATAACCTCTAAACCTTTTTCCTTCAATATTTTAATTATAGAACCAGATACGTTTTGCAGAAATATTCATGTACTTATCTGTGAGACGTCAATAATCACCCAGTTTGGTCACTTAAAGAGAGTGGAACTTCACGTGATACTTACTTAGTAACAAGGAACATCAACATAAAAGACTGAAATATGAATATACTAGATAGTTGATTTCAGATTGGTGAAGAAGATATTTAGATATCATGTTAGCAACAACAAGAGAGAGATTAATGACAGTATGACGTCATAGGGTATTTGTTGCCCCATAACAGACCGATAACAGACAACTAATAACAGCAACACATACAAAAAGGAACACCAACAAGAACAACAAAGCAACCAAACATCAACAACAATAAATATAATTATATCATTATACGGAGCTGGATCAGATATCTTATATAGTATATAAACGCCATATCCAGATAAAAGGAGCTTTTAATGTTTTTATTTAATGTATCTCTCCATTTTAAAGAACTAATGACTTTCCAGGGCAGCTAGCACTAAGAGCAACATGCCTTACACTCTGGTTAATGGAGCTGTACAATACAAAGTTGCCAGAATCAACCTGCGCGTCATATAGTTTCTTGTTGTCATTAACTATGATCCCTATAGTGACGATACATCACTCTCGTAATACTATTTGTTGAGGCCGAATAAACCACAGAAGAATTAGTAGACTGTTTGTGGATTTGAACCAGGGTGTCCTCTTATTAAACAATAATATGGTGCCATTGCCATATGCTAGTACTTAGCTCGAATGTACAATGTTATAAAATCATTGTATGGCTGTTTACATTTCTTTTAATTTATGCTGAAAATAGCTTCCTCAAAGTCTAAAGAATGTTTGGTCTTCGTGATGGTTTTCATAGAAAAAAAAACACACCTATTCCAGATAATTATGATCTTCTAGAATAGTATGTTTCTTCTTCTTCTTCTTCTTCTTCTTATTATTATTATTATTATTATTATCATTTTATCATAGCGATCTACCAATTGACAATTTGGTACTCTTTCTTTTAATGTTTTTAACGTTCAATGTTTTGGTTAATATAGCGTCCACGTGCGACTTGATAACGTTTTGTCAATCTGTTAATTTTAAGTATGAATACAAAATCCAGGATCCAAATAAATATTGGCTTTTGAATGAAAATTCCTTGTTATTATTATTATTTTTATTATTATTATTATTATTGTTGTTGTTGTTGTTGTTAATATTAGTATTGTTATTATATGCTTCTCATCGTCATTTAAGACACTGAAAGTTTCCATATGTCCCATTCATGCTGTGTATATTAATATTAATTTTTAATAAAATAAACGCTCACTCACACACAGCAACCAGTTTACCTTCATATAAACGGAAATAATTATTATTTATAAGATTCCTATCATTTTATTATTTACTCCGGGTGGATATGATGACAACATCTTGTCATTTCGCACCATCTTATTCCGAGATAACAATAATTCTTCGGGACCTTCAGTGGTATTTCGTCACCCTAACAATTGGACGTACAATGCTGAACACGTTGTCTAAGTAGCTTCTGCGCATGGTCACTGGATGGAAGGTCGTCCATAAGAGTACAATGTGATATATTCTACCACCCAAAACGCCCTCTATAGCGAGGGCTGGGAAACTGTCTGTGTTAGGTGAATAGAGTCACGTGACATATATAATGGATTTGACTTGGCAGCCGCGTCAACAGTACAAACAAGGTCAACGCGATCAACAAAATAAACAACAACGAAAGGGCAAACAAAAATATATATATATATATATATATATATATATATATATATATATATATATATATATATTGTTTTATGTATATGTTGAATTTTTGTTCTTGTAATGTAAACGTTTACAGTCGCTATCTTAAGTTCAGCCAGAATGAAACATCTTTAAAAGGATTTGTTGTTTTCATTTATATTCCGATTTTAGAGAACTAGTGAGCTTTTAGTAAAGTTAAGACGAAGGACAACATACGTTACTTTCTGATTCAAGGAAATGAACATTAGAAAATTATCACCGGCATGGAAATAAATCATACACATAAAACGACTACTCTCAAATGTTACACTCAAATGAGATTGAATTAATCTAAACATATATGAAAAATGATTAGATGGTTGGTTGATTGCAATGTTATCATATTCTCATTTTATCGTAGCAATCTAATATCATTATTATTATTATTATTATTATTATTTATAATAGTAGTAGTGGTAGTAGTAATTGTAGTAGTAGTAGTGTTAGTAGTAGTGTTAGTAGTAGTAGTAGTAGTAGTAGTAGTAGTTGTAATAGTATACATCTTTCGGAGGCACACACACCTACAAGTCACCATCCTGACATCATCTGATAATTTTTCCATATTTCTATTCCTAGATTAAACTATTTGTTTGGACAGTAATTTATACCACGTACCTGGAGTGGTCAATGAATACAATAACAACCAGAACTGCAGTGATCAATACGTTTACTGATTAGGTTATTCTTGTGGCCACTAGATGACGAGACATCTATATGAGTACCGGATGACATAGTACCGATAAATACGTACTTTCCAACGAGTGCGCTTAGGCTAAATGTGTCACGTAACAAATGGAGTGCGTGAGTGGGTGACTGATATTTTGGGCCTCGACATAACTCACAACCGGGACATGTATCATTCGGACTCCAACCCATAACCCGTAGATTAGGAAAGCTGTGTGTGTGTGTGTTTGTATATTTGCGTGTTTGTGTGTGCTCGCGTGATTGCTCGTGGTGTGTGTGTGTGTGTGCGCGCGCGCGCGTGAGTATATACAAAAAGTGAGATTTATCTACATGTACAGATGTTTCTTGCAGAGATTTAGCCAACTTACAGATTAATGATTTCTATGAATATGGTTAATGCCATATTTGCATGATAATATGATATTCTGACTGAATAGCTCTACTTTCTTGTAATGCATTGATAGTCGTATTGTGAACTAATTGTTACATTAAAGAATATAATTAGTCTTTATCCACAAGGATACACGGACACTTGAACATATACAAAGTGGAATATATGTATGTATGTCTATATCACAAATGAATTCCACGAGCTGGGATAGAAGTAACATTGAATGAATAAAATATATAACCTCAATAATAACTGTAATGTTGATGTGAGTTATGTTTAGTCCTTAAGTCGTTAAATAGTACAATTTAAAAAGGAAATTACTTACATTTATTATGTCACATTTTAATGCACCAAGGTGATAGTATTGGCTGACAAATTATAATTATAATATATTTTCTTCAAGACAAGTCTCTATAAAGACTTATATGTATAATGGTGAATGAGTGTGTGAGTGAATAAGTTATTGATTGAGTGAGTGAGTGAGTGGGTGAGTGAGTTAGTGAGTAAGTAAGTAAGTCAGTCAGTCAGTCATTCAGTCAATCAGTGAGTTAGTTAGTCAGTCAGTCAGTTAGTCAATCAATCAGTGAGGTATTCAGTCAGTTAGTCAGTCAGTCAGTCAGTCAGTCAGTCAGTTATCGGTAACTGATTGAGCGCTACGTCATTAGTCAAATGTCATGCGACTGGCACCAATTTTAGAAGCATGATAATAAACACCAGACAATCATGCATTATATGTTACGTGATGTCAACTTTAATGGCAAATGTAAGCATTTCGGTATCGATTAGCACCGACTATGGATCACCCTCTAAATATAGTTTAAAAAATAAAAATAAATTCCATCAGATATTGATTACAGTAAGTTATAAACTGTTAACGGGATAGTGGCGAGTAGACACGATTTTACGTCATATGTAAGCGTCATCTCAAATATAATTATCTTATAATATCGAATACCTTATCAGAGTCTGGACACAGTATCACATGAACTAACACAACTATTGCATATACACAGTAATAATATTGATTAACCAAATAATACCGTGCACTCATCAGAAAATGTTTCTTTATCGGTTATGATCTATATAGAGCTTGTTGGACTCCACAGCCATCCTTAGACGTCTAATGGGTACAAAGTCCTAAGAACATCTGTAATGGAGCATTATGTTTATAATGAAAAATCAGCGAAATTACGAGAACAAACATATTATGAAAGTAAACGCAGGATCTGAACCCTGCTGGGCGGAACTAGGCAAAAGCATTCGTTTCAAGGCTCCTACTGGACAGTGGAATATAAACACATCTTTGATGATTACAAAATACACTTTTACATGGGGATGCAAACAAGTCTATAATAAACCAATTCATATAATTAAATATCTCTTTAGCTAAAAGCGCCTGGTTGTTAGGTTTTTGCAATTTTTTACCACGTTAACGCTTACATGTGGTGTTACCAATACACTGGAACCAAATTCATTCAGAACTTTGGTTCATTATATATATATATATATATATATATATATATATATATTTTTTTAAAAATCAGATATGCACACCGACGTGGCACCTCAAGTGAGCATTTAATATATATATATGATGTATGTATATATATATATATATATATATATATATATATATATATATATATATATATATATATATATATATATATATATATATATATATATATAAGCTTTTAATACATCTTGAGCAATAAAACTCTTAATTTATGTTTTTAATAATCACTTCGTTTCCCGGTTGTTTTATACGGTACGTTATTATATTCAGTGTATCAACGCCCTTCAGTAACACTAGACCAATATTACTTCTAGATGCTATAAATAATAGACTATCATTCTAACTGTAGCAAGTATACCTTAAACCGAGGATGTCGGTAGACTTTGTGTTGATTCTTGCTTATTACCACACAATGTGCCGTTATTGGAGACCTAACAACATCAACGGGATTTGTTTACATTTCGTAATGTTACACAAACAGAAAATGTTAATTAAGCCACGGCACAACACAATCTACAAGAAAGGAAGCTTATGTCCGGATACACAAACGACAGGAAGCTGGCACGTCTTTAATTGTCATCTACATCTTCTCTTTGACTGTATGTATCAAAGACCCCTGGCCTCATGGAAGAGCACCAAAGTGCACTATATACCGGATTATAACAATTGATCAATGTTACCGTGGAAATATTTCCTGAAATTGATTAATAGGTCAATGTTCGCGTTTAATGGCACCCGTAATCAATAATAACAAAATATACCACCCAACGTCTATTATTCTATTTGCCGTATGATAACTAAATACATTAACCTTGTCTGTTAGTCTCGTCATGATGTTTCTATTGCTTACGTCGTTAATTTTATGAAATTGTCAAATGGGAAAAATTAAATTTACAGTAGAATGGAAAATTAAATCGTTATACCTAAGATGACATATATCGAGGGTTTGTTGTATTTAACTGGAAGATTGCTCCCTTCAAATGATGGCGTCTAAAGAATGAATCTTTCCATGACTAGTTTTTATTAGAATGGGTCACCAAAAATATTAACTCAGAAGAAAATAGATGTTAATTTAGGGCATACAAGTTTTTGGGGGCAATTGAGGGATGCTAAAATCAAATTTGCTGTATGCCTAGCTCACAAATGGCCAATAATGCCTCAAAATTGAGAAATCCAAGATGACCATCACCGCCTGGCTGAAATGTATTTATGTACAAATAATGTTGATTAAACAATGTAGAGAATTTAATGAAATGTGCTTTTGTAGGTTTTCATATATGGGAAATCCAATGTCATATTGAGTTTTGAGATCAAATGTCAAGAAATAGCTTGAAACTCATATTTATTGAAAACATTGTCATTTTTTAAGGTTGAATAATTCGCCGATCTGATAAGATCCACTATATTGCAATAGACCTTTCCAAGACAGAAACATTACACATCACCGAGGCGCTGATTGACATCATACTTGCACCAACAGAGGAATCAACGAGCATGCATTTAGAAGTGCGAGAGCAGTTGATTGTTTCACCCAGTCATATGAGGAATGTACCCCAGCACGTAGGGGATTAGCTGTGAGGCTTGTGTAAATCACAATATTTACCGGAGTAAGCTGCAATAGGGTATTTACTTAGCACACAGGCTCCTGCATCTGAATTTAATACGTTGAACACAGTTGTTAAGCGAATGATCTACGTAGCCAAGTCGTTCTGACGATGGACGAACCACTTTAGCCGAAGCTGCTGGAACTGAAGGGGTCGCTAGAAGAGTACAAAAACATACTTATGCCTTGCCTTGGAGGCCTTCACATTGCCATGAATGCTCTGGGTGTAATAGGACGACACGTGAGTGAGTCTGGCCTGAACGAGCTATGGGTAGGGTGTTATCTTTTGGAAGCCAAAAAAAATTTTTGCCAGGCACAAAAAATCTAAAAGGAAAGGGATTATGCCGGGTACACCGACGGGAAACGGCAGAATTTTCTTTACCCTTCAGCTTTGACTGTATGTATCAAAGACCCCTGGCCTCATGGAAGAGCACCAAAGTGCACTATATACCGGATTATAACAATTGATCAATGTTACCGTGGAAATATTTCCTGAAATTGATTAATAGGTCAATGTTCGCGTTTAATGGCACCCGTAATCAATAATAACAAAATATATCACCCAACGTCTATTATTCTATTTGCCGTATGATAACTAAATACATTAACATTGTCTGTTAGTCTCGTCATGATGTTTCTATAGCTTACGTCGTTAATTTTATGAAATTGTCAAATGGGAAAAATTCAATTTACAGTAGAAGGGAAAATTAAATCGTTATACCTAAGATGACATATATCGAGGGTTTGTTGTATTTAACTGGAAGATTGCTCCCTTCAAATGATGGCGTCTAAAGAATGAATCTTTCCATGACTAGTTTTTATTAGAATGGGTCACAAAACATATTAACTCAGAAGAAAATAGGTGTTAATGTGGGTACAAGTTTTTATGGCATTTGAGGATGCTGAAATCAAATTGTGTTGTACCCTATCAATGGCCAATAATGCCTCAAATTGAGAAATCCAAGATGACCATCACCGCCTGGCTGAAATGTATTTATGTACAAATAATGTTGATTAAACACTGTAGAGACTTTAATGAAATGTGCTTTTGTAGGTTTTCATATATGGGAAATCCAATGTCATATTGAGTTTTGAGATCAAATGTCAAGAAATAGCTTGAAACTCATATTTATTGAAAACATTGTAATTTGTTAAGGTTGAATAATTCGCCGATCTGATAAGATCCACTATATTGCAATAGACCTTTCCAAGACAGAAACATTACACATCACCGAGGCGCCTGATTGACATCATACCTGCACCAACAGAGGAATCAAAGAGCATGCATTTAGAAGTGCGAGAGCAACTGATTGTTTCACACAGTCGGATGCTGAGACTTGCAATGAATGACGAAGACAATGAGTACACACATAATGAGTCCACGACAAGTAGGATGGAGAAAGGCGACTCTGGTGAAGACAGCAGAGTTGCTTCGTTGAAACGGCATGGCGTGTTTCAAGATGGCAGTGGCACATTGGGGAACATAATCAACAAGGATGTGGTGACGCCTGTGAGTCAAGAATCTCTGCTTAGGCTGAGTGAGTATCCAGATAGTCACAAACACCTGGATCTCAAATTACCCGTTCAAACCAATATGGTCAAGTAAAAACTTATCATAGTGGAAAGAAACATTCTATAAACGCTCATAACAGCCGATAGAGCAGGGCGCGAGGTCAACCTAGAAAGCATCCTCAGCATGAACCCATGACCGTCCCATTCTCTTTGGCCAAAAGTATTGGTAGTCTACATTTCACGGCCAAGTCTGTGTTAGCAAACTTCCTGACGTAACAAGTGCAGACCCCTGGAAATGTTACTCTCGATGAACCCAACTGTATGCTCATTCATGGCCAAGAACTCGTAATGGCACTTCGAAAGCCTGATGACAATACATTTACTAACACTGTATTCAAGATGGTAGCAAAATACCAGATGATCGAGCTAGTCTTCGACAAGTATCAAAACGACTCAATATAAACATGCATAAGGACCAAACGCAAGTAGCACCACCAGCAGGTACGTCATAAACTACACAACGATGCCTCAGTTCCTCTCCGATCAAACTGGTCTAGCTGTATGGGATTCGTGGGAACTAAAACAGATCTCGCTCTACTACTTTCAAAGCATCTGATCAATGGCAGCTAGAGAGATGAACATGTATTGTAGTAGCAGCGGAGTTCGCCTAAGCGACCACTGTCAAGTCATCTAATCTAGATCTCAATGTATCCACTCTGAGTGCTGAATACGAAGAAACTAATACCCGGCTGATTTTGCACTACATCCATCATCATATCAAACCCATAGTTGTGTCAGTGTGTGATAAGATGTGGTTCATCTACTTACAGCACACTATGAGAGAATGAGATGTTCACGTATCTACATAAAAGCTGGGACGTCGAAGGCTCTAAAGTATTTCTCAGTACATGAAATTCGCATGTTACTATCTGCTGACCAAATGGATACACTACTTGCCCTCTATGTCATAACCGACTGTGATAGTGTGTCTCAAGTCAGTGGTCATGGTAAGAAAACAACCCGGACGATGTTTCAGCAACACCACACTGAGCTAATTGGCCTTGACAAAGGCGTTCTCACCGAAAACATAGTTATATCAACATATACATTTATCCGTAAGATATATAGCTTGCCCATGGTTGATACATGATATAAAGCACGAGTCAAGTTGTTTTGTATCAGTCGCCCACAAGAAACTCTGCCACCAATCTCAGATGCGGCGATGTTTCTCATCATACGATCACACTATCAAACAAATGTCTGGAACCGAACACAATCGCCATATGCTGAATTTTCTCCATTGATTGTAATGTGATGGATTCACCTGGACGGACAATTAGTGCCACGGCTACTCTTTCTTCCACCTATTACAAAATAGTGCAGGGAGATCGCGTCGTGTGGTTGTACGATTCGCGCACCTGCAAGCAACTTGGCAACATCTGCCGGAACACTCATGATGGCCAGGAATAATTTAATATGTGCAGATCTACCTGTGTGTACACACAATGAATGGACTGTATAATAACGCTTGACAGCAGAAATGACCAAGTCAAGCAACATGTTTCCTGCCAACATTTAAATCATATGTAGTGTGCTTCTAGGCATTACGAAAATGGGCGATCTGTGTTTCTGGTGGGGAGGGAGAGGGATGGGGCTTATGGATCATTTCTAGTCAACGAATTATTCAACGCTAAAAACGACAATTTTTATAATAAATATGAGTTTCAAGCAATTTCTTGACATAAGATAGATAATAGCTACACGAACACATATCCCCCCCCCCCCCAAATACAAATTCAGTTGGTAATTTTCAAAAGACTTTGCCTGAAAGGGCAGATGGGTTTGATAATTCAAAGAATCACGGAGTAGAATGCCAACTCCCCAACCTTTTTTGTGAATCCGAGCTGCATGGTGGAATGAATATTTAGTTGGAGTCACATTACCAACAATTTTCTGGTCTGAAACATTACCTTTCAGCCAAATATCTGGAATGACAAGAGCATCAAGATCCATATCCTTAACAACATTATATATTTCATCAGATGTGTTACATATTGACTGACAATTTATAAGACCAATACCAATATGTAACCTTTGACTTACTGGAATTTGTCAAACCAACAATTAAAGCATTTGAAAAGAAATTTAGCCTATTAAAAAGAAATGTGAATATCCACCTGTCTGTTGTAGAAACAAGATGCATTACCTTGTCGATGGTGCGAATTATTAATAATTCATTTAATTATATCAATCGATGAGGCCTGAAGGTGTGAGCGTTTATAGCAGCCACATCATATTGTGTTCGACAGCAGATTATTGATATTTAATATCGTTGAGCCTAATTGACTCATATAGCATGGTTTATTCAAGGGAACAATTAATGGAAATCAGGCAAAGTGTAATTGCCAGCAATGTTAGATTGGACTGTTCGTTATGAACTACAATTAAACAATTAAACAAGTCGGTATTTGTGCTAAGAGACCAACACACAGAGTACCAGAACTGGACGTAGTAGATGCATTAATGTTGTGATAACACACAACAGAAATGTTCCATCCCAGCTACCTACATCAACAGTAAAAAACAATAACCTTACCCAAAATTCACACACAGGATAATTAGAACAAGTTGAATCTTAGTGTATCTTTGATGAACTGTCAATCTCTAGGAAATAAAACAGGTGAGATAGTGGATTATGTCGTAGATCACGATGTTGATGCTGTTGCCTTGACAGATACATGGCTAAAAGCCGATTATCAGGATATTGCCAAATCTATTGATGATGTTATACCTGATGGATATACTGTTAAACATGTAGCTAGATCTGGTGGTAAGGGTGGTGGAGTTGGTCTGCTATTCCGAAAAACATTATCTGTGAAAGTCATTCCGGTGAAAGTAAAATCATTTGAGTGTATGGATGCTTGTATAATAACTGGTTTTGTGGCACTAAGGATAATTGTGGTGTACAAGCTACATCCAAAGTTCAAGAATAGTGATATCAACAGTAACCTTTTCTTTGAGGAGTTTGCGGATCTACTCGCAAACATATACTACTCCCTGGATATTTGATATTTCTGGGTGATTTTAATATCCACTGGAATAAACCCACATATACATTTTAGTACGTGAAGCACATCAGAACAACTGTGTTGACTGAGGTGCTATACAAATCATATTATTATTATTATTATTATTATTATTATATTATGAAAGACTGATATCCACATAATAACCCGAACCCTCACCCCTTGGTCTCTACCTTAAATATCAGTCTAGGAGTGGGTCGTTGGGTTCAAAACAGAAACTCTGCACTACCTGTCCACTGTTGTATGACGCGTCGTACGATTTATTATTATTATTATTATTATTATTATTATTATAATCATTGCTGTTGTTGCATTGTTTTGTTGTTGTTGTTATTATAATGTTTTAATGCGATAATCATCGTTACCCTAAAATGTATACCGTCTGGGCGAGTGGGATGATGTTATTTATAGCATAATTAAACTGCATGTTAATATTGATGTTTCTTCTGAATACAAGTACTTCCAGTCACATGACCTCGTCGTCTTGTCATAAAATGATTTCATACTTAGAACAATAACCTTTTATTGATGAATAGCAAGTTAGAAAGGTATGAGGTCAATGTGGCAGATAGCTAAGTATTAGGATGCTGTTTGTAAAATACGATAAGTTAGAGGTTCAAACCTTCGTTGTCTCGGCCATTATGAGTACCTGAACGATAAGAACAATTAACATGTATTATGCGACTATGGCCTCAATGAGATAAATATGATTCACGAGAGTTGAGGAGCGTGTATGACAGAAATGGCACAATAATAAAACGTAATATGTGATACCATTAGAAAGGTGAAAACAACTTAATGACGATGATGTAACTGACACTAGAAATTGTACGTATCATCTTTATATATTAATTATCTCCTGTGATCATTCATAACTAGAGACAGAATAGTTGTCAATATTCTGGATCTTTGTTTGCGACTGGATATTAAAGTAATAAAATGAATTGTCAATCCGGATCACGTTTAGCTTGATGATAGTTATCTAATGAAATCCTCAAGTCGTTACCCAGAATATCCTATCCAAATTGTTTGTATGAAAGCCAACGGAAAGCTTTTCGGGAGTTCGTGTGTATCATACAGTCGGAGAAAACCGATATTCAGTATTTTTGTCCAGATACCATTACTTAGATAATGTCTGGATTCACTGATCTAGAATTCCGTGAACCATATCAAAAGGACAGTAAACACTCAACTGAAGGGTAATAGAATCACGATACGATATCAACTAAATTTAATATATTATATTAAATAATTTGATATTTAATAATTTAGACGGTCAAATGATGAATATGTAGAGAAATATCCCTCAAACAAAACGTTATCTTAACCCAGTGATAACGTTGACCGAGAAATGTATACCGGAGTGTTCTAAGCAACCCTCTCCATTATTTGTAAGATACATGTGTGGACTTGCACTGATCGTCTTCTCTTCTTACTTCAACAAGGGATTAAGTGAGTGCGTCCACATGGCATTGTCTCCCTCTGATCCAGCCCAGTTATCGCCCACCAGAATAAACCTGTACTGAGACCTGGTGTGTAGATAATTAGTAGCATTATGTTGAGAGAGACAGAGAGGGACGGGGGATGGAGAGAGGGAGGAAAGGAGAGAGAGAGAGAGAGAGAGAGAGAGTGTGTGAGTGTGTTTGTCAAAAAACCTAGAATTGGTGATAAAACCGTTTGAATTATATATTGAACAAAACCTATGGTTTCTGTAGCGAGATCATTGACCGTAAAACGTATGGTTCATTTGAAACCATGTACTCTCATCCCAAATTCGATGATATTTATCATTCTTTAAGAAATCAAGTCGAATATTTCTCATTTTTGAATGTCAACGTCGTCAGTTACTTTACCGACTGGTCGTTCTAAAGAGTTCACTACTTCTACTACTACTACTACTACTACTACTACTACTGCTACTACTACGACTACTTTTACTACTACTAATCTTTCTCCTCCTTCTCCTCCTAATACTACTACTACTACTAACTACTAATACTTATACTACTAATACTGCTGCTTTTACTACTACTACTACTACTACCACTACTACTACTACTAAATAATAATAATAATAATAATAATAATAATAATAATAAATAACTGAATACAATTAAAAATAATAATATTAATGTGTATTTAATAAAATGCGCTTGTTAGCAGCAACCATTCAGAGCCTCTGTACAATGCTACCCCAATTAATGTATCCAGAAAAACCATATTAGAGATTTAGATGATAATCCTTATTTATCTGTGAATGCGACCTTTAATCGGTGTGTTTTCAGAACAGATTAAAAGTTTTCAAAAGATGACACGTTTCTAATATTCGCCGGGGAACCCATTCCACAAAGTCGGGGCTGGAACATTAAATGCACTCTCATCATATGACTTGAGCCTCAACGCAGGCATTTGCAATGGTATCTAACTGAATGGCCTGAGTTTACGGGGTGATTTTCTAATGGAAATCTGTTCACACAGGTATTTAGGTCCAAGGTCATTGATCGATTTTTAAGTTGTCAATAAAATATTGATATTGTGTCTAACAGGTAACTAATGCATTTATTGAACAATTGCAGTTATATTATCATATTTCCGATTATTTGTCACTCTGCTAGCTACACTATTTTGAACTTACTGAAGGCGATTGATATTATAATCAGATATGCCATATAACGGGGAGTTACATAAGTGGACACGAGATGTAACGAGCATCGACCACAATAACAAATGTTTATTATATCAAGTAGTAGTAGGCATCTCAACATACTGATACTATATGTTAATAATAAACAAATGACACCTCTGTATCTATGAACATCATCTTCATTAGTGTAAAGTGAGGTAATGTCCCGTTTATTTTGATGTATCTAATGTGTGATGATACTTTACACAACTTTGTTATGATAATAAGCAAATGATATATTAATATCGCTTGTTTCTGATCATAGCAATGGTCTTTCCTTTTTGATACTACGTATTAGGATAGAAGTCGTTAGATTATCGAATTTCAGCAGAATTGGGAACTTCAAAGTCGTCAATCGATTGTTAATTTGTGGATATCGACTGTGATTAATTAACATATCAGAGTATCAAAGATTACTGACATCTACCAGTTATTACATTTAACATCAAGAATATCATCCTATCAAGCTAATTATGGTATCAAAACTTATTAGGGTATCAAAGATTACTGACACCTTCCAGTTATCATATTTCACACAAATAGGACATTATTAAACTTATTAGCAATCTGGCATCATTTGCTCGTTTTGACACCCACATGAACGAGACCAGGGTATTGAGTATCCCACTGGGTTAACATCGAACCCAAACTCGAACAAAAGACATACTTCTGACGTCATTTCCCCAAATCGATCTTTCTCAGTACCTGACACTGTCACATCTAGACATCTTGCTCTAAAGTGACGTCATTTCTTCGAAGGGTAAAATTGTTGAAATGTAATTTTATAGTGATAAACACTGATGCCCTTTTTCTGCCAGGTAAGTGATATTTATCAGCTGAAGATGACTATTTGATTGGCAATGATTAGGTGTGATCACAATGCATCCTTTGTGTAAACCATTTTGGCAATAATAATATTTGGGCGCGTTTTTTGCTGAAGTATCCTTAATTCCAAAAAGAGAACATATTTGTTTTACTGGAAGTGGGTGAGAATTTAATTAAATTAGAGTAGCGTCAAGGAACGAAGTCGAGATGAAATTGGATATGACTGTTATATGTTTAAGTGAGTGTTTGTGCAAGTTAGATACTGCTTGGTCTGTCTGTAATATAGTTGGATGTCTAGGAGCGTCAATACTCTCATATTACATATCGGTCATATAGGTCATAAACCATAAATTCTTCTACATATCATGTCGAATAATGTACTTACTGTGACCTCTGCCTGTTAACCGGAGTATCAAACTAGTATGAGACAACTAGTAGAAGAAACTATTACAACTGTAATACAACCACATTATTTAACTTGTATCATATAGTTAGTGCTTATCTTATCCAGTAATGTTGTCTTCCTCAACATGTTAATGTTACAAAAGCTGAAACAAACAATTCTGTTAGTTTCTATTTAAAGACAAATCCGGAGAGTAATAACTCGATCACTTCTCTTTGTCTAATGTATCAAGTTACTATCACTTATGCTAGACAAGTTTTGTTAGTACTGAGATGTTGAGCATTCATTTAGATTTAGATAATGCTCTGTTTCTTAAGAAAGAGAGAGGGTTAAAAAAATAATCAAATTGTGTGTTTTAATATATAATATATATATATATATATATATATATATATATATATATATATATATATATATATATATATATATATATATATAGGTAGATAGATAGGTAGATATATAGATAGATAGATAGATATTGATTGATTGATGTATTTATTTATTGATGTACAACGAGAGAAAGAGAGACCAGAAGGGGAAACCGGAATTAAAAGCATCACATGTTCGTGTTGTAAAACTGTTCATCAACAAAATATGAACATTTCATAACTCAATTCCAATAAGCAATTCAACTCACATTCACAGTAAACGACACAACCCTCTAGAGGGAGCCACCACTCAACGGCTGTCAACGCAAATTCATTCAATTAGTCATGTGACTCTGTTCAGCCTCCCAGCAACTGGCATACAAAGGACAAGCTAGTCGATATAATGACACTACTTCTATAGACGGAACGCCATCTAGCTGCAATGTGAGGAAACTAACCAGTAAATGCGTTCATCATTGTATGTCTAGTTGTTAAGGTGTCAAGAGAACACTCCAGGTACGTGGATGGAATTAATACCCAGAATAAATTTCTATTTTCTGATAAATCAATGCTAGAAAGTGTTAGTCTTTGTTAGTGTGGATGTGTGGCGTGCGTGCATGTGCAATT
The DNA here is from genome assembly GCA_025642065.1 of Paralvinella palmiformis. Classification (NCBI taxonomy): domain Eukaryota; kingdom Metazoa; phylum Annelida; class Polychaeta; order Terebellida; family Alvinellidae; genus Paralvinella; species Paralvinella palmiformis. Next base: position 34,276 of record JAODUP010001028.1, on the reverse strand, counting down.
CGACCGTGTTTTGCCCAAACCACTTCATCACCCTAGACGATGACAAAAACCCAATGACATGGTCACAACTAAGAAGTTGGGCTTCGTACTTCTTCAGATTTATTTATGTATCTGGACACAACGGCCCAGTAATCCGTCATCAAGATCCCTGATGGTCTGATGGAGCGAGTCAGTTTGACCTTCTAACCCTGTCACAACAATTACATATGTAAAATGAGTGCATTACCTTTGGCTTATGGCAAGGATTACAGCAGATTACACTCACTAACTCACTCACTCACTCACTCGATCACTCACTCACTCACTCGATCACTCACTCGATCACTAACTCACCCATTCAATCACTCACTTACTTACTCACTCACCCACTCACTTACTCTCTCACTCATGCTGTTTATCGCCAGACAGTTGTTGTTTGTGTCGTGTTCATGATAGTGGTAGTGACGCTAATTAGGTTTGACCATGATCAATATCATCGTTTGTATTACACAAATATATTCACGACAGGTAAGAATATTTCGACTTAAATATGATTAATTCCAACAGCCCAGATTTAATCTGCAGAACAAATGTGTTTGTATGAAATTTAGATGCTACTAAACTGTTTGTATTATGAAGGGAAAGAACACGCACGCACGTACCCACGTACGCACGTGTCGATATAATACACACATACACTACACGCACGCACACACGCACACACACGCACACACGCACACACACACACATATATATATATATATATATATGTATATATATATATATATATATATATATATATATATATATATATATATATATATATATATATATATATATATATATATATATATATATATATATATTGGCAGGTGATAATAAATGTTCTTTGCTGAAGTGTCCTTAATTCAAAAACAGATTTATTAAACTGGAAGTGCATTAAAATTTAATTATTTTGTGTAGCATCGAGGAACTGCCATGTCTGTCTATAATAGGGTAGTATGTCTAAGTTAGCAAAAACAGTTATATCACATATCCGTCATAATATAAAAATTATAATACAAAAATTATTCTCTATATCATGTCGAATTGTCAAACTTACACGAGACAACTATTAGAAAAAACTACTCCAACCGTAATTAAATCAGCTGAAGATGACTATTTGATTGGCAATGATTAGTTGTATTATATAGTTAATTCTAATCTTATCCAACAATTCTCTCTTTCTCAGCATGTTAATGTTACAAAAGCTGAAACAAACAATTTGTCTTAGAAACAATTCTGCTATTTTTCTATTTAAAGGCAAATAAACTCGGCTAACCGTAATAATCTTGGTCGATGTTTAATATCATGAGAGTAACAACTCGATTATTTGTTGTTGTCTAGTGCATCAAGTTACTGTCTGTTATGTTAGATAATTCTTGTCATAACTGAGATGTTGAGGGTTGATTCAGATTTAGAACTTTTATAAATTGGTCTTGTGAGTCCTTGCAGTGAGAAGAATGATCTGTGAGAATTAAATAATTAGATTGTGTGCGGGTGAATAGGTAAGTAAATAGATAGATAGATAGATAGATAGATAGATAGATAGATAGATACATAAATAGATAGATAGATATATAGATAGATAGATAGATAGATAGACAGATATATAGATAAATAGATAGATTGACCGATAGATAGATAGATTGCAACGAGACAGCAAGATAGAGCAGAATGGGCAAACTGAAACGAAAACTTCACTTGTTCGTTTTTTAAAACCCGTTTATCAACAGAAAGTAAACATTTAATAAATGGACACCAATGAGTGATTCAACTTACATTCGAATTTAATGATAGAACCCTCTAGAGGGAGCCATTCCTCGACATCTGTCAAGGCAAATTCGTTCAATTAGTCACGTAGCTCGGTTTAGCCTCCACAAAATCGCCAAATAAAGGACATTCTAGCCAATACAATGGCATGTAATACTCATATAGACGAAACGCCACCCATTTGCAATGTGAAGAAACTAACCAGTCAACGCATTGATCATTGTATGTCTAGTTGTTAAGGTGTTACTAGAACATTAATTAATATCCAGAAAAATGCTATTTTCACGGAATTAAATACTGTGTGTGTGTGTGTGTGTGTGTGTGTGTGTGTGTGTGTGTGTGTGTGTGTGTGTACGTGAGTTTGTGTGTATATATGAATGTGTTTGTATGTGTTTGTGTGACTGTGTGTGTCCGATTCGACAGTCCTTTGCCCAAAACACTTCCGCACCCTTGACGATGATGCCAAGGATATAATTAAGAATTTGGGTTTAGTATTCAAGTCAGATGTATCTATGTATTAGTAGACAACGGCCTCATAGTCCGTCAACAAGACCTACGTCTGATGGAGTGAGTCGGTTGGCCCTCATAACCCTGTCCCGAAAATGATATATGACCTTCGTAAAAATGAGAGGATTAGCTTTGGCTTATGGCAAGGATGAAACAGTCGGAGGAAGATGGTGGTGATGTCTTGACGGAGGATGTTAGTAAACAAGTGAAGCTCCTCGGTAATGGCTAAATAACAGTTGAACGAACTGTCCACTTGGTGGATGGGGGTATTTCATCAACGATAATAAGCAACTAGTTTCCTCTATGGTACGAGTTATAGAGGGACGATTCTGTGGCAGCTACATTAGCTTGGCTGGATATGTTGAGGCATAATTTACGTTTAGACTAAGGTAATCATTTTCACCTAAGAGCAATGTCCTTGATTGGACATCGCCAGAAGAAACTGTCTCTCTTTCTCCCTTTCTCCCCTCCCTCCCTATATGTGTGATTGCGTACGTTAGCGCCCATGTATTTGTATGTAAATTGAACACCATAGATTCTGTATCTATATAAAAAAAATCCAATAAGTTGAGCGTGGTAGGCAGAACAAACCTAGATTATAAATTATGATATAACTACAACAAAAACAACAACAGCTATCATAACAACCACAACAGCAGCAATAACAACAACGACAATTATAATAATAATTAAAAAAAATTAATGAAGCTTCTTTCCCAAAAGCAATATTTATTTACGGCGGGTAGAGTGTTTGGTTCTCAAAATCAAAACATTTATAAATCCATTAGAGAAATGTTTTACCAGAAATATGATATTTGCATCATATTGGAGCTTGGTTTTAATAACTGACAGGATGGTTCATTGATAGAGGGGCATATCAAAATAAGAGAGGACATCGGTTCGAATCCACCAACGGCCGAATAATTATATTTCATATTTGGACTAAACTGAAAGGGATATAAATTAAATGAAACATTAGAAGGTGGTTGACCTTGAGATAATGACACCATATCTTTTGTGAGATGTACACGAATTCACATCTATGCAGCAATATAATGATATTTATTGTTACACATTTTGTTGTCTGTTGGATCGCAAAGATCATAAATAATAAACTGGTTTAAATGTTATAAATATGCTAATTTAAATAAGTGGATTTTAAGAAACTTTCAAAATATGTCTTTACTTGCTACGACACAATTACAAACACAATCATATATCCATGTTCTACGGTTATATAATTTGTTACTAATGAAGTATTTCATAGAAGTACTCGTCTCTATAAGTGATCAAAATTAGTGCTGTATACAAGTACAGATATAATTGTACATCGTCAATTTAGTTCAGGGATTTTGATTTTCGAAGAGTTATTAAGCTTCAATAAACCTTTGTTATAAATGGTGTGAACATTTTTAATAGATTCTTCAATTTAAACTTAAGCGTATCCTTGCATAACAAACATTTCGTAAAATAAGATAAAGATATGCTAACTGTTTAAAATACTAATTTGGGTATTTATTGTAGAATGTGGAGATGAAATGCTCACATATTACCTAATCGTCTTTGGGACCGCTATTGTATGAACGTATGTCTTGAGAGCTGAGGCAGACAATTAGTTCTGATGGAATTACTTGTCTCATCCCATTAACACAATTTGGTCCGATTCTCTGTTTTAACAGGTGTTTTAACAGGTGTTTTAACAGGACTTGATGGGTATGTGTCTGTGTCACGTGTTGTGCCTACAATGGCAGCATGCATTGTATACTCACTTAGGAGTTGATGTATATGCTGGATGGAAGCAGGTCTGAGCTAGAGATAATAATATGGTAAAGCGCCTTAGAGAAGCTAACTAGCTGGATTGGGCGTTATATAAATGGCACGTATTATTATTATTAGTAGTAGTAGTAGTAGTAGTAGTATTTTAAAGACAGTTATTTAATGAAAAATGCATGTTAACCATAAGCGATGGATACATCTTTTTTATATTTTAAATATCGGTTTTGGGCGCAATAAGAATAAAAATATGTCTCTGACATTCACCATATAAAAGGTTTCACTATCATAATATCCAATGGATTGTTTCCAACTATATATGTTAAAATAAACAATATGGTTGTTCCCAAATTGAATAAATCTAATATCCTAGACGAAGACAATATATTATAACAATAACACTACTACTACTAATACTACTACTACTACTACTACTAATAATAATAATAATAGTAATAACAATAATAATAATAATAATAATAATAATAAGTAATAATAATAATAATAATAGTACAAGTTTCACTGTGTGTGTGTGTGTGTGTGTGTGGTGTGTCTGTTTCCGTTTATCAGGGGGGGGGGTGTTTCCGTGTGTGTGCATCTGTGTGTATGTCGGTATGTCAGTGTGTTGGTGTGTTCCAGCTAATCGCTTTACGAATGCAACGTATATATCACGTCAACATGCACATGCAGGCTACGTACAAAAGCGGAAGCACATACACAATTGCCGTATCATACCACTGTTTGTAATAAACAACACGTGCGTGTGGTTCAATGACGAGTTACTACATACCCAAAAAAACTTCTTTGGCACCACAATTTTCATTCAGCAATAATTTACTTTGGTTCAAATAGAACATTTTGACACCACAGATAAGTGACCTCAGCTTTATTCTTGGTTCGAATAACTAAACATATTTTATATATATGAACCAGATTGATAGACGTCCGACTAGTACGGCGTCATAAGTTATTCTCTAACCTGAGTGAAAAGTCAGCCCTTTCATGGGCCCTTGGCGCGTTAACCAACATTACAGTTTGTTGAATACGTGATAGGCTGTACACTACCTACATATGGAAGCAGTGAAGTGTTTAGCTTAAAAAACAAAGTAGCAATACTGCACAATGTATTATTACTGGACTAGAAGGAAATATCGCCTCAATCCTGAGTAAATACTACGATTTATTCAAATCTAACACCTAATCCTGACATGTTTCCGATCATCACTTAGTAAACGTTCATCAACATCTAAATTAACGTCCTAAAATATATGTATTTAGGTATGGAGGGATCTATTTGACCTATAATCGAGAACACCAAATGGCAGGATAGGGGTTATAATAGCTATACATTCAACAATTTTCCTATATTAGTGTAACTTAATTACTCACAATATGGAAGAAAATCTGTCCGGAACTTAATACCCAGGGTGATATTTGTAGGAGTAATAAGTGCGTACATTTGTGTGTGTTTATGTGTGTGTGTGCGTGTGCGTGTGCGTGCGTGCATGCGTGGGTGGGTGGGTGCATGTACACATACTTCCATATCATTGCAAAGACTATTGAGAATAATTTGTTAGATCCCCAAATCTAACATAATCCTCAGTATTTCAACCCTTACATCAGTTTTCTAACATAACTCACAATAATTTCGTAAACTAGACAACAAGTGATCACTTTGTTACTATGCAAATCTTAAACCTCGACTTAGAGTCTTAAGGTCGGTGGAATATATTTGTCTTTTAAATGGTAAAATAATAGAATTGGACTGAAGACAAATTGCTCGTATAATCTATTCCAACAGATTTTGGAGAAGATAAATTTACTGGATCAGATTGGAATATCATCCTATATAGATACTGATATATATGGGTGGAATACCTAGTTAAAAGGACGATTCATTTACACCTTTCAATTCAATTTATTGATGTTAGGATGATATAATTAAATTCTAACCAATTGTCAATAAATCTGCTGTTGACACATATCTGCAGAGGACACGGCTAAATTGTATTACTTGACACCTTTGTTATCATCTGGCCCAGACATTATTAGATGACATTAAATGTTATTATTTGACATAAAGGATGACATGAATTGCAGTCACACCTAATAAACATCACCGGAATAATCCACTAGATGGCGTAATCTACTCAAATAGTATCAGCTCAAAAACATCAACAGAAACACAAACAAATCGCCGTCAATGTTAATCTGCAAGTAACATTTTAATATAGCTAATGCGTCAGTTAAGAGTAGGTGTTGTAGAAGTATCGATGCTAAATACAATGTGAAATTGGTTTTGACCGATTGTGTGAGAATTGTATGCTTTATTGATCACGAAAAATAATTAATGTATTATAATCACCCTGCTGAAATAAACGCGAGAACTCAATGAAGTTTCATGCAAAGGGTTAAAATAAGATAAATAAGATGACTTATATTTTATATTTACGCCATATATATATATATATATATATATATATATATATATATATATATATATAGAGAGAGAGAGAGAGAGAGAGAGAGAGAGAGAGAGAGAGAGAAGAGAGAGAGAGAGGGCTCATTATATCATCTGCCGTATTAGTATTGAGTTCTTCAAAGAACTCTGAGTTGCATACCTTGCATTGAATTGTTATCTTTCAAAAAGCGTGATACAAACACATGACTTTCAGATCGAAGTCGTTTATTGTTAGATTTAATGAATGAGTGAGTTAGTGAGCAACCAAGCGAGCAAGACAGCGCATCAGCCCAACTACTGACTGATTGACTGAGTGAGTGACTGAGAGCTAGCGAGCGGTCTGTTTAAACTGCCTAAAGAAACATTCCAAAACAGAAGGAGGACACTAAACTGGAAGTTTACAGGTCCAGACTCTATTTACTTCGCTTCTAAGAAGCTTAACGAGCTGGATACTATCACCTGCACTAAACCACTGCCTTCACCCATAGTTACAAATCTGACACGATGACAAACTATAACTCCATGTTAGCTCAAAGATCACCTATGAGTTGCCTATAGTCAAATATCTCTACACAGACATTTTTATTTCTGATTCTGATTGAATTTCGTGTGATCTTTTTCCTATTAATTTTGGCAAATTATAGTAAATATCGAAACTCTAAATTATTTATTCCTATATTGACCGGCTACACTTCATACTCTTCACACAGGCACCCATTATCGCCATCAAACCTGATTGTGTCTTTGTGTCATATTAGGTTCATACTCCACAATGACCTAGTTTCTCAACCTTTTTAATACATTTTCTTTTTAATTTAAAAAAAAGAGAAATGCTAGATCAACTTCATATTTGTCTGTATAATATTAATTATAATAATCTTTATTATTATTAATATTATTATTATTTGTATTATTATTATTATTATTATTATTATTATTATTATTATTATTATTATTATTATTATTATTATTATTATTATTATTATTATTATTATTATGATCATCATCATCATCATTATCATCAAGCAGCCTACTCTTTCGTGGGGAAAAATCTGTTATAAATTTTAAAAATATAACATTTAACCCCTATATCTAACATTTGAGCTACCTGAACTTGTCAATCCAACAATTAAAGTATTGAAAAGAAATATAGGCTAAAGAATCGAAATAAAATGATCAACTTGTCTGTTTTAGAATGCAGTCACATTACCTGGTCGATGGCACCAATTATTAATTCATTCAATTATCCATTGAGTAAGAAAGTTAGAATGGTGTGATGTCAACATGGTAGATGGCTAAGTATTATAACGCTGTTTGTAAAATACGATAAGTTATTGGTTCCTGAACGATTAGATGAATTAACATGGATTATGTGACTATGGGTTCAATGAGATAAATAAGGGTCAAAGGAGTTGAGGGGAGTGTATGACTGAACTTGTACAATAATAAAATATCAAATGTGATAATATTTAAACAACTTAATGACGGTGATAATACTGACACTAGAAATTGTAAGTATTATGTTTAGATATTAATTATCTATTGTGATATTTATGGTTAGAGACAGATTAGTTGTCAATGTTCTGGATCTCTGTTTGTGACTCGATGTTAAAATAATAAATACAATCGTCAATCTGGATTACGATCAGCCCGATGTTATTTATCTAATAACATCTTGATGTCGTTAACCAGAATTCTATCCCGATTGTTAGCATAAAAGTCAAACGGAATATTTTTCGGAATTTCGTGTGTATCAGACGATCAGAGAACACCGATATTCAGTATTTGTGTCTAGATACCACTACAGTGATCGCGTCTGGATCCGCTGATCTCGAATTCAGCGAACCATGTTAAAATGACAGTAACCACTCAACTGTAGCGTTATGGAGTCAGGATATCATACAAATTAATTTCCGTTTAATAATTTAGATGAAACCCGCCTTTGCGCTCCTATTGATTAATGTCCTCAATCAACTCAATATACATTTATCAGACTAGGGTGTTCCCGTAGCATAGCTGATAGAGCATCGTTCTGTAGATCTCGAAATTTGCCTTCCAATCCAAGTGTTATGCACATGTTTAGTCTTGCGAAGAAACCCAACGTTTGTGAGTGAGAGAGGTAGTGATTTTATCAGCCTGGGAATTCATCATATATACGGTCAACTGATGTATATCTGGAGAAATATCCCACAAACAAAACGTTATCTTAACTAACGATCAGTAATATTGTGCTGGAAGAGAGTATACGTGAGTGTCACCATATGTGATCGCACTTGTAGGCCTAGATCAGGCCAGTTCAAGTCAGCCCTCGCTATCCAAATAAGGTATCATTACTGAGCTGAGTACAGGGTAAAATATTGGTTCATCCTCATAACTCATAATTCATAGATCTATTTATAATGTTTAAAGTGACAGATCTTTTGTTTGTGACCAACATTTGTTTCATCGATTGGCTTTTTTTCCAGTCCACTGAAAGATATTTAGAAATATCAGTTATAACAAACATCTTCTTTGATTCTAATCCCGACACACAAGTCTGGATGACGTCATTTAATAATGTAATTAGTCATACCCAGAATAAACAAACATTCCACAATTTAGAAAACTAGTTAATATCAAATATTTGTTAAAACAGATCTGCCTTTCATCGAGGCCTCAATTTACTTGAAGTTAGTAATATATACTGATATATTGACTTCTAATAAAATAAAATAAATATTAGGCAATAAACCTGGTTTTAGCTTACATCAAGAAAAGATCTGGCACCAAATTAATAAATATCTGACACATAATTATTCCATCTGATTACTTACACAGATCATTCCTAGATCAAAGAGTTATCAGATCAAAGTGTTATAGTTCGGTAGTTGTTAACATCTTCTGATGAGAGAAACAATTAAGTTGACATAATAAATTTGTTAATAGATATCGTGTTTTGAAATCTCACGATCAAAATAGGTTAAATTCCACCGCGTTTATAAATATTGTTTAAAAGTTTAAAATCTTAAAGCCTTAATTTTTTTAATTAGATACTGAACAAAGCCTATAGTTTTTGTAGCAAAATCACTGACCGTAAAACTTATATTCTATTCAAAATCATAAAAACTCATCCAAAATTCGATGATAGTTATCAGTGTTTAAGAAATGAAGTCGACTGTTTCTCATTTTTGAATGTCAACTCACTCGGTTACTTTACCCACTGGTCGTTCTAACGAATTAACTACTACTGCTGCCGTAACTACTATTACTGCTACTACTATTACTACTACTACTACTACTACTAATAATAATAATAATAATAATAATAATAATAATAATAATAATAATAATAATCACTTATTTATTATCATTGCAACGATCTGTACTTCAAATATCAATCATCAAATGTCAGCAGAATTGGGCAATTGAAAGTCGTCAATCGATTGTTCATTAGCTGATATAGACTGTGATTAACTAACATATTAGGGTATCTAGGATTACTGACAGCTACCAGTTATCGCATTTCACATCAAGAATATCATATTATCAACCTTAATGCTTATCTTATCCAGCAATTTTGTCATCTTCGACATGTTAATGTTACAAAAGCTGAATCTGGCATCGAGTTAACATCCCCATGAACGAGACCGTGGTATTGATTATCCCATTAGGTTAACATCGGACCCAAAGCCGAACAAAAAAAATACTTCTCACATCATTTCCCCAAATCTAACTCTCTACATATCTGATACTACCAGATCTACATATCTTGCTTTCATGTGACGTAATTTCTTCGAAGGGTTAAAATATTTTGGTGATAAGCACTGATGCCTTTTTCCTGCTAGATAAGTGATAGTTATCGGCTGACGATGGCTATTTGATTGACATTGATTAGGTGTGACCACGATACATTATTTTTGTAATGTTTTTTTTGGCAGGTAATAACAATATTTGGGTGCATTCTTTGCTGAAGTATTCTGAATTCCAACAAAGATAACAGATGTATTGTAGTGATAGGGGGTTGGAATTTAATTGTATCAAAGTAGCATCAAGGATCGAAGTCGAGATGAAAATTGGACATGACTGTTATATATTGATGTGAGAGTTTGTGAAAGTTAGATACTACTAGCTCTGTCTATAATAGAGTTCGATGTCTAGAAAGGTCAATACAGTCATATCACATGTCCGTCATATATGTTATAAAACATAACTTCTTCTATATATCATATCGAATGATCTCCTTACTGTGACATCTGCCAATTAACCGACGTATCAAACTAACACGAGACAAGTATTAGAAGAAACTACGCCAAAAGTTATAAAATCAAATTATTTAAGCTTCAATTAAATAGTTAATGCTTATCTTATCTAGCAATTTTCTCCTCCTCGAAATGTTAATGTTACAAAAGCTGAAACAAACAATTTATCTTACAACGAATTATGTTATTTATATATTTAAAGACAAACAAACTCTGCTAACCCCCAGCCGATGTTTAAGATCCTGAGAGTAATAACTTCATCACGTGCCTTTGTCTAGTCTATCAAGTTACTGTCTCCTATGTTAGACAATTGTTGCCTGGACTGATTTGTTGAGTATTGGATGGCCCAGTATTAGGGAATCTAGATGAAACTCCCCTCCGATAAGGCCATGATGATATTCTAACTTAGGTGGTACTGATCTGTGATTCTACTAGCTACCTATTCATTTGCGTCACTCTTAATTAACAGTCGGTATAAATCGTCTTGTGGGACTATTGTAACATTAGCTACTACAACCGCAGGATCTGGATCTGGATATGGTGAGTTTAGTGAAGCAGGTTAAACGGGTAAATAAAAGTTAAATGAAATATAATTTCGTTATGGAACCATATCACCAAAGTTTAGTACTTCTGTGGAAGAATAGTTTTGTGTTTCGTTGACTGACTTTTATGCTTAACCTAAGATATAACAATTTAATTAGGATATTTCCCCAGAACAGTGGGTAACTTCCTGGGCTGTATACCTTCAGATATGGGGGTCACGTCCCAGTTACCTGCCATCCAATGAATGATATTACCATAATGTATTAAATTTTGTCTTCCCTATTTTAATTACTTGTTTGTGGTCACTCACCTAAGTCACTGATGAAGACGATAACTGTCATAAAATACGTCCTTAATAACAAATGAAATATTTACAGAAGATGAGGAGCTGATTGTATTAAACACGTGACCTCAGCTTGTTGTAGTATACATAATATATTATGTTAGCAAGAGGAAGACAATGACTAGCGAGAGTATGACATCACAAGGTCCATTGCTGTAATACAAATATCCAAAAACATCCAAAACAACAACTATAACAACGAATATAAGCAACAGAAACAACAGCAAAGATAACAATAATAACAACAAAATAACAACAAAACAAAACACTACAACAATGAAAACAACAACACATTTAATCACATCTTATAATGAGATGGAGTATTCTGGATCGTGGGATAGCGATCTCTAGGTGAGTCATATCATACAGACATATTAAATTGTATATATTTCATTTCTATTTCGACTTGATAGGACTACGGAGTCAAGTTCAGTTACAATCAAGGACGTCCTACTTTGCTATCTGATTTATGGACATGTACAATAATAATCTCCTACCATCATCCTTGGCAGAACATGAACTATATCCGAGAAAGGTACATTCCTAATATTATCACCTGGAACCAATTAAACCTAAGAGTATATTAAGAATTGATAAACAATTGGTGGATTCTAATTATATCATGCCAATGTTCCGTATTTAGCACAAATGCGTAATATAATATCTGTAAGCATTATTATTATTATTATTATTGTTATTATTATTATTATTATTAGTATTATTATTATTAGTATTATTTACCATCATCAGAATAATAAGTATTATCATCAGCAGCAGCAGAAGCAGCAGCTACAACGGAAGGATCAACAGTTTTGTCATCATTATTGATATAACTTATCATCCTTGCCTAAATGTTATTCGATTCCCGCAGCTTGAGGATTTACTCTAAGTTGACATCCTGACACTATCTCGTCATATTTGCACTATTTTATTTCAAGATAACATTAATTCCTTCCACATACCTGGAACGGTCTTTCAACGCCTTAACAACCAGATTGACAATGATGAATATGTTGACTGATTAGCTTATTCAAGTGGGGATTAAATAGCGTGCCATCCATATGATTACCACGTGACATTGTTCCAACCAAAACACTATCTCTAGGGAGTACTGAGAATGTGTACAGAGCCACTTTAGTTATAAATAAAATTCCCTTGACAGCCAGTTGATGGTTTACTCTGGACGGCTGTGTTGTCGACTATGAAAGTTGACGAACAGCGTTATTATATAACGACATTAAATCCAATTTATGTTCCTTCTAGTTTTAGACTTTGATAGCTTTAGAAATTCCCTAAAAAATCATCAGACACCGGGGCCGGCAAGTCGTAAACGTTATCAGCCCTGATGAATCATTACCCGGCCCAGGTACCGCGATTGAATAGCAGCCCAGAAATCACAAAGCAAGCTGGACGTGCACGAAAATAGTTGGGGACAATGTATAGGTTAAAATATTAGTACAGGGGCAAGTGGGCATAATAGTTGATCTTTTATGGATGATCGGATAAATAATTGTCAATAGAAATGGGTTTACAAATATAGGTTTGGCGAGGTCAAGAAAAAGAAAAGAAATAGCCCTCAGCTTATTTTCACCATGTGATATGCAAAGCAACTAATGGTTTAGTTCTTAAACATACATTTTATTTCAGCATAAAATTAAATATCTTCTTTTTAGGGGTTCATTCCCCAAATAACCACCGTCGTACCAATGCTTCAGGTGTCAACAAGAGCATGCGTAAAGCATAAACATTACTTCCGCGGACGCCTGATAAGACTCAAGTTCACTCCCGCCTTCATTTGCAGGAGAAAACATGTTGAAAATGACAAATACAAATCTGGGTTTGTTCATTGTACAAATTATTGTTTCTTATTATTGTAACTGTTTTAGTTGCCGTGTGAAACGTAGAATAGGTTGAATATCAGAAGGACTAACGTGCCTGCCACAATCTAAAGATGCAAGCCCGGATCAGGAAGTGTCAGCCCCGGTCAGACACTGTATATATATATATATATATATATATATATATATATATATATATATATATATATATATATATATTTAAAATTGTATAGGTTTATGTTTAAACACACACACACACATAAATACACACACACACACATACATACGCACACACACACTCATTCACACTCACATATGTACCCACACACGAACGCACATACGCACATACACACACACTCGCACGCTAACACATACAATGTTCAATCAGTATTGTTGCCCTTTTAGTGTGGCCTCGTGAAAGAATAGTACGTTAAACCATGCAATGCAATGCTGTTTGATGGAGTTATACTCCTGGGGGTGTTTATTACTCTGGCAGGCATCTCCCTCTGTGTTGAGCTACGGACAGAGTTTTTTCCCCATATTATGAATAATTAAGTAACACTGATATAGCAAGATTGTTGAATGCATAGCTAATATAGTCCCGATGTGTCATTTGCAGTATCGGAGATCTGCCTGAAATTTCTTCTTCACAACTATAGACTAAATAGATCAAGCGGGTATACGCTTTATTTAGATCCCACCACACCTAACTGCATATATTTCTGAATGCTAAATTAGGCATGAACGTTCACTAAGTGATGAACGGAAATGTATGAGGATTAGCTGTTGGGTTTGAGTAAATCATAGTATTTACTCAGCATTGGGACGATATTTCGTTCTAGTCCAGTAATAATCCATTTTACAGCATTGCTACTTTGTGTTTTGAGCTAAATCACTTCATATATTATATATATATATATATATATATATATATATATATATATATATATATATATATATATATATATATATATATAGGTAGTGTAGACGAAATAAAGTTATCAAGTGTTCAACTGAAACTGTTATGTTGGTTAGCGCACCGAGAGCCAATAAAAGGTACAATAACCCTTTCACCCCGATCAAACAACAACTTTGCGACGGTGAACCTATCGGACCTCTGTCTGTATGGTTGATGATATATAGGTAGGATTTGTTTAGCTATTCGAAACCAGAAAGGAGTTGTGGTTTCATTATGTTTGTATGTATAGGTAACCTTTGGCCTACACCACATTACTGCTGAATGTAAACTGTGGTGTCAAAATGTGTTAACCTACTATTGAACCATGTGTACGTGTTGTTAACTACGAGCTGTGGTGTCAAATAGTCCTTTTTTATTTGGTTCCTCTTTTTATGCGTATCAACCGCTTCCCTGTGGGTGTGATATACGAAAATCGGATTATCTGGGATTCACATGCTGATGAGTAACCCAGACCGATATCGGTTTACGTATGTATAGACGTGTACTTTTGTGTGTGCTTAAATTCAACTATGTACTGATTTAATTATGCATAGACTAATGGAGCAATATATTTTAAAGGATGTATATAATAATAATAACAATAATAATAATAATAATAATAATATTTTATATAGCGTCTTCTTTAACTGCTCTAAGGCGCTTTACATAATTAAAACATAAAACATAATTAAAACATATTTTGAGCTCATATAGCACAAACACATTTTATACATTATAAACTGGTTTAAAATAATAAATATGCCAAATTAAATAAATGGGTTTAAGAATCTTACAAAATATGTCTTTACTTGCTGCCAGTTTAATGTTTTGGCAACTTGTTTCATAGCCTGAGAGATAATGCTCCGAATATTAGTGTATGTGTTATTTGTACCTTCGAAGGTGAATAGGACTCAGATCGGATAATTCACACTTGTATATATTTTTTGATCAAATCTCGTAGACACAGTCGTGCTGTTCCACTCAATATATTGAATGCATGAAGCGGGAACTTGTACAGTGATCTGAAATGTACAGGAACCCAGTGCAGCCGGAACAAAATTGGCGTTATATGTTCGCTTTTTCGAGTGATGTCACCAGACGTGCAGCACAATTCTGCACTAGCTGTAGGCGATTTGTCAGAGAGAGAGAGTAATATTATATAACAATGCATTGGCATAGTCCAGTCGGGAAATAATAAATCAGTGTACTATAGTCTTGCATGTCTCATCACTTATGCACTTATGAAGAAGTCCTATATTTATTATTTGATAATAACAGGACTTAGATATAGAATTCACCTGCTTCTCCATTCCTAGAGTACTATCTAATATAATCCCTAGATTTCTTACAGACATGGAAAATTCGTAGTTTTCTTTATATGTTGCTTGGATGAGAAAACAACGAATTCTGTCTTGTCCTTATTCAATTTCAGCATGTTGCTGTTCATATATGGATAGGTTTTGATGTTCTGAGCCTGGGCCATCATATATATATATATATATATATATACTAAAACACACACATGCACACACATGCACGCACGTGCTCTTTGTATACGTAGGTCTACAATTGTATAGATATGTGGAGATGTAGATCATTGTATCTTTAGATTGATGTATGTAATGTATTTATGTACATCGTGGTATAGGTCTCAAAGGATGTTTAGATGTTGATGTTCTGAGCCAATGCCACTATATACGTATCCTAAAATACACCGACATACACACACACATACACACACACACACACACACACATATACACATAAAACACACACAGCAGACAGTAACACACACACACATATATATATATATATATATATATATATATATATATATATATATATATATACACATGATGATGATTGTGTTTTACGGCCACTTTTATTTACATATATATACACACGCACATGCACATACACGCATATATACAAACACACTATAATGATCTAGCAGTATCTGTTAAATTGATAAATAATCAATTTTATAATAATAATAATAATAATAATAATAATAATGATAATAATGATAATAATGATAATAATAACAATAATGTATAATAATAATAATAATAATAATAATAATAATAATAATAATGTATACTTAATAAAGAGCTCTTATTAGCAGCAATTTTCAAATGCGCTGTACAATATTGCATAAATAATGTATCTATAAACATCCCATAAGAGATTTGTCTTTAAAAGGAACGTTGAACACGTGTGTTTTTAAAACGGATTTACAATAAAGTTGGGGTTACAACACTAAAAGCACAATGACCATATGACTTAAGCCGAAGCAGAAGTACCTGCAATATAATCTGACTGGAGGACCTGAGTTTTCTGGATGACTTTCTAATGGACACCAGTTCACAAAGTTATTCAGGTGCCATGCCATCGATAGTTTGATATGCTATTAATACAATCTTGAAATGGGTGCGCTATCTAACAGGTAGCCACTGTAATTTTTGAAGAATTGAGGTGATATCATATTTTCGAGTATTTGTAACTATGCGAGCTGCAATATTCTGAATTCGCTGAAGGTAATTGAGATATACGAGATTTAACAAAGCATGGACTACAATTACAAGTTCTTCTGATATCAAGAATATTTTTAAACAGTGCGTGTTCTTAAGATGATAGTAGGCAGCTCGGCGTACTGATGTGACATGTTCAAACAAGTTAATACGTTGACCAAAAATAACCGCTGGGTTTTTACTGACCTATTATAGGTAACTGAAGATCTACCCATCTGTAATGCTGGTATCTTTAGTGATTTAACACAATGTAGAGATGCCAAACATATAATCTTATTTTATTATCATTTAAACTTAACACATTTTGAGTCATCCATAGCCTAAATTAAGCAATACAGCGTTCTACATTATTATTGTGACTTATTGTAAAAGAAGCATCACTTGAGAGCGTGTTCTCTGTACCCAGTTTGTATCAGATTTCAACAACTAACAACAGGATAACAAATTTAACTCAACAAAATAAACATTATCTCTACCTGCTAAGACTATTTTATTAAATCTATATTATTATTATTATTATTATTATTATTATTATTATTATTAATATTATTATTATTGTTATTATTATTATTATTTTGTTGTTGTTGTTGTTGTTATTATAATGAGCCACAGGAGCAGTATCTCGCTGTGTTAAATTAATATAATTCCGTAATCTATTTACCTTTAAGTTACTATAATAGAGAGAAGAATTCGTGTTATTTGATGATAGTATGTTATTGTTATTAGTTAAGGTTATTCTAAAAATGTCTGAAACATGTCTGAAAACAGCTCCCTACTACTACTACTACTTAAAGTCTGTTCTGTTCTACAGCTAGTATTATTGGTAGTGAGTGACTGAGTGAATGAGTGAATGAGTGAGCTAAGTTCAATCAAATATGAACGCTGAAAGATGATATTTTCAGTTCAATTTAGTTTTCTCCTACTATATTGAGGAGAAATATTGTTGACTCATTCTAAATCTCGAGACTCTAGGGTCCATTATCCAGAAATATTGTGGTAATACACACTACCAACATAAGATGACGTATGAGCGCTAGTAAAACTTTGTAAAAGTAATCTAATATAAAAAACACATAATAAACACGATATATAGTGTTCTGTTATCACGACAACTTAAACTAATGTAATAATATATAATAACGAAATTTATCTAAGATAATAATTACACATCTGTTGTGTGTCCATCAAAATTTGATGGGTATTACAGATAGTCGATAGATCTTAGAAACGAATCAGATTATACATATCATTAAATGCTAATTATTCTGTGTTACAATACTCGCCACAACATCCAATCATTTAACCTGAACACTATTTTGTGACGGTCACAGTTATATATTCAAGATTTCTCCTATATACAATGACCGTTCTCTTCTTATTTGTATCCCCCGTATTCATCTTAAGCAATAAACCCTTTATTTATATTTATACAGAGCACTTTACAATACCTCGTTATCATAGTCTGTCACATGATTTGAGATCAGTGTAACACCAGACATCAGTAACACCAGGACACAAGACAACTTCAATACGCCGTACCCCATAACTGTTACCCAGGATATTAATAGCCTGTGTCGGTGTTTGCTTTTTATCGCAGACTGTGCCATTATTGGAGACGTAACAACACAAACGACATTTTTATGTTTCAAAATGTTACACAAAAATAAACTGTTCATTAACCCTCGACATAACACAATCTACAAGGAAGGAACCTTATGTCCGGATACCCAAATGACCGAAAGCTGGCACGTCTTTAATTGTCATCTCGCGTCCTTTCCCAAAGAAAAAGCTCATCGCTTCTTGGAAGGAAGACAAAAAGTGTATTGTGTCCCGGATTATAAAATATGATCAATGTTTAATATTAGGTATAATTCGTTAATAATAATTACCATAATGTTTATATATAACATCTATAATGTCATATTTCTGTCGTCGATGGATGAACTCTTAAATGACTTAATGTTTAAGACAAGTGATAATAGAAAATGTTTTACTTTCATCAACTCACAATTCATCTACAATTAGTAACAAGATCAAAGTGAATATATATACCCATAAAAACCATGCTAATGTTCATCATAGAAAACATTGTTATAAGGGAAGACGTTCATATACCTGAACAATTAATATCATGTCTTTGAAAAAGATTATTTTATTTGTTTAATCTCTTTTGAAAGTAAAAGCTAAGAACTACATCAGATGGTATTTTATGGGAGAACACTTCAGCCCAAATTGAAGTTGATGATGGCGACTGAGAAAATTAGGCCTGGCTACATTCATCTAGGAAATCAAAATAGGCGTAGACAACATACTGATACTGTGAGTACTAACATCAATGGAACAATAAAGGAACAACCATTTTGAAGAAAGATATGATCGTGTCATGGCCATGATAGAAAGTATATATTAGAGGGACGTTACTGTACAGGATCTTAGTTGAACGAATTTAATTCAATCTGGTTCGATAACATTGTAATATAGTGAACACTTGTGGTAGTCCCTCACTCTTTCTGTATGAAATCTAGTGTACACTAATGTGCGCCGTTCAATATTGATATGTGCACACTAATGGTGGCCATTTACTCCTGGTTTATATAATCTAATACGCACTGAGTGTAACCCTTCATTTCTGTTTCATTCCATTGGTTTGTCCATTCCCAGTTTTAGCTAAAATTGATATCCTCCATATGTCAGAAGGTGAACTAACATAAGTGAATCAAAACCGCACCGAGCTCATACACCGGAATAATGAGGTCCGTGTGGCATTACTAACACAATGACAAATGTCGGTTGGCTTTTCCGGTTATTTACATCACATAAATGTCCCGAGTAGCTCCAAATGAAATTAATATACACTATATATTTATCTCTTGTCATTAATTCCCTTACGACAACCATATAACCATGAAAAGATGACATCAAATCCTGCTGCTCAGAAAGCTTTGATGTGGAATCTTCAGGCCGAGAACTACTATAGTAATACATAATAGATGTTACTTTTGACTTGTTATCTTAACACACAAGGATGTTTTCAACAGTCCACGAAACAAAATGTTGATTCTCGACTTGTTTACATGAAAGAGAAATATTGAGATGGATGTAAGACTAGCGGCGAAGAAGAGGTTTAGGATGGTTTTTTTTAAAGCTATGAAAGTGACACTCCAGTCGTATCTCGAAACCACAGAACTGATTGAAAACATTTCTTCACAGTTTATACGATATTGATAATTCAATTCTAACATGACACCACAATATATGGACAATTTAGGATTTAAGTTAAATTATTCATTTAACATTTAAAATAGATATAGTGGTAGTTTCTTGACATGCTATAAAAAGTATATTGTAAAGGATAATATAAATTTGGAACTGTTTATTTAGGAAAACAATATATGAATGGTTGGCTGTTGATAATTAATTTGAATTCACACTCCCTGAAATTCGACTTCAATGTACAACAAGTTGAAGTTATTTATATAACACAACAATTCTCACAAACATATAGCATTCGTATTTCGCGTTCATCTTTCTTCTTTCGATATAATTAAATACTAAGCAACTTCCGGCAAAACAGTTCTGCTCTAGAAAGAATACGCTCAAATACAATTACACAATACAAATGTTATGATTGAACACAAAAGATCAATATCAGATAATAAATAATCAGTTAACCACTTTGAAGTACGTAGATCTGTTAAGATTTGATATTTGGATACCTTTTATTTGTGATATGTATTACGATTGAGTAGAGAGTATTCCTATATTAACAGACAAATTATAACAGAATGCTATTTAAAGTATCATCTCTACCTTAAATGGATGATTCATTATCTCACTTCTTACTTATGAATATGTAAATATTATGTCAAATTCTCCATCAAAGTCCTGGACTTTAGCTTCTACGGATTAATATAATAGCTCGTTCAAGTAATCACTCATATTACTGGTTGTAGTGTATCATTATCTACTTACCCTAAAATCATGGTCATAGAGTAAAAATCAGCCACTGGAATATGTAAACAAAATAAGGCATAAACGAATACATATAAATTAGAGGAGTTATTTCCCCAATATAATAACTGAATTATTACAGTGGTTGTTGAAACATCGAAGAGAAGCTATTATCTTTCATAATATTATCATCTTTAACATGTAATAAGTTATTCAGGTTTTGCTACGTGAAGATAAATGCTTTGATTCCAGAAAAGGCCAGTGTAAAGGAATTTTTAAATTACAGTTCTCTGGCGTTATTTGTTGGAAGATCACGTAAGGATTATGTCTTAAGTTGACCGTTTCCTCCTCAAATATATATATATAGTGGTTCTAACAGTAAAAACTAAATTTCACAATAACAATCTCCAACTATGCCTGATATCACAGATATAAGGAAATAATCCAAATTACTGAAGGGCCGCCATTGTGGCTGCACCGAATGCCAGATTTGAAGGCGGGATGGAGGAAGTCAAGTGCTCTAACGTCACCTGTGCCAAGAGTACACATATTTGATATAGACACTAGTTAGTGTTTTCGGTTATCCTCGCCCTTTCCTCGACGGTTCCGTTTCTTCGAAACAATCGGAATCAACCTCATCTTGTAAAGATTCTTCTGGCTCAAACTAATATGGCTGAATGTTAGTCATGATATAAATCTTCTGAGATTACTACGCTTTAAGACACTCGGTTGATGCTTAAGCGTTTTCAAGGCAACAAAGTGATCATTTGTCGTTGATTGAATAATGATGTTACGGCGTATTATATTAGACAGTTATCGTCAGGATTGAGATATTAAGGATTTAGTCATATTTGAGACTCTTACCATTCATTCTAGTTGCAGGCCTGTTCAGTGAACGTTTATGTGGTTGGATGTGTGTGTTTATTTCTATGCGTGTGTTTATTTGGGTTAGTCTGTATGTGTTGGTGTGCGTGTCTGATTTGTCTATTTCTGTGTTCGTGCATGTTTGTCTTTATCCAAGTTAGTGTGATGGTATAGATGTGTATACTTGTTTGGGTGTGTGTATGTGTTTTGTATTGCTTTTATTTGTCTGTTTACTATATATATATATATATATATACACACATATATATATATATATATATATATATATATATATATATATATATATATATGGGAGAGCTATGTGTCAGGTTAGGATTAATTTGAATTTTTCGTATGTCCGAGTCGTAACTTTTCCCATATTATCGCCCAGACTCTAAATTAATATGGAAGAAGACACAGTAAAAGTGCCAATAATTGACCTGGCTCCAATTGATATAGGCCCCCATATAGTAGTGTAATCAGGGGTCACATGTTGGAAAAAGTTATAGAACGCCAATACCTTCTATTAGATTGTTGCCATTAGAGACGCAAGGATTGCGACATTTGGCGAATGTTATGATAAATAATAATACTCGCCGCAAAAATTTACACACACCGTTGCAACGGAAATACCACATGACGCATTGCGCGACAGACCTTAATCATGTCAGTAACTGGAAAAAAGTCAACCGACATCTGTCATTGAGTTAGTGATGCCACACGGACCTCGTTATCCCGGAGTTTGAGTTCAGTACAGCTTTGAGACACTGATGTTAGTTCATAATGGGGATATCCATTTTAGCTAAAACTTAGAATGGAGGGACGATGGATTGAAGCAGGAGTGAAAGACTACCATTACTGAACATATTTTACGGGATTACTATTTGTCCTCATTAGATTACAATAGCATCGAACTATTACTAAAGCTACAGACTGGATTAAATTTATTCGACTAACATACTGAACAATAAATTTCATTTAATTGTTATCATATTTCTAGTCTGGAGTAAGTATTGTCTATCTTCCTGTTATTTAGCTTTTGTCCCTTTTAGCTCTAATTCTACCATTAATGTTAGTACTACCAGTATCGCCATATTGTCTACCGCCATCTCGCCTTCCATATTTGAATACAGCGAAGTCTTATTTCCTTAGAAGCTTAATTCAGCTTCAATTCCTGTTTTGTTCAGTATTCTCGTAATTTATTTCCACTACGAATATATAGATATGTACCTATGCATTCATACACTCGTGTGTAATATATATATATATATATATATATATATATATATATATATATATATATATATATGTATATATATAATTGAATTATGTTCCTTTTAATCCGTATGATCCGGTAATATGTATATTACCTGAAATATTCAGGTAATACGTATTTTGTTAACTGGGATTTAATACACGTTACCAGCAATGTCCAGGTGATATACATATTACTTGATTATACAGATTAACTCTTACACACACACACACACACACACACAAATATAGATAGATAGATAGATAGATAGATAGATTGATAGATAAACAGATATATAGATAGATTAATTGATTGATTGATTGATAGCTGGATAGATGGATAGATAGATAGTCCTTTTGCTACAAGTGAGGGCCTTTGTTATCTGTACTGGTCTTTTGCTACTATTGCTGGTCCATTTGATACATTTGTGCTCATATTGCTACCGCTGGTCCTAAAGCTACCCTTTTCAATCTTCACTTTCACTTATCCTCTTCGTCCCCAATGGGACATAAGGCCACAACACTGTTTTGCCAGAAGGTCCTATCTTCAGCTGAGGCATCAGCCTCACCCAATGACAGCCCCTTCTCTTTCAGCTCGGCTATTACTGTCTGTCGCCATGTCATATTTGGCCGTCCTCGTTTCCTTTTTCCAGGTGGTGTCCATCTCAGTGCCAGAATATAATGAGGTTAAAGTTACATTGAATATTTGTAATATTTCTAGTGCATCAAGAAATTTTACGTTTATCTTCCCCGATATCTAGTATATGAATTACTTTGTGTTTGCATGTGCGTGACTACGTGGTGTGTGTGTGTATGCTCTCTCTCTCTCTCTCTCTCTCTCTGTGTCTCTCTTTCTATGTATATATATATATATATATATATATATATGGGGTGGAATATTCGGAGAGGCATAATACAGTTGTCTGCGATCGCAATATTATGTTCCAAAATTAACAATTCAAATGATTATATTGTGTTTATGTTGTATTGTGGAAGAGTTGTGTCTTAATAGACATACTCTATTGGATATTACGTCCAGTTATCACTGGTGTCGGATAACAAAAGCTTCGAAACAGGAAACTATCCCTACTGATATAGAATGAGTTAGTTTTGTATAATTCCAATCTTATCCAGGAAATGAATCTTCTCCAATATCTGTTGGAATGGATTAAACGAACAATTTTGTAGTCAGTTAAATTCCATTATTTAACCATTTAAAAGACAAATATATTCCACTGACCTTAAGACTCTAAGTCAACGTTTAGGACTCTCAGAGTAACAAAGTGATCACTTGTTGTCTAGTATACCAAGTTATGTTAGCCAATTGTTGTAGTATTGGGGATTAAGCTAGATTTAAGGATCCAACGAATTATTCTCAAGTGTCTGCAGTGACGAGGAAGTATGTGTAGACACACGTGCATACACACTCACACACAAACACACCCGACACAGGCTTTTACTCCTGCAGTATGGGTATTATATTAAGCTGGTGGCAGAGTTTTTTCCCATGCTGTGTGTAATTAAGTTACACCCATATATACAAATTGTTCTCGATTATAGGTCAAATAAGTGCTTTAATTTAGATCGCACCACACCGAAGTGCATATACGCAGGGACGTTAATACAACCGTGGATGAACATTCAAGAAGTGATGAACGGAAATCTATGTGGATTAGCTATTAGGTTTCAGTAAATCACACTATTTACTCTGGGCTCAACATCTGTGGTGTCAAAAAGTATTATTATTATAGGTTTATTTTGAAGCACAATATATTACTGCTGAATGTAAACTGTGGTGTCAAAGTAGTTATCCTGTGTATGTAGTAACTTGCCATTGAACGACACCCACGTGTTGTTTACTACGAGCTGTGGTACAAAAAAAGTATTTTTGTACATGCTTCCGCTTTTGTAGGTAGCCAGCTTGTAGCAGCTTCACTGTGGGCGTGACATATTTCTCACGTACTAGGAGTGGATTAGCTGAACTCGAGGCGCTGATGAGTAGCCCAGACACATGTGTATGTCTAAGAATATATGCATAGATGTGTGGAGGTATATAAAATACACGCATACACACAAATACAAACGGACACACACAAACACACATACACCGACACCCAAAACCGATACAAACACATACATACACTTATACACACCGACACACTCACACAGCGACTCACATACGCCGATATCACACTGACACTTACACACACACACATATATATATATATATATATATATATAGAGAGAGAGAGAGAGAGAGAGAGAGAGAGAGAGAGAGAGAAATATCACAACTAATTACTAGAATGTCTTTCTCCCCTTTTTTAACCATTACAATAGATTAAAATATCAACCACAAAGTTCAGAACCGCATCTTCTGCGTGAAGTATCTTCTTACCTGTATCCTATTTGTCAATATATCAGAGGCCCATCAGTCGGTTGTCAGTTTAATGGAAGTCCGTTTGATCTCCTAATCTATACCCGTGTTTCCTGTATAACCATCGCGAAAATAAGCGCCTTTGGCTTATTCTGCGAAATCTTTCCCAATCTTTTGACGCCTCAGCTATTAACACGATTAGCATACATTTACTTATCCGATATTTTTTAACAAACGAAACTATCAGTCTATTTGTCTACCAAAGATAACGTAGTATTGGGATCATAGTTAGGTTTATAAATAGCATTAGGATATAATAGATAGATAGTAGATTGATAAAAATTGCTTTAAGACGAGTGGTAGCAATAGGACCAAAAAGATATCAAAAGGACCATCGATGGTAGCAAAAAGACCAGTATAGATAACAAAAGGACCTCATTTGTAGCCAAAATCTATCCATCTCTCTCTCTCTCTCTCTCTCTATATATATATATATATATATATATATATATATATATATATATATATATATCAATCTGTCTGTCTGTCTCTCTCTCTCTCTGTATGTGTGGGTGTATGCATGAAGGTGTGTGTGTGTGTGTGTGTGTGTTTGTGTGTTTGTGTGTGTGAGTGTGTTTGTAACTTTTAATCTGTATAATCTAGTAATGTGTATAATACCTGAACTTTGCAGGTAATGTGTATTAAATATCAGTTAACTAAAGACGTATTACCTGAATATCTCAGGTAATACACGTATTACCTGGTCATACAGATTAACGGCAACATAGATACAAATTGTATGTATATATATATATATATATATATATATATATATATATATATGTGTGTGTGTGTGTGTGTGTGTGTGTGTGTGTGTGTGTGTGTGTGTGTGTGTGTGTGTGTGTGTGTGTGTGTGTGTGTGTGTGTGTGTCTGTGTCTGTGTGTGTGTGTGTGTGTGTGTGTGTGTGTGTATGTGTGTGTCCAAATCCAATTTTAGCCCTATCACTCGTGTTCTAAATCTAATTAAATCCTGAACATCTCAGTACTGACAACAATTGGCTAACATAACAGACAGTAACTAGACAACGACAAGTGATTAAGTTGTTAGTTTGTAGATCTTAAATGGCGACTTTGGGTCTTAAGGTTAGCAGAGTTCATTTGTCTTTAAGTAGACAAATAATTGAATTGGTTGTAAGGCAAATTGTTTGTTTCAACTATCGTAACATTAACATGTTGAGGAAGAGAAAATTGCTGATTGAGATAAGCATTAACTATATAATACAAGCTAAATAATGTGATTTTATTGCTTTGGGAGTAGTTTCTTGTAATCGTTGTCTTGTGTTAGTTTGATACGTCGACTAACCGGCAGAGATCACAGTAAGGAGATAATTCGACATAACATATAGAATAATGTATGTATTATGACGTATATGACGGATATGTGATATTGTATTGATCGTCCTAGGCATCACACTCTAGCAGAAACAGAGCTAGCAGTATCTAACTATCACAAATATTCACATAACCAATAAACGTCATAGCAAATTTCCCTCTTGACTTCCTTCCTTGACGATATAATTAAATTATAATCCACTTTCAGTACAATAAATCTGTTCTCTTTTGGAATTAAAGATCCTACAGCAAGAACAAGCCCAACAATGATTATTACCTGCGCGCGTGTGTATCCTAATACCCCCACACATATATATATATATTATATATATATATATATTATATATATATATATATATATATATATATATATATATATATATATATATATATATATATATATATATATATATTGGCATTGGCTCAGAATATCAAAACCTATACATCTGTAAAAACCTGTACCTCCATTAAGCTATACATAATTAAATCAATACATAGTTAAATTGATGCATATAATTACTTATCTATAGATTCGTAGCCCTATATATACATGTTTTCCGCCCGTGGGTCCTAGACAAATATGTCACGCCCATAGGGAAGCAGTTGGTGTAAGATACAAGTTAAATACTTTAACGCCACAGTTTAAATTCAAAAGTAATTTGCTGGGGCTTAAAGGTAACCAATACATATAACCATTTTTACAATGGGTGAATAATAATAATGGCCGAAATGCCATTATGTTTTAACGTGGCTGGCAACTTCAAATGATGGAGACACATATTGTCTGTAATTTACAGCTTCCACGCGGAGATTAATTCAAAAAAATATTAAATTTAGAATATATGGCATATTCGGTAGAGAAAACGTTGACAGTTGCCTGATTTGATGAAAAACTCTTCCTAATATAGTGCCACGGCCGAGGGGTGAACCTGCGACCTCCCGCACAGAATGACAATAGCAATAAGTAAATAGTCTCGCACTCTAGCCATGTGACCACAGATGCTGATCCCAGTTCCGGTCTGAGTTCGAATAGCTAAACACATCCTACCTATATCAACCATACGGATAGAGGTCCGATAGGTTCGCCGTCGCCAACTTGTTGTTTAATCGGGGTAAACGGTTTTATGGGCCAACCAACATACTAGTTTCGGGTGAGCTCACAATCAAGTTATGTCGTGTACACCACAGGCGTCATCAAGTTGTTAGCCGATCATGATTAAAATGTGTGCCTGTCCGGGCGCTAATCAACATAACAGTTCCAGTAGAACTATTACCCAATCAGGATGAAATGTTTTGCTTCCATCAACTCTAGGCGCTCTAACCAACATAACAGTTTTTGTTGAACGCCAAATTGTTACCCGATCAAGATAAAAATGTATGCCTTTTATCAGCTCTCGGCACACTACTCAACACAACAGTTTCAGTTCAACACATGATAATGTTGTGTCGTGTACACTACCTATATATGGAAGCAGTGAAGTGACTTAGCTCAAAAATAAAGTATTAATACTGTAAAATGGATTAATACTGGATTAGGACAATATATCGTTTCAATCCTGAGTAAATGCAATGATTTACTCAAACCTAACAGCTAATCCTCATACATCCTGAGGGGCATTCCTCAAGTGACTGTGTGAAATAAATAGCTGCGATCATCGCTTCGGTTGGGGGGGAGGGGTAAATGTTTCTGTATTGGAAAGGTTTATTTCATTAAGGTGGATCTTTTCTGGTAGTCAAATTAATCAACGTTAAAAACGACCAATTTTGCAATAAATATGAGTTTCATGTAATTTCGTGACATTTGATCTCAAAACGAATATGGTATTGGATATAGGAAAAGCTATAAAATCACATTTCACATATCTCTTCTGAAACATTGGCTATTTATATATCTTCAGATATTATATATATATATATATATATATATATATATATATATGAGAGAGAGAGAGGGAAAAAGAGAGAGAGAGAGAGAGAGAGAGAGAGAGAGAGGGAGAGAGAAATACTTTACATTCTAGCTCCAAAGCATTATCTCTGTCTGATATACAAGTATCAGTGTTAGTTTCTGGCTGATGTACACATGAGTCACATATAATCATTAATTCGTCTTTTGACAAATAGTTTGGTTTTGATACAAGATCGTATCATATAATATACATCTACCACGGGACACATTGGTAGACACTAACCTCTAACGAACGAACACTAATAAAATCTAAATGAGATTAACTGATACAAGAAGAACGAGCTCCATTATACAGAATGAAGTATATTGTCCTGTAAATATAGAGCTAAATTACATATTGTTTTACAGTAATAGGACAACGAAACAAATGTGGATTTAAAAACTTTTGAAAAATCAGAATTACAATGTTTAAGAGACGTCTATTATAAAGAAGATAGAATTATTGTTTTCTAAGATTTTGTTTACGTTGGCTAAGCTAATTATTTTAATATGATTGACTGAATAATTATCAAGAATTTAAAAAAATTCAAATGATAATTTGACGTCGCTAGAAATGACTAAAGTTAATAAAATATATAATTACACTTTAAATACCAGTAATTTTCTCGATGTAATAACGAATGAATAAACTCATAAAACGAAATTCGATTCTTCATATTGTCAAATTATAATAAGAATAATTTTAAGGTAAATGATAATAGTACGAAAATGTTGTATTATCTTTATTTTCTATTTTATTCGCTAGTCGTCATATATTCGATAGCAACCTCCACTCAGAGAACTTATGTTGTGTTGATGTTCATTGTAGAAGAAATATTTGAGGAAAACGAGAAGATGTTCATATACTGGACAAGAAAAAGACAACAACAGACTTTTCAACAACCTTTCTGAATGATTCTTTTTTATTTTGTTTTAAAAAGGAATCATTTTGGAAGTTATTGAAAATTTCGTTGTCCTTTTGTGTTTGTATACTGCACAAAAAGGGGACAATGGACTTTTTAACAACTCTTCCAAATGAATATTTTGTTGTTTTTATCTATTTTGAAAATCAAGGCAATGCATGAATTGTAATGGTAATTTCAGGGAGAAATTATCGGAAATAAGTCACGAGAAAACTTAGAAAAACAGGAATTGAAGTTGAATTAAGCTTCTAAGGAAATAAGACTTCGCTGTATTCAAATATGGAAGGCGAGATGGCGGTAGACAATATGGCGATACTGGTAGTACTAACATTAATGGTAGAATTAGAGCTAAAAGGGACAAAAGCTAAATAACACGAATATAGACAATACTTACTCCAGACTAGAAATATGATAACAATTAAATGAAATTTATTGTTCAGTATGTTAGTCGAATAAATTTAATCCAGTCTGTAGCTTTAGTAATAGTTCGATGCTATTGTAATCTAATGAGGACGAATAGTAATCCCGTAAAATGTGTTCAGTAATGGTAGTCTTTCACTCCTGCTTCAATCCATCGTCCCTCCATTCTAAGTTTTAGCTAAAATGGATATCCCCATTATGAACTAACATCAGTGTCTCAAAGCTGTACTGAGCTGAAACTCCGGGATAACGAGGTCCGTGTGGCATCACTAACTCAATGATAGATGTCGGTTGGCTTTTTCCAGTTACTGACACTGATTAAGGTATGTCGCGCAATGCGTCATGTAGTATTTCCGTTGCAACGGTGTGTGTACCTTTTTTGCGGCGCGTATTATTATTTATCATAGCATTCGCCAGATGTCGCAATCATTGCGTCTCTAATGGCAACAATCTTATAGAAGGTATTGGCGTTCTATAACTGGCAAATTTACAAAGAAAAAACAGGCTAAGCAGGCGCATCTTTGTCATATAATCGAAATAATAGTAAAACTACTCCTTTTCCAACATGTGACCCCGATTACACTACTATATGGAGGCCTATATCAATTGGAGCCAAGGTTAAAGTAAAGTATTTACCCAACTCCGATTCGTGGAGAGACGGCCGGAGAATTGTGAATCTTAATGTTGTAGTTGGTGGATTAAAAGAGAGATGTGGGCGGTGTCATCAGCTACTACAGCTAACTGATTGTGTAGGGAAGTCTAATATTACAAACGTTATACCTTTTGCTAACTTTCCCACGATTTGCCTTCATTTTGACGATGTATGTCTATATTTGAAAGATTTGAAATAATCTAAATATGTATAAACTGAAACTATCCATGTAGTGATAGCATAAAATGAAGAGTGAAAGAAATAGAGCAAATACAAAATGGATTTGTATGCGTTTAGGTACGTGAATGACGCAAATATAGCCAAATTGGTGTGTTTTTTGCTAACTTTCCTTTGATTTGACTATATGTGCATATACTTGAAACATTAAAATAATTTGAATATGTATACATTTATTCTATTTTGTGGTGATGAAATGTAATAAACAGTGAATGAAATAGAGCAAACAATAAACAGGTTTAAATGTTCTTTTTGTACGCCAATGATGATAATATCGAAAAATGGGTTATTTTTCGCCAAAAATACCGTAAATTTGCTCTCATTTTACTTTTGTATGGCTATATTTTAAAGGGTATAATTATCAAACGAATCGGTGAACCCCTTTACATAAATGATTGTATATAGCTATATTCCATAATATTGACATGGAAACATTTCATTGACATCTACAGGTAGGTTTTGTTTACGTAAATTATTTAGAACATGATGTGTGGAATATTTTACGGGAATTGCCAGAATTAATCGAATGGTGTTTTCCCCCAACATACTAGATATCTAATGGCATATCTTGAAATAAAGTTGAACAAAAAACAGTAAAACGGTATTATTCTGCGGCACCTGTGATACTAAAAGAAAATAACACCCATAAATAACCAAAAATATAAAGTATTAATTGGAAACGTGCCGAAGACATGTCAATGGCAGTTTTGATCTCACGAAAATTGCATATTTATCACTTATTTATCGTTAATTCCCTTTCGACAGCCGTGTAACCATGAAAAGATGAGATCAAGTCCTGCCACTGAAAGAGCTTTGTTGTGGATTCTTTAGGCCAAGAACTACCGTAAAAGTGCTTAATAAATTGTACCTTCGAATATATACGCTCAAACAGACAAATAAATATTTTTGTCGTTATTACAACATGTTTGAGTTTATGTGGTCTGGCGAAACGACCTATTAATTCATACAATGCTGCTTGATGGATGTATACTCCTGGGATCGTTTGTTACTCAGGCAGGCATCTCCATGGGTATTAAGCTGCGGACAGAGTTTTTTCCCATATTATGAGTAATTAGATTACACTGATATAGGAAATTTGTTAAATGTATAGCTATTATAATCCCGACGTGTCATTCGCAGTATCAGAGATCTGCCTGAAATCCGCTGTTCTCGACAATGGGTCAAATAGATCAAGTGGATATGCGCTTTAATTTAGATCCCACCACACCTAACTGCATATACTTAGGGACGCTAAATTAAGCGTGAATGAACGTTCACTTAGTGATGAACGGAAACGTATGAGGGTTAGCTGTTAGGTTCGAGTAAATCATAGTATTTACTCAGGTTTGAGATGATATTTCGTTCTAGTCCAGTAATAATCCATTGCACAGTATTACTACTTTTTTTGTTTTAGTTAAATCGCTTCAGTGAGTCCATACTGAGTTAGTGTACATTCTCTTTGTTATGAACAAACTGTAATGTTTGTTAACACGCTGAGGGTATATAAAAGGCTTGCATTTTCACTTAGGTTAGAGAAGAACTTCGACACCAGACTAGTCGGACTTCTTATTGATACATGGTTCATATAGGTAGGATTTATTCAGTTATTCATACCCAGAATAAAGCTGGTCAGCATCTGAGGTGTCGAAATATTTTATATACAGGTTTCTTTTGGACCACAGACAATTACTGTTGAATGTAAACTGTGGTGTCGAAATAGTTTATGATATGTATGTAGCAAGTCACCATTGAACCACACGCACCTGTTGTTTGTTGCGAGCTGTGGTATCAAATGGTATGTTTTGTACGTGCTTCCGCTTTTTGTACGTAGCCTGCATGTAGCCGCTTTCCTGTGGGCGTGACATATTTGTTGCATACGAAAAGCGAATTAGCTGGTTCCCACAGGCTGATGAGTAGACCAGACACATGCTTAGGTATACGCACACATTTATCAATATGTGGAGGTATGGAACATTTTATTTTTAGATTAATGTATGTATAGTTGTATTTAGATTTATGGAGGTAGGTTTCGAAGGATGTTTAGATATGTTGATGCTCTGTGCCTGTTGCCTCTTACTATGTACCCTAAAACACACACTCACAAACACGTATACTTACCTACACCATCACACTAACATGGATAAAGACAAACATGCACGAACATGACAATACACACAACAAATCACACACGCACACCAACACATACAGACTAACCCAAATAAACACACGCATATAAATAAACACACACATCCAACCGCATAAACGTTCACTGAACAGGCCTGCAACTAGAATGAATGGTAAGAGTCTCAAATATGACTAAATCCTTAATATCTCGATCCTCACGATAACTGTCTAATATAATACGCCGTAACATCATTATTCAATCAACGACAAGTGGTCACTTTGTTGCCTTGAGAACACTTAAGCATCAACCGAGTGTCTTAAAGCGTAGTAATATCAGAAGATTTATATCATGACTGACATTCAGCCATATTAGTTTGAGCCAGAAGAATCTTTACAAGATGAGGTTGATTCCGATTGTTTCGAAGAAACGGAACCGTCGAGGAAAGGGCGAGGATAACCGAAAACACTAACTAGTGTCTATATCAAATATGTGTACTCTTGGCACAGGTGACGTTAGAGCACTTGACTTCCTCCATCCCGCCTTCAAATCTGGCATTCGGTGCAGCCACAATGGCGGCCCTTCAGTAATTTGGATTATTTCCTTATATCTGTGATATCAGGCATAATTGGAGATTGTCATTGTGAAATTTAGTTTTTACTGTTATAACCACTATATATATATATATATATACATATTTAAATATTATTTGAGGAGGAAACGGTCAACTTAAGACATAATCCTTACGTGATCTTCCAACAAATAACGCCAGAGAACTGCAATTTAAATATTTCTGGAATCAAAGCGTTTATCTTCACGTAGCAAAACCTGAATAACTTATTACATGTTAAAGATGATAATATTATGAAAGATAATAGCTTCTCTTCGCTGTTTCAACAACCACTGTAATAATTCAGTTATTATATTGGGGAAATAACTCCTCTAATTTATATGTATTCGTTTATGCCTTATTTTGTTTACATATTCCAGTGGCTGATTTTTACTCTATGATTTTAGGGTAAGTAGATAATGATACACTACAACCAGTAATATGAGTGATTACTTGAACGAGCTATTATATTAATCCGTAGAAGCTAAAGTCCAGGACTTTGATGGAGAATTTGACATAATATTTACATATTCATAAGTAAGAAGTGAG
>JAODUP010001027.1:167500-200214 GCA_025642065.1 Paralvinella palmiformis | reverse complement strand
AAATGGCATGTGCACAGAGCCACAAAGTATGGTGCCAATTGTGTCAGCCAAGCCAGAACAGGTTATACTCATTGGAGACCACAAACAACTGCAACCGATTATCACAGATGATGGAGCTAGAAGGCTGGGACTCGGTGTATCATTGTTTGAGAGATACGCCACACAAGCGCACATGCTCGTTACACAGTATCGTATGGTATGATAAGAAAAACATTATTAGATTACATTGGAGCTGTATAACAACTTCGCTCTCTTCTTACTTGCTACAATATGTGATAATTGTCGTACTAGAGAAATATGTTAAGTGATCTACGTGAACGTTTATCAAATATTTTCTTCAGCACGAAGCGATAGCAGCATTTCCTTCGCAACACTTCTATGATAACAGACTGGAGTGTGGCTCTGAGGTGCAGAAAGCACCATCCAATCTACGTGGCTATTGGCCAGGAGGAATTAATCGACCTATATGTTTTGTTCATATCGTTGGTAAAGAGGAGACTCTTACAGTATCAACACCAGAAGGCAGCGAAAACTCCAGGAATAATATGGAAGAAGTCAGGGCAGTGGTACGTAAAAGATAATCATAATAGCATGCACGTGCGCAAGCACGCACGCACGCACGCACAGGGTTCACCAACAATTGCCTTGACATAAATAAGACTAAAATAATGTAAGAGTTAATACCATTGACGCTCCAATGGTTCTGGGTTTGAATCTGAGTAATATCCATGTTCGTTGGATGTCTCTTTAGAGTATTGGCTCTCTACCATATGTCCAAGATATCACCAAACATTGAGACTAAATAACCCAGGTCAACCTTTATCGATTTTTGCTCCTCAAAAATTAAACTAAGAGTATATTAACTGCAGAATCTCCACATACATCGTAACTGAGGCTTTGTATTCGAGGCCCACTTTTGGAGCACACACTGGTAGGGCATATATATAAACAGTAGAGAGATAGAAAGATAGAGGGGGAGAGAGAAGGGGGGGGGGCAGCAGTAGTAGCAGCAGCAACACACAGCTGATCATCTTAAGCACCAATGTTATTCCACATCCACCATGGCAGTATATTAGTTTTGTCATAATGTAACAATCAATTATTGTTTATTTGGAGTTTTAAGTCGGAAACACTATCAAGATAAATTTATCCTAACTGTATCGTAAATAAGTCAACTCACCTGTGCAATCCTGTGCACAGATGTTGCACTGAACAATACTCATGGATACTACGACTACGTTAACTGAAATTGTTTGGCTTAAATATTGAAATAAATAATAGTACGGATTCGGTTAATTTCCTGGAGTCCCATTCTTGTGAGCGATAGCACACTATTTCACGCTAATATAGGGAGATCATGATATTTCCTCTAATATATTACATGTAGGAATATAATCGAGTTATATCAGTAATTATGTTTTAAATTGAAATACAGACATGAATTATTAGGTAAATGTGATTAGATTTATTTATGAAGGAATCTTGCATAAACTATAAAAAAATAGATAGATGAAAGCCATTATTGTCAATATATAATTTTTATGTTTATGTAAAAATATGTTATGAATTGTTCTCAACCAGGACCCCTTTTGCGTAATTATAATATTCAAATTGACCCATGCGGTGTATCCTTTTTAGATCGCTCACTGTTGATGAATACTCCAATTGATTTTAAGGCCTGTTCCACTAGCTGTGTCTTAAATTCTAAGATAACTAAATAAAATCGTATCCGTTGCATGGGTACGGAAGTGTTGCAATGATATAAGACAAGTTATGGATTGTTGTAGAGTTAGATGTATACACTGCAATAAACCATTAGGCTTTCATAAAGATTTCAACGTTTATTAAAATTCGTACTCTAGCCAGAGCTGTTTATGCTAATCAAACTTCGGCTTTGTTGGCGTATTAAAATTCTACTTAAGTCATACTGAAACTATTGTAATATATATATCTGAATATTCGGATTCAAATTGGTCGTTTCTTCTGTTTAATTACGATGCGAAACCATTTATCAATGCACTCTCATCAACATTCGTAATTCAAAACTTGTTTGTCGGTGCTTAATAAATTCAGTGGTGACCATTGGTGATTTCAGGTACATATTGCTTTCAACTTGGTCAACAATCGAAAGGTGCGCGTCAAAGATATCCTGATTTTATCCCAGTATCGAGCACAGTGTGCCAAAATCAAAAAAGAACTCAGCACAAAATATTTGAACATCAAAGTTAGCACCGTGGTCGCGGCACAAGGTAAGCAAAAGCTAAGATATCTTTATGAAGAAACGAGTCTTATTCCCTTATGCTGACATACAACCAATGATATGAGAATATCTCATAGGAAGATCACATAATGCTAAAGTTTACCTTGAAAACTGTTTATCACCTGTAACTATCATGTTTCATCAGACAAATTTAGTAAATCAAATAGTCTAGTTAGGTAACATTCAATTTCGAAATCCCCGTACTTCAGTAGAGCATTACAAGAACAAGATCAAGTGTTGTGAATAAAATATAACAAAAAACATCACACTGTCTTCTCAAATATTTTTAACTCAGACGAACATCTGACCCAATGTTTAATAATATCTTTTGTTAAAAATTATTAATTACACATAAAGTCTCCCCCCCCCCCGAAACTTATCACAGAACGTGCAATTTATAGAAATGTCTTGCATGTCCAATATGTATACCTTTGAGCCTCTAACAGAAGCTAAATATAGGCAGCTACTGAAAACTTTATCAAGTACAGGTTTGGTCTCATAAACCTTTGATGAGGATAGTTGTAAGAATAGTTGTTATATGAAAGCTGCCCTTCTGAAACCGTTAATAATAAAAACCAGTTTGAGGCATATCATAAGCTCCTTTCAAATTGAATATTTTGTTTAAAACCACAGAACAGACAGTTCCAGTTAATCTAAGCAAACGTTTCTTTAATTATAATAATCGCGCAAAAACATGACAGTCTGCATAATCTGCTTTTCCGCTTTCCTATGCATATTTCTCCTCTTCCTTGAAATATTTTTAAAATTATATGGCTGATAATCGAATATTAAATTATGACAAAATAATAGAATCTATTTGGCTTCGATACATTAGGTCCAATGCTTAAAAACACCAGTATTGCCTACATTATTCGTAATTAGCTAGTAAACGATTTAGGATTGTCCTTTTTATTATTGTACTAATATTAATGAACACCATGTCGCATTATTATGCTTAGCTAACTATTACCATACTAAGTACATTCACTCTCTAGGAGCATTTTTGACAGAATAAACGATTGTTACAATGATCCATGCCTTCGTTATATCTTGTATAAACGATTGTAATTAGCTGTTTTATACCATATCTTACTGTGAAGATAATGACATCCAGCAAATTCAGAATGTTGCCGTTTGCACACTGACAGATGCTCTAAAATATTATTATGTCAGCACTACTCTTCGAAAACTGCATTGATTGCTAGAGAACCAGTGTATCCATTTTAATGGTAGCTAGTCTACCTGTATAGAAGGTCATCCCGAAAACTCAGGTCATTTAATTAGATACGAGTATAGGTACCCGTGTCACCGTTCTTGTCATGTGGCGATTGGGCGTTTAGTGTAGCACCCTCACTTCATGTAACAGGTAGCAGACAGAAATAAGAAATACGTCGCCTCTTGCAATATTTGAATCTGGTCTATAAAATCATTCGTTCAAAGTTAATTTTATCGGTAAACGATGATCTTTGGATGACTTATGATGTTAAAGGCGATTTATTAAATTAACAATATCTTCATCATCATCATCATAACCACCATCATCATCATCATCATTATCATCATCATTATCATCACGTACAACTTCCGATGACCAAGATGTTTACAAAACAGTGAACTACCAACTGAGCAACAAGGGTGTTCTTTTTATAAGATTAAAACAATTACGAGAGTAACTGTGACTAACGTCGCTGTTGAGGATTTCATTTCTTTCGGAGACAGCTTCGTCCATTTAGCCATGTCATGTAGACAGGGGTTAACCGTAAACAACAACAACAACAGCGGGTTAACATTTGACCAAGATAGATGAGAAGAATAATTGATATATTTCAGATTATAGCTAACAATATGGAATAATATTTGCAGAGAGAATGGAATCACACGCGCAAGTGTAGAATATTTTGTATATCAAGCAGATATGCGCTTTAATTTATATCCCATAACACCTAACTGCATATACCTGGGAAGGTAAATTTGGCATGGATGCACGTTCAAAAAATGATGAACGGAAAGGTATGAGGATTAGCTGTTAGGTTTGAGCAAATCATAGTATTTTCTCAGGATTGAGGCGATATTTCATTCTAGTCTAGTAATAATCCATTGTGGAGTATTACTGCTTTGGTTTTGTGCTAAGTCACTTCGCTGCTTCCATATGTAGGTAGTGTACGTCTTATCACGTGTTCAACAAACTGTAATATTGATTGACGCACAGACGTCCTATAAAAGGCCTAACTTTTCAATTAGCTTAGAGAACAATATGCAACGTCAGACCTGTCGGATGCTTATCAATACAGTTGATATAGGTAAGATTTATTTAGTTTTTCGAACCCAGAACAAAGCTGAGATCAGGATATGTGGTGTTGATATGTTCTTATGTGTAGGTTTCCTTTGAACTACAACAAATTACTCTTTACTGAAAACTGTGGTTTCAAAGTAGTTATCTTTTGTAAGTACTAAATCACCATTGAACTGCACACACGTGTTTTTTACTGCGAGCTGTGGTGTCAAATGTTTGTTTTGTACGTGCTTCCGCTTTTGTACGTAGCCTGCCTGTAGCTGCTTCCCTGTTGGCGTGACATATTTATCGCAGATTAGCTGGTCCCCACAGGCTGATGACTACCCCATACACATGCATAGGTCTACGTATATATGCATAGATATGTGGAGGTGTAGATCATTTTATATTTAGATTGACGTGTGTATAGTTTTATTTATGTATATTTTTATGGAGCTATAGATTCCAAAGTATGTTTAGATGGACATGTTCTGAACCAGTGCCACTATATATGTATCCTAATACACACACACACACACACACACACACACACACACACAGCACACACATACACACATACACACAGACAGACACACACACATACACGCACATATCAAATATCGACATTTTACCTATGACTTCGTTTGTAGTTTTAGTTCATTGTATGCTGCGTTGCTAAAGTCAATTATTAAAATTTGCCATTTTATTATTGTTATGAAGGAAGTCTCCATTATAATGACAAATGTAAGAGGTAATATATTGTATGTGTTTAACTAAAAACTGTTTTTCGTTCTGGAGCTAACTTCAACATGTATAACCTGGCCTACTACTACAGCAATATTAGAGCGTTGATTACTGGTATTATTTCATAAATAATTTATAGTTTACGATAAAAGTGTACGGGCGCGGTAATGTTCTGACTGTGCCAGCCCACTACATACCTGTATAATAGCTCATTACTGACCCTTCGCCGTTGCTCGTTATGCAAAATGTTATCGAAACGTTATCGGGTAGATAACGCGGACGTTACCAGGCCAATACCGGCCTTGTAATTATATTTTTAAGGGAATTCTATATACCTATACATGCATACAAACACATGCGAAAATAATAAATTCTTATTTTTCAAAATGGTGCACGATCAAATATATCTTGATCTGATCATACCGATGATGTGCTGAATCAAGTGGTTGCGAAACGGGCCGCCCATCTTACAACCACAAAGCTTGCGGTGCGGTTGCGAAACGGGAAGTTCCCGTTTTAAAACGGGCAGGGTTGCGAAACGGGAACGTACAGTATCAGTTAATTGAGTCCGCGGTCTATCGGCAACCACACGTACGTGTTTCAAGTGTTCCCTCAGATGTCATCTGGAGTTTTTGTTTTCTTTTTACATCGCGTAATGTTTTTCTTCTTTCTTTTAGAAGTTTGATTTACAAAATTATTATCGTACAAAAACAAAAATGCTATTATTGCGACATCGGCACGTTGATTTTAGCGAGAATATCATAATCTAGCTGGTAGTAAACTGGGAAACTCTGGCGACTCGGATCTGTTCGGAAGATTTTTCAAATTCCGGAATTCTCGATATCAGACTGATTAAACCTGCTATGGCCTCGTGGCTTATAGAGCGTCGGACTCCTGATCGATGGTGGTCATGCATGCTTTGCGGGGGTCGGCGGTTCGGATCCGGGCCGTGGCATTATGGTACTACTATTAGTAATAGTCGGAGGAGTTTTTCGTCCAGCCAGTCAACTGGCAAGGTTTTCTCCGCTGAATACGCCATATATTGTAAATCGTATATTTGTTTAGAATTATTCCTAGCGGTGAAGTGGTAAATTACAGATAATATATTCGTCCCCATTGACCTGGTGGAAAATATTTAGGCCAATGTTCGTCTCCCTCATTTGAGGTAGCCAAGCCACGTAAAATAACTGTCATTTAGGCCAGTATTATTATTATTATTATTATGAAATGTTTTACATAGACAGCATATCATATGTGCATAACATATAACCAGTAATATACAACACCTAAGTAGGCAGTTTGGTGTAAGTTTCGAAATGTTCTTAAAATAGCCAGTAAATTTGGTCATAGCTTAATTGGTACTAATGGTGGACGCCTCCGTGGTCTAGTGGTAGCGTGTTGGACCACAGATCACTACCACCCTTGTTAGAAAAACGGCGTGGGCATATCTGAAGGTTGTTTCGTCTTTGACTTCGGTTCATTACCTTTGGAGGTCGCTCGGCCCATTTAGCCAACCATGTGCATAACAGTGGCCGTAAAACATCAATCAGCGTCATCATAAATTGGTACTAATCAAATATTTAAAAAATCATACCAGTATAGATTATCAGTATATGCTATGTGGATATCGAGAAGTTTCACAACATTTGTCTACAACATTTTCGTAACCGCATATCTCGAATAATCTACATCAAGCCACGTGTTTCTTCCATTTCATTTGAGTATATCTATATACATAGCTGACGCGACGGAGATTAATGACGCATATTCCCTTATAGGGCGAGAGAGTGAGGTCGTCATTCTGTCTACCGTCCGCTCCATCCCAAAGGTGCAGATTGAAAGCAACCCATCACAAAGCTGGATACAGCGACATCTAGGATTCATAACTGACGAACATCAAATTAATGTAGCACTAACCAGAGCGAAGAAAGGTCTCATCATCATAGGTAATGTCTGAATTAATGTAATACCAGTAAATATATTACAGTTTTTCTAGGGTTGATTACTCCATCACATTATTAATTTTTCGCACATGCTGGAGCCAGATATTAATAATCAACCTGGATATATTTGAATTAATGCATGCATGCATGCTTGTTGGCGTTTTCCTTGATATAAGCACGTATATAATGAGTATATTCATTACTTGTTTAGGTAACAAGAGTCTTCTTAGGGTTCAGCCAATGTGGAAAATGTTTTTCCATCATTACGAAGAAAGAAAAGCAGTTACCACGTTTAAAGAGTTCACCAAAAAGGCCCACGGCCCAGGGAACTGGATGTAACGTGTTCACAAACACACACATTCCTGTGCATGTATGTGTGTTTAAATATATTATGGCTAGTATAAACATATTAACTATTGATATTAAAATATAAATCATTTTCTTCAATTGCAGCTAATATATGTTATTCTCAATAGAGCTACAGTATGCATAAACACTGTACAGTATTTAGGGTGAACACATAATAAAAAACAGAGATATTCAAGTTCACATAGTTATCCTTTAGAAATGATGTACACATATTTATTTATGTACATACCATCTATATTTACTTAAAATCTACAGTAACGTAAAATTTGTTTTTAAATTAGTTATGTTATTAACAATGTTTATGGGTTAATGCACATAACAATACTTGACGTTGAAACTTTTTGTATTATACCAAATGCATATAGTAACGTGAAACATATTCGTGAATATTATAATAGATCAAACCTAACTACCAGTAATAGCTTTTAGTCAATGTTGACTTGTTTTGTTGTTTTTTTTAGTTGATCAGCTGTGTGTGTGTGTGTGTGTGTGTACGCGTAAACCTATTAAAGTTAGTGGAAGTAATTATAATGTAACAAACAATTATTTCATTTTCTATAAGATGCACTACAAAACAATTTCAACCACCAGCTATGATATTTCCATTAAAATGATCCCAAAATCCTTAATTTCCGAACTTTCACGAGCCATTGCTAGTTTGTACTAAACTCGCTAGGTGTTATTGTCTGACGTCATCTTTGTCAAACATCATACAGTGCCACATCTTGTTTACTAGCGTTCTGACCAGTTGACAGATAAAATGTCAGATTCCGACGAAAGTTTTGAAATTTTTCAAGGATATCAAGCTCGACAACAGCCCTACCGCGAAAAAGTGGCACAGACAGTATTAATTGTGAGAAATTAGCTGCAACAAGTGCAGACGTACATCTAGAGAAGCCAGCTGTGCCGCCGACACCTGTTCCCAGTCCACAAAAAGAGTTTGATTGGTGTGTATTTGTTTGTGTTGGTATAAGGTTAATTGATAATTCAACATACTGGGCCTGAATGCGAATACTTCCCTCTTCCTATCACATTACCTCATTTAAAAGAAAGTGACATGTGTCGATTCACGGGAGCCCAGTGGATCCATGGGGCTCTCCCATATGCTATACCGTACACAGGAATATTCCGCCCTCGGTGGAACACTTACTAGACTAGTTTAACAGTTTAGTTGTGTCTACTATACACAGCTATAAGAAACTTTGAGTAGGCCTAAGTAAATTTTTATTTATTTTTTGCGAATAAGTGAAAATTTTACTTTATTCACGAATGCGTGAACTAGTGAATGTGCAATAATTTGCTCGCACGATTACCGAATTATCGCTCATACATACCCGTTTTCTATTCAGTTTGGGCATACCATTACCCAGTTTGTCGAATCTGGTTGAAAATTATGCAAGCCTAACACTCTTCATTTCATATCCAACTGATCGTGCCATAGACGGTGAAATAACGAACATACGTTCCTGGAAGTGGCAAGTTGGCTTCCTTTGCACTCTGTGACAGAGTCTGTTCATGTTTCGCGGCCACTCGCGCAAACGAGTCTTGTTTTGGGGAAATTAAGGAATACACCATCCACTTGCAG
This sequence comes from Paralvinella palmiformis, assembly GCA_025642065.1. Classification (NCBI taxonomy): domain Eukaryota; kingdom Metazoa; phylum Annelida; class Polychaeta; order Terebellida; family Alvinellidae; genus Paralvinella; species Paralvinella palmiformis. The sequence goes on along the minus strand of JAODUP010001027.1, from coordinate 191,041 downwards.
ATCTATTTGCACAATTATAAGCGGCACAATACACCATTTTATACGTTTAACAAAGACAATATAGAACACGCAACACAGGTTAAACAATGCCACGTGGACTGTTTACGTCTTCGTTTGGCAAACATATGACATCACATTTGAACAGTATCGATTAAAGCTGTGGGATGTTAGATGCTAACAAAGCAAGTTTTAAAACCACTGTAACATTATTTCTAGGGAAAATAATTATATCTCTGACTGAAATTGATTTTAATAAATAGCACTGACATTTTGACTAATTTGGCGCTTGGGAAACCTTTTCCTGTGACCTTAATTTAAACGACCGGTGCAACGTATGACTGTTCGACTTTACGACTGGTGGTACAACTTATGATGATTATAATATCATTACACAGAATACTATACGTTAGGTAAGTATAACATAGGCTAACTTAATTATGACCAGATTAAGTTAATAATTATCGGTCAGTCATAACCAATCAATGTCGTAAGTCGACGACTATAACTATTAATTGTATATGGAGTTAAATGTATATACATATATATAAACTCAGATGTGCAAGAATAATCTGTGTTTAGTAAATAGTAGTTTATGTAAGATTCCCAGGTGTTTTTCGTGCATAATCTGGATACCACACCGCTGCTCCTGAATGGCCGAAACCTGCATTATCCAAGTTGACTTTCCTTGTAACTGAAGGAACCTGCTGGCTTTGTATCTGGGAGTATAGCACACAGATAATAACAGCAGCTATGATGACAACAGCAACCACAACAACAATTATGACAATAGTGATGACGTCTTTACCCTCTCTTGTAGGCACTTCATCAATGGATGTTTCACAGTTATTGCCAATAACCGAGTCTGGACAACTGCAGTAATATCCGTGTGGAAGGTCATAACAAGTGCCCGAGTTTAAGCATGGATTTCTTATACACTCATTCAATTCTGCAGCAAAAGAACAAAATGTATCCATGCAGTTTATGGATTTCGTGATGAAATCAAGAAATTAGAAACAGTTAAAAGATAATAGATTTTATGATTTCTAATTATATTTGTGTGAAATATAGAACAAAGCATATTTTTTTCAATTCTTGTAAACTTTCTCATAACAATTTAATTTAAAAACCTAACATATGAGTAACGGATATATAGAAATAAACTGAATTGTGTCATATTCCTCAAAATGTATTTTATTGTAACTGATTTTCCCTTTGTCAACTATAATCATGATTTATCCACTTAAGATAAATGATAATAGAAGCAAAACAGACTTCAGTAGAATAGAAATTGTTTCATTGTACAGGATCAGTCAGATAATGTTCCAGTAAACAATATATATAGTTCTGAAACCCACCTTCACTGAGCCAAAATTTCAAATGACTCACAGCTCTTAGTGAATTAATCATTGCTTCGTTTAGTCTTCTTGCCATCTGTACATGGGTTCATTTAAATGAGGGATTAATTACTTAGGAAAATAATACGATCATCCCAAAAGCTTTTTGTTTAAGGGTAAACTATATCCCGCAGCTAGGTACAGCTGAGTGCACCCACACACCTGAGAGATTTGAGCACAGGACACTACTAACTTCACATGATGACTAACAAAATGACACATATAAGAAATGTTTGCTTGTACACACTCATACACAGAGACGTATTTTTACCTTTAATAATAAACAAAACACTTTCTTCGTGTACATCTTTGTTGCCATGAATACTGCACGCCACCATATCATCTTTGGCCATAGGAAATAACAGTTCAGTAGTAGCTCCAATTGTTTTATAATGCTAAAATAATATACACCATGTAGTGTAGTTATAATAAGCAGCTGTCTTAAAATATCATTTAATAATTTCAGAAATGTTTCATTCATTATTTGATATTAGACACCATATATATATTTGCATGCAATGGAATTAGAAAGGAAGAGTAAACTAAGACCACTCTGTTTAAAATAAAACATAGCTTTCATCATCTCCTAAGTAACCATATATACGTGTACTTAAGTGATAAATTAACGTTAAATTATGCCTGCTCTTTATTTGTTCATTACACCTAAAACTTAAATCAGAATACACACTGCACACATAAACTTGGTTATGTTGTCATCTTGATAGGAGAGTACTAGGTAACCTCCATCAGCTGAGTTGAGTCTGCTGTCAAAGAGTTCATCGGGCCATCTTCTTGCACACATCATGTCAGATCTATATGGAGCACCTATATATGTATATATATATATATATATATATATATATATATATATATATCGTCTGACTGGATCTTCCAGTGTAGGTGTACAGGTCTGTTCCATGTGCAAGCACAGTGAATTATTGTAATAAAACTGTTGTTGCTAGAATAGCCTTATTGTAATTGCCAAATCTGGTGTGTTTAATAATACCAATCCCAATGGCTGGTATTGTTTATTATAAGAATATTTTCTCACTGGTTTTATATGGTTGTCTACAAGCTCTAAGAATTAATTTGTTCCCATCTACGGTGGCCTTTGAACTGAAGTCATCATCACAATATCTCATTCCCAGTGATGTTTTGTATGTAACTTGAAAGATGCCCTGGGGCAATGGGCAGTCTGTTGTACTAGAAATAACCTCTGAAAATGTAAAGACGTAAACTCATCATGAATATTGTTTACTAATGTTCATTGCACTATGTAATGTTAACAAATGTGAAAATATAGAACAACAATTTTTAATTCGCAAGTCAGAATAATCATGACAATCATTAAATTACTTACTTGGATCTTTACAATCAATACAAAATAAAATGATTCTTATGGCCTAAAATCCTTCTATGTATTAGGGTGTTATTGTGATAAATAAATGTGAATTCAAAATATACTAATGTTTGTGTTTTATGAAACATTTTAAAATATTTGTTTTGCAGTACGTAGTGTTAGAGGGAGTTATACTCTTTTGTTTTATATTCTGAAATAACTTTTTATGCACAGAATTAGTGTATGACTGAATATTTGTGTAAAAATTATATCTTGTATTTTAATAATGAAAGACAATTTGTTAATATCTTACCCTGCATATAAACTTTATATGGTTCCATTTGAGAAAATTGGTGACTGCATAAGGATACAGGTAGCTGTGCTCCTAAAATATGTCATCACAAACATCTCAGGAATTATTTATAAATTACAACAATTCATGGTATATTTCTTGCAATATATGTCAATCAATACTTCTGCTAGATATGGCATTCACCTAACAGATTTGTGTGTGTGTGTGTGTTTGTGTGTGTAAATGTGACATGTTTCAGTATACTAAAGTTATCAAAGTAATATTTTATTTCACTATATTGACAAAAGAAAAAAATTTCTAAACTTCAAAGTAGCACGTACTAATGTTAACTTCTCTTGTAAGAATCAAGCCATCAATATTATCTATCATCTGGACACACTGTCTGGATGTAACGTTACTGGAATCATGTCTCAGATAAAATATATTATTTTCCCTCCTAATCATGTCATCAGCAATATAATTACCTAGACAAGTGAAATTAAATAGTACGCATATATTTACCATTGTTGCTGTTTCTATGACAATGTTTCAGATGCTAATTGCTTATTACAATAGTTCAACTTAAGTTCTCTAACATCAATACATTGGCCATATATAACATACCCGATGAGTTCTAGCTAAAGTTAGAATACACTGCAAGGATTTAGAGAGTCACTAAGTTTGGTTCTGTTTCCTTTTAATTATAATATTAAATAACTTCCAGTTATGAACTTAAAATTAAGATAATCACACATTAATTACTTTAATTGTATCTCTTACATATACCGCTAGGATAAAATCAGAAAGTGTTTCGAGTACCGAGGTAGTTGTACCAATATATGGTAAATGGTGGGCTTACAAATTTCTTTTCTATCGGCATAATAGATGATCTTGTTTGATGTGTATTGTACGGTGAGTGGGACATGACCAGTAGGTGTAGATTTGTATCCCAGCAACCACTCTTCTTTTGTTAAACTTGATGGAAACAGAACTGAAATATTTACATATATTGTTTCATCTGAATCATACACTGGGCTGTGATTTTAATTGACATACAAAAAAAGGATACATAACTACACTTGTAATATCAGTCAGCCATTAGATTACTTACATCACTTACTCATGGTAAGATGAGTGATTATAGAGGTTTAAATATTTTAAAAGTGAAAATATAAATTTCATTTCATTTGATTATACAGATAAAGTATGGGAATCAAAAATGTATATATATATATATATATATATATATAGAGAGAGAGAGAGAGAGAGAATAATTTACAAATAATTAAATGGCCAGCTTTGCTCATCCAGTGCCCAAAATGAGTCTTCAAGTGAATCCACAAGTCAGTAATTTAGGTTTCATTCAGTAAATATATCAAACATATTACTGAATCAGACTTATAGGGCAAGTACCAATGTCAATGTTAGCAATTTCTAATAAAATTATAAGAATAACCTTTTTAATTTATTTATCTTATTCCGTCATTCAAAGTAATCAAAAAAACAATTTACGATCCCTACTTGAAATGTTTTCATATGGATGCTATTTTGGATCTATTTATAAATACGTCGAAAGAATATAAGCCGACAGACTAGATGAAATAAATAACGTATTGTTTTGTGAATTTGACCAACCTTTAGACAATTCAGGTGTATAAACATTTGGCCATACATACCTGAAGATGGTCTGCTATACGAAGTAGTAGATATACTACTGAGGTATGTGGATAATTGAGAAGCAGTGGAAGTAATAGCAGCAGAACCAGTAGTGGTAGTAGTAGTAGTAGCAGCAGCAGCAGTAGGAAAAGCAGTGGTTGAGGTAGTGGTAGAAGTTGTTGTAATATTTTCCAATTTTCCTGCAGTTATAGACTTCATTGTGTGACCAGTAGTCGATATTGTAGTTGATGGTCTGGTAGAAGTATTTCTTTGTACAGTGGTTCCTGTAGTAGATGGTCCGTTGACTGTTGTATTATTCGTGGATGTAACACTTAAAGTGGTAAAATTTGTGCTTTCTGGTTCGAGTGAAATGTTTTCTGAAATTGTATGAACAGCGTATTTATTCTCAAGACATTTTATATTTTATATCTGATTTTAAATAAATTCAAGATATGGTAAATTAGGCGAACTAAATTCGCTTTCACTGCAGTGAGGAAATAATGAACACAAACGCATGCTAGACACGAGTAGAGTGTATGTGAATACAGCTTAATGGCATGTATTAATATAGATGAGGCTACAATCATCTTAAATAGAGACATTAACACAGAAAGGAAATTTATTCATTATAATCAACATTTCTGTACAAAGTTCATTTCATATATATATATATATATATATATATATATATATATATATATATACTGAAAGTGGTTTAGCCTGGAAACAGAATATGCAGGACAATTAGATAATTATTTCAGTGCTAACTGACACAGGATCTATGTCCTAGAAAGTTATACGAATTGAATGTTTCCGACGAAATAAGAATGAATAATAAATCTATAACGTTACAATGCACAGAAACATATGCTTTCAAAGCGATATATCCAGTTCTATATCTAAGGTTATAGGCATCCCGAACGCTAGCACCAACTCACTGCTTAAGAAATTAAATACTTACTGGTAAGTTTCAGAAATCGAAATTTTCCTCCAGAATTCTGATATGTGTTTATTGTGTCGCATTCGGAGTAGTGCGAGTGTTGAACATTCAGTGACATTTGTAGCCCATTAGTAGTCAACTTGTATCTCTATCATAAGATGAATATATACATGTTAACAGAAAGCATTACAAATTGTACGACGTCAGTAGAAAATTTACAAAAAAAGGGCTGAAACATTATCTATTGCGGAAAGCTTATACTATAGTGTTTCTTCCTGATCAAAACATTTGTCATTGTTGCCTTATTTGTCTGTTTATGTTTACAAATTATTGGGTACATTATTTTACCTTTGATTATACAAAGCATAGAGCACATTACATGTACTTAAGTTTGAAAACTTTATAAATACATTTAATATTGTTAGTATTATTACTCTTATTAACAATTATTTAGCCCAGATTACTCTGAAATATCAGAAACATTGACGCCGCGACCCCTTAATAATATAAAAGTAGATTTAATAAGGCACCCTTAGTAGCAAGATATTCAAAGATGTCGCGCAGTGATATCCGAATATGATGTATGTAAATTCACCAAAACTAAATTTGAACAGTTGACGACTATTTGTGAGTTAATTGTAAAGTTCGGAGACCTTTAACTCACAGCACAGATAAACTTTGTAAATGTGTCATTATCTTGATATGCCAACAGCAGATAATCTCCATTCCAACCACCCATCTCTCCATCTAGTAGCTCTCCAGGCCAAAAGCCTACACAATGAAAGTCTGCCCAGAATGGGTTACCTATTGTGTGGAAAGTTTCTAATTTTACATGATTATTATAAGGATTGTATCCAGGGATTAAAGCAATTATGACTCAGAATATTTTTAAACAACAAATCAATTGGCAGAGATTATCTTATAGCAACTAAACTGAAGAAGTAACTTACTGTAAGTGTTAATATTCAAGCATGATCTCACCATCATCGTATTCTCAGTTACTATGGTAACTGATGTGTTATCATCACTACATATGCTCCTTGAAACATTATTAATAGAAATGACGGTATGATATGATCCAGGTGATAATGGACAGGTAGACTGATTAAAATTAAATGGCTCTGTAAATAAACATTAAAATACACCAGTGCATAAAACAAATTAACTGAATTTTAGATAATGCAAAATCAGTTTTTTTTCAAACAAATACATTTTATCATAAAATTACCACGAACCACAGCTAGTGTACTTAGCTGTTGGTGTTTAATCTAACATTTAATGATAATATGTTTCAAATTTCAGCTGATTTCTTACTTCGAACATGAACCCTGTAACTACCTCCAACTGGCATCATCAGTGGACAATCAGAGGCAGTTAATTTATCTTTGTTTTCTTCTGCTGAAAATATGAAGATTGGTGTGAAGTGAGTACTGTGACGTTAGCAAACTATTGGCTACGCATTGACACATCCACAAATCAGAAAACTTTACTTGTTCACGAAAGAAGAAAAAATGTGCCAACTGCATGGCCTCGTCTATTAAATTCTGGGAATCACATCAATGGTAAAATAATACAAATTAATATTAATACAAGTACAGTCACTGATATAATGTAAACACTGACAACGTAAACAAAGATAAATGCCAGTATATATAAATAAACAAGCATATAAAAGTAAACTAACAAAGACAGATGAAGACAAATATAAATAAAGGTGTGTGTGTGTGTGCGTGCGTGCGTGTGCGTGTACGTGTACGTGTACGTGGAGAGAGAGCGATATATTGTTATTGACTTGAGTTAAATAAGGTTGGTGCTGGTCAGATAGAGGACAGATGGGTGAATTACTAAGGAAATACATCTCACAAATATAGGCAGCAGCAGAATTTGAACCCATAAAATGGAGATTTGCAATGCACTGTTCTAAGCTCTGCACTACTGGACATTCCTCTGTGTGTGGAGAAAGATTTAATCAAAAGTAGATAAGATCGAGGATTTCATTCTTATTCAAAGGCTTAATTTAATGTAGTGCCGAAACATTGACGATTTATACCGGTCAGCAAAACGTGTGTGTCTAAAATGTTGAAGCTTTTGTTGTTTCACAAATCCCTCTTAGGCATTAATCAGAGATATGCTCATGCAATGTCTTAAGGCGATCTCTGTTGTCTGAAGATAAACATTGAACGTTTGATGGCATGGCGTTAGGGGAAGACGAATGATTGCCAGTCTGAGGCACCACTGCAGTGTCTGATGTCCAAACATATATTGATGACACATATACGTGTCTCAGCAAACGACCACGTATGTTGATGAAGATGGGATTTCAAATGATGTTGTAACAATGAGCTGTAGGAACATCGGACTGATATAACAAAGAGCAAATTACATTGTGAATGTATGTATGATATACTTTGGAACAGAATTTATGTTAACTTGAACAAAGCCAGCTTCTCTAAACAGATATTCATTAAGCTGTACCAAATATGGGTTTTTTACCAACTCTTTTTCTCTACTACTTTTTACCATGAGTAGGTACTACCAGTACTTGGAATACCTACTCCAAGTAGTTTATATTCCAAGTAGGATTGTCGTGGAAAAAATATTTCTGAATTAACAGATTAAATGGTAAATTTGTGGATTTAATTTAGTTTTGTAGGAAACTCCAAATCCAATTCAAAATTTATCAATTATAATTCCATTGTTTTTTAAATAATCAATTCCGGAATTGAATTGATCCCATGTCGGATATATAATGCAGTAAATGACTTGTATTAAAGTTGAACAAATTAAGTGTGATGTAATGAATAAATAATGTCATTATATAAACATACCACTATAACCACATTATTTAAACATAGTAAATTATAAACTCATTCTTCTGTTTTTACTTATCTCCACTGTATAGTAATTATAATTTCCAATCAAGATGCAGTAAATCATTCATAATGATAAAAATAATTACTATAGTATTATATAGCTGCATGTACTGCTATTAATTATTACCGGTACCACTTTCATCAAAGATACATACCTATTGTGAATTCCCTGGTAAGTAAAACGCCTTCTATCTCAGATACAATCTGAACACAGGACTTAACGGTTGGTTGGCTAATTATGTGTTTCACAAAGTATTCCGATCTCCCAGTACTCGCATAGTCTTCACATGCATAATGCACAAGCAACGTATCTGATAGATATGGGGAAACGATCGTTAATTTTGATCCTGGAGATCAGGGCTAGTTACTATACGAAACATCTTGCTACTTTCTAATCAGGATATATTTAGGACATTGGATCCAGAAGTGGATAATTACCAGTTGCTGCTCACTCAGCCTGTTTTATTACAAATGTATAGGTCTTGATCTATGAAGAAACATTAACCCCATCAAGAATGATTTCACCTATTCGATCAACATATGTACTGTGCCCATCATAAAGAAAGATATATGATTCGAGTGTACTTCAAGATTCCCACTGGAAGCCGACCACAAAAGTACTTAATTTGTTAAGCTCTCAAAAATCAGTGATTTTCTAGACCTTTAATTCTTTCAATTTGCACTGATTTTGATTTCCAGTTGGAAGACGTATTTAATTGATGGTATTTAATCACAGATAGCATACCTCCATTGATTTCTATTTTCATTAGCTGCTCACTGTCTAGAAACTCCTTGATTTGTTCATGAAGATTTCCTGATACGCTCTGATAACCATACCACCATTGTGTCCTCAGATTGGATGGGTATGTACAAGCTGTATTTACACCATTCTATCTTAATTAGTGCTGATTTATTCAATATGTCACACTATTACCAATTACAATTGTGTGTGTAAATAAGGTCATTACCTAATGCATCAATTAGTAATAGGATTACATAATAGAGTAATCAAAAGTTAATAATTCACTTACGCTTTGTACTAGGTGTAGATTTCACAGGTATTGTAGAGGTATTAATCAAATCTGAAATAAGACAAATGTTTTGAATGAATAGTAACTTTATTTATAATATCAATACTTATCTTCATCGTCATCGTCTTCATATAGCATCACGATTGTCAAGGTAAATACTAATTCCGCGTTAGTCATCTGTGTAAATAAATAATTTTGCAATTGTTTCTTTTATCTTGAAATATTTGTCAATAACATCCAAAATCATCCTCATTAAATATTGTTTATAACAACCTTACCTGTTGATACTATTTAAATAAGATTTCGTTGGTGTTGTGTATGTTGTTATCAATTTATTTTGGTTAAGAGTGATTTGTGGTGTTAATGATGTTACAAATGTTGGTTTTGAGGGTGACACACAAACCAAATGGAATAAATGACTTAACTAAATGACTCTACTTAACGGGAGATAAATAAAAAAGACAGTACTATATCATTCTAAATGCCAATCTCACTGAGCTATGCAATCTTATATATATATATATATATATATATATATATATATATATATATATATATATGTGTGTGTGTGTGTGTGTGTGTGTGTGTGTGTGTGTGTGTGTGTGTGTGTGTGTGTGTGTGTGTGTGTGTGTGTGTGTGTGTTTTAGGGTACATAGTAAGAGGCAACAGGCACAGAGCATCAACATATCTAAACGTCCTTCGAAACCTACCTCCATAAATCTAAATACAACTATACATACATTAATCTAAAAATAAAATGTTCCATACCTCCACATATTGATAAATGTGTGCGTATACCTAAGCATGTGTCTGGTCTACTCATCAGCCTGTGGAACCAGCTAATTCGCTTTTCGTACGCGACAAATATGTCACGCCACAGGAAAGCGGCTACATGCAGGCTACGTACAAAAAGCGGAAGCACGTAAAAAACATACCATTTGATACCACAGCTCGCAACAAACAACACGTGCGTGTGGTTCAATGGTGACTTGCTACATACATATTATAAACTATTTTGACACCACAGTTTACATTCAACAGTAATTTTCTGTGGTCCAAAAGAAACCTGTATATAAAGCATTTCGACACCTCAGATGCTGACCTCAGCTTTATTCTGGGTTCGAATAACTGAATAAATCCTACCTATATGAACCATGTATCAATACACGTCCGACTGGTCTGGCGTCGAAGTTCTTCTCTAACCTAAGTGAAAATTCAAGCCCTATATATATCCTCAGCGTGTTAACAAACATTACAGTTTGTTCATAACAAAGAGAATGTACACTAACTCAGTATGAACTCACTGAAGCGATTTAACTAAAATATAAACAAAGTAGCAATACCGCACAATGGATTATTACTGGACTAGAACGAAATATCGTCTCAAACCTGAGTAAATACTATGATTTACTCGAACCTAACAGCTAACCCTCATACGTTTCCGTTCATCACTAAAGGAACGTTCATTCACGCTTAATTTAGCGTCCCTAAGTATATGCAGTTAGGTGTGGTGGGATCTAAATTAAAGCGCCTATCCACTTGATCTATTTGACCCATGGTCGAGAACAGCGGATTTCAGGCAGATCTCCGATACTGCGAATGACACGTCGGGATTATAATAGCTATACATTTAACAAATTTCCTATATCAGTGTAATCTAATTACTCATAATATGGGAAAAAACTCTGTCCGCAGCTAAATACCCATGGAGATGCCTGCCAGAGTAACAAACGACTCCAGGAGTATAAATCCATCAAGCAGCCTTGTATTTAAAATAGGGTTTTTATATGATACACACTATAGAAAATCACGCATTTTTCAATATAATGTACACATTCTGTAATCAGTTTACACAGATTATTATGCAGTTGTCAGCTGCTAACTGTGAAATTAACCAGTCAACAACTGTGATGATGGAAGGTATGACACAGGTGAGGTGCAGGCGTGGAATGGGTATAAAACGTATCCCCTTGGATCACCGAGAACTTCAGTTTTGAACCACTATTTTCCAACAGAAGGTTTAAAAAATAAGTTAATAAGTCCAATGAAATATGATTAGATTTAACCAAACAATGAAACTATTAAATCATCACAAATTGCTATTACTGCATGGTAGCAACGTTATCAGTGTTGTCAACACTAGAACTGTTAACGAATATCACAAAATGTTGCAATCTGTATAACATTTTCAAGGAGTCTTCTCTATTTTCTGACATCCCAATGTCTCAAAAGCTCAATCTTCAGGCAAGTTCTAAAATCCCAATATTTTGCCTCCAAAGATCTCAACATTTTGAGAAAAATCGATCAATGCTATGAAATACGATGTGCCACTTGATTGTCAGCATCATACTTTGACACTGACAGACAGTCTACTGTAGGATATGTTTTCTTCCAAAGGAACAGATTTAGACACCTTATTTCTATATACAAATTATTTATAATTACCTGTGTAGAAAGCTTCCATAAGGGCACACTGTATATCTCCTATGGTGGTTTGCATATTAACACTGCAGTTCTGATCAAAAAGGTCAAACTTTTAGATATACCGTATATACGCGTGTATAGGCCGCACTTTTGATACAACAAAATCGTCGTCAAAGGCGAGTGCGTCTTATACACGGGTCAGACTAAAAGGGAAGGTAATATTTGGCATAATTTAGGTGGAAATACAATAATATTGTTTTACAACATTAATAATGAATATATTAACAACAATCAGATTAATAAGGTGTGTTTTCGCTGTTGTCTTTCGAAACCAAACTTAATGGTGATAACCGCCAGTGAGCAGCGTGGTGTCGGCCTGTTGTCAAGTAATAATTTTTGGGTAATGTAGTCAGTGTTAGACTGTCGCTAGTACCAAGGCATATAATTTATTATCTAGAGGTGCCAAATGATCCTGGTCGCAATTAATCTGTTGCACAGGCATCCAGAAAGCACATGAATCCAGTAAAGTACGACAATCTGATCCTACAAAAGAATTACTAGTAAACTACTTTAAACAGCATTACGGAAACGAATGCACAGTAGCAGACAACCTGAAGGGGCCCAGTGGGTGGAAACGGCCTGGGATTAAATTTACCCTGACGAAGAAGGCATGATGACATGATGATACATGAACAGACAACACAGATGTTCAATGAAGATAGTGATGATGATGAATGTTTGGGCTTTGAACAAATTTGCTGATTTTAGTGCGTCTTATACATGGGTTCGACTCTAGGGGGGTTTATTGGTCCAAAAACCCGATGCATCTTATACACGCGTGCGACCTATAATCGAGTATATACGGTAGTCTATTTTACTTGAATATTGAACTACCAAGATGTCAAATCAATGTCACAGAACAAACGGTTAGGATATTCAACTGTACCCGTCTGTATGAATAAGAGTCAAACCAGTAGTACGTATTAATATATATTATCAGTATAGAAATCTAAACATGCCATAGTTGAGATCACGTGATCTATAACCAATACATCTCTAACCGTTTTCTACAGTCCATAATTTATTATGTATGATCTTACCTCCTGATGTTGTCTTAAATTTCAAATTAGTTGTATGCCATATTGTAGATGGCGGTGTATTGGATGTTGTGAATCTTGTTGTTAACTGTAAACTCTCTTTTGTAGAAGTTGTTTGAAATGAAGGCCTTTCTAGTTGTAGTCATTCTAGATGTCAGCGGTGTTCTCCTGATTGAAATAGGTGTTTTCACGGTTGTAGGTGATACTATTCCAGGTGTATTGGGTACTGTTGCCGTTGTACTGAGCACGTTTCTACTTGTATTAGGTGTTGATCCAGTTGTAACGGGTATCGGTTGTGCAAGAATATCGTTAGTCGTCATCGTTATTGTTCTAGCAAGACTGCCTGTATATCTACCGGTAATGAGTGTTGTTCTAGCTGAAATAGATGTTCTATTTTGGATGTGAAGTGTTCTAGTAGCAGTAGGTAATGTTTGAGGTGTGACACGTTTGCTTCTAGTCACGATCCGTGTTATAGGTGTAACGGACGATGGTTTATTGGTAACATTTATTGTGTTCACTCTCGTAGGTCTGCTAGAACCGGCTCTGGAAGACTTTGTGTTCATTCTACTGAACGCCTCCGTCCTTAGCAGTGTTGATTTTGGATAATTTGTACCAATCAATGTTGGTTTGATTGTCAATGAGTGACTGTCTATGGTAGCTGAGTGTATTCTAGAGTTATCTTGTTTTGCTGTTGTTGTTGATGATGCTTTTGATGTTGTTGTTGTTGCTGCTGCTGCTGCTGGTGGTGGTTGTGGTGATGATGATGGTGGTGCTGCTGATGATGATGTAACCATTTCGGTGGTTGGGGCAGTTGTGAAATTAGTTGTAGGTGAACTAGTTGGTATGTAGACTTTTGTTAAACGTTTTGTTGTTGTAGTCGTTGTTCTTGATTTAGGTAAAGATGCATAATCTGAAATGATATTACGATATATTCTAAAGTAAGGAAATCAGCAATCAAGTTATAAATAGGCTTATCAATAAAAACACTTGAAAGAACAACCGTATCAATAGAACAAATTTTGAATAAATTCTTCATCATTAGTTAGCAATGTTATGCTTCTCAGATCATGGTGCCAAACACAATGATCTGAATCTGTGCAAACCTCACCGTCCTCAAACAACTATTATCAACCGTACGTTTAAAGCCATTGACTCCAGAATGTTATCTGAAGAAGTTAATGGCAGTAATTGTTTACAAAGCCCAGTACCACCCTGGATGGTGGGTTGTCACAATTGGATTAGGTGATGCGTGGTTTATCTACAAACGTACACCATTTAAAAGCCACACCATGGTCTCATCCTTTACCCTGATTTTAAGGGTCAGATCGGTGAAGCCAAACGTGTCCTCGGACAGCATGAAAGAAAATGGAGAAGAACCTTCCTAACTGTTCATCGACAAATATTCCAGCACCAGAGATTACACCTAAAGGATCTTATTGACGCTAACAGAGCCCGTTACTTCAATAAGAAAATAACCCAGTGTGTAGGAGATCAGTAAACAAAATCCTAGATACAACGGGTGATTTCTCTCTGCCGTCATATTCTTCTGCAACTCAGCTTGCTGAAAGATTCAATCAGTTCTTCCTGACAACAATTGAAAGAATCCACCACGAACTTTATAGCGAAATTGCTGATGACCCACGCCTTGATTGGTTGCGGATGAAAAAGATGGCACCTTTTTGTATTTTTCTTATGATTTTTAGTAAAAACCCTACAAAGTTTGAAACCTGACATCTCCTCCAACCAATATATAGACATCCGCCTTCACAGCATACTAAAAGCAGTGCAATTGGCGGCTGATCTTTCAGTACCCAAATACACGGAGACCAAATACAACAGACAGACCAACTTCCTACCACCAGAAGGTAAGATATACACCCGACAACTAAGTATGGCCATCAAAGCCTTTAAGCGGCTCAAACTGACGAATCCAAACAAGAACTTAGGGCCATCCAGTGTGAACTACGGAAACTTCAAACCAAGGCTTGGAATGAGTGGTGGGAAAAACTCTCCTCCGTGAATTCCAGCCGATTATGGTCTGAAATCCGTAAGCTGAAAGGTTCCACGAAACCAATGACAATCAGAAACCCTAAAGAAGAAGCTGACTCTCTAGCAAAACACTTCCCTACCCGAGCTGCATCCACACTTTACAAGTAAGGATCCAATAGGAAATGAGAGACAGACATGAAGAACACTTTCTCAGGGGATTCAACTCCAACGAGCAACCCACAGACACAGGCATTCCACAAGGATCTATTATCGGGATCACTCTATTTAATACCCTTGTCATCATTATACTTGAACTAGCTGTCACCAAGGGGACATAACTCCACGCATACACCGACGACCTTGTCCTAATTTCTAATAGAGTCAATCCCTTCACCGACTGACGACAGCTGCAGAAAGTCTTGGACTTTTCTATTGGAGAACAAATAATAGATCTCGTAAAATCATACAAGTATCTGGGCTTAGTTATAGACGGGAAACTACATTTTACTCTCCACGTCAAATACATTAATGAGAAATAATCGCCAACAGCAGTAAGGGAGTTTCCACTTCCATGCTCCTCTCACTCTACAGAGCACTGATTAAGACTGTTCTCACATATTCCGCACCGGTTCTTCTAATGGCGTCTCCTTTAGCCATAGACCAACTCGACAGCAGATGAACCTCCCATAAAGACCGAGATTAAAAGGTCTACTATCAACTACATCATCAGAGCTGCCACAAGGTCGCAGTCCACAACCATCATCCGAGTCGTCCTGGATTGCCTCTAGAAGGATCCTAGAGTTTTTCCAACGGTCACTTGGACCCAAACCTCCGTGGTTAATCTCCCCCGTTCGAGGTCAACATCTCCCGAGACCACTTTAAGAAAGACGACCCGGTCGCGGCATTGAGCGGTGCGAACTCCAGAATAAGAAACCTTTCTGACCCACATACCAGAGTTTGGTACACATACAGTAGCCAACATGATATCAGTAACACCAGCTGGGCGGCTTACTCTCCCGAAGAAACTTCCATCTCAGGTAGACTCTCTCAGTTCACTCCGATACCCTTAGCCGAACTCACGGCCATCCTAGAGATGCTCCGATGGTGTAGAACACACCGTACTCTGGATGAGGGAATAGTCATACACACCGACTCCATGGCTGCACTCCAGAAATACACCCCTTCGACCTATCCAGAAACAGCCCATCAAGTATGGGATGAAGACGAACATCTCAAACAATTAGCCATCCAGATTATCTTTCACCTAGATACCAAGCCACGTCGGAATCTTCAGCAACGAAGAAGCTGACAGACTTGCCAATTTAGCCACAAACTTTGACAATATACATACATTTGAGAACAAAATTGGAGCTCTATGACGACAAATTCCAAAGGGGATAAAGAAAACGACAGACATACTTTACAGTGACTTCTACACCACTGCAACTGGTAATTGATATATCGGTACTACTATATCAGAACATAGGATATGCCTAAATAGATCATCGTTTTCGGTCCCACTGATTCATTGAAACACCTTTCAACAGCTACCACATAGTACATGGATGGCAATCACGTTGTTGTTGCACATGGTTTCTGTCAACTCCACATAATACGCTGCCCACTTGGTAACACTGATGTCTCCACATTCTACCCTTTGCTTCAATAAAAGTCACAAGATACCTGTATGAGAACCTGCATTTCGTGGTGAACTTCACTGCAGATGTGTCAAACGTGTGTTTGTGAGGCTTCAAGCTCGTCTGCGTCAGTTCTGTGTAGACAGGAGTGAGGGTACCAAGACCGTTGAAAGGTTTCTTCGAGGTGCTGGTCACAACGTTCGCTGGAAACCACATTCCAACTAAATGAATGAGTAAAAACACTTGTTTTTCCGAGACCCATTTTTCCGCTGCCATTTTCCATACCCGGCCTTGATTTGACACCGACAGCAGAACATCTACTGCATACGTTTAGACCAGCTACGTGTGACGATATTCTAAAAGTAATCAGAAAATCATCTTCTGCTTCTTTTGCCTGGATCCATGGCCTACATGGTTCCTGAAGGAACATATCCATGTTATTGTCTCTTTATTACCAATATTGTAAACAAATCGATTTTACATGAGAAAGTTCCAGCTTGTCTCAATGAACTCATTTTAATCCCGTTATCAAAGAAATCTGGTTTAAATCTCGAGTGCTTGAAACAATGCAGTCTGCCTACAAAGCCTTTCATGACACTGAATCAACATCCCAACGTGTACAAAACTAAATTCTTAGAGTTATGGAGAGGAAAAGAAGGGTCATTCTTAGCGCTGCTTCATCCGTCTGTAGCCTTTGACACCGTAGATCATGAGAGTCTCTCACGTCTCATCCAGACTAGATTGGTTATACTAGGAACAGCTCTGACATGGTTCAGATCCTATTTAGCAGATCTCACTCAGAATGTAATGATCAATGATGATACACTCTCAACCCCAGTCCATCTTCCATTTAGCACACCACAAGTGTCTGTACTCAGGACCTCTTCTTTTCTTCATATATACCTTACCGAAGTCAAAGCTTCTAAACATAACTGAGTTGGCAAGGGAGTATGGCCAAAACATGTGCACAGCGCCGATGTCTCTGTGCATTCACACATTGCGACACCACCAGTGCATATAAGGGTGTTGTGAGTGGTTGACTCATCAAATTGCTTCAGAAGATGCATTGACCAAACTAGGAGATATATGGGAAGTCCCTACCAGGTTGGTGAGGAACTAGAGCAGTTTGCATGTGCCATGTATGGGAGAGGATGTCTCAAGAGTGTAGATGGAGCTCGTGCAGCAATCCTGAAGGAGAAATATGGTAACCTAGATGGAAGCATCAACTTGAGTCGAAATATAGACTTCAATCTAGTTCCACCTTGTTCGAAAGCACTGCTTAAACATATCAGACGTGCCAACTACCAGGCTGGTATCTGGAAAGCTGCTGATATACCTCGACCAAGAGAACCACAGACTACTGATGGACATGGATGGACAATTATTGACGGAAATCTCCGACCCAGGTGATGCCATTGATTCCTGCCAATGTAGCTGTGGAAGATGACAGATTGCCAACTGATGATGATATCTTCTCATCCGATATATGATGATAATTGGTGTTTTACGGCATATGGTAGGCTAAGTGCGCCGAGCGACCTCCAAAGGTAATGAAGCGAAATCAAAGACGAAACACCCTTCAGATATGCCCACGCCACGATTCGAACACGGGTGGTTGTGATCTGTGATCAAATGAAACTGAACAGAATGATGTGACTTCTGATGAAAACATAGTGTCAGAAAGTGATAGTGATGATAATTGAACATTTATTGTTGGTGTGTCTTATGATTTGAAAAGATATTTTATGCAATGAACTTTGAAATATATTATATGTTCGTTGACAAGGAACTAAGTTTATTTGTTGCATGTTTTATTATTACAGGGGTTATTTTTTTCGTCAACTGCCAAATATGTGAGAAGTTGATACATAGCCATACATGTGTGATACTAATGTGGATTGATTTAGATGGGATTATATAGATTATATCAACTTAACTGGTTATCATGAGTTTATTAGTAACCGGTGATGAGCAATAAAAGTTTGTGAAATGACATTTGTAGTATTTTATTATTTTGAAGCATTGTAGAAAACTTATTGTTATTAATTGCTAAATGTGTGGAGATCTATGTCTATGATAATACTGAAGATCAATTAACACCTGTGAAACTATCACAAGCTGTGTGTATCGTTTGAATTGATTTACCAGACTATTGTTATAAGAAAATTTCTATTGACAATTATTGTTTAGTATAGTAGTTGTGACAATAACTCATTTTATTTGTGATAATCATCTTATTATTTCTTGTCATTATACTTCTGGTCAAGCTGAGGTTTCCTTCTGTCATTTAGCTTTTATTTTGACGGATGATTTGATGGCGTTGCATCGTAATTTAACTTTGAATCAAGGTCTTTATTTCAAAATATGTAGTTATTATGTAGTTATGTTATGACTGACTACAATAGGAAATCTGGCAATAGTGGCATCCATTTTGAATTTCAAGATGGCCAACAGGTATTAAATAGCACCAGGCTAAATCACATATATCATAACGAAGGCTTAAAACCCATGAGCAATTATCTACTTCTGATTTTCGCTGGTTTTAGTGGCAGCCATTTTGAATTCCGAGTTAACCAAGAGTCATAGCGATTTGTCAGTATCATCAGTGAAGTCCTCATCTTCAAAAACATTGGTGTAGACACCAAGATCTCGTCTATATCTATCCTAGAAGGCGAGTTATTGGCGAAAACGTATTTTCGCTAATTTCACTGACACCATTTTGAAAATGACGTCACACAAGTACTCCATCCCAATTTGGTAACGGTGGCATCCATTTATCATGTATGGGGAGGTCCCAGAAACTAAATAAAATAGGTCTCATAGGTTCCTGGGGGGAGGGGAGTCACGGGGGGAGCCTATCGGGGGGTGAGAGTATATTATGTTCGCGCGGACCCGCCTGAACACCGGAAGCGGATTACGCTACTACGCGGCTTAATCCAAGATGGTGACAGGTCAGTTCCACTTGGAAATTAGTTCAGTTATTTCAACAATAAATCGGTCTTCAAGCATAGACATCTCGTAAACTTAACCTAATAATAAGTCCTCCTCACCGAGAAACACACAATTTCGAAGTGGAACTGACCTGTTACCATCTTCAATTAGGCTGACAATGACATGTCTATTGTTTACTTTTCACTGACGATTCACGATAAAAGAAAATTATAAAGTCTCAAAAAGTTAAACTATTGGAGAGATTTTGAAATCCCAACTAAAAGAAGAATATGTTATAGAAAACATTGTCGTGGGCCAGACGATTGTTGAGGAAGACACGCCGGTGGATATCATTGTAAAACTGAATTTGAATATCAATGTAAAATTAAATATAAAACCAAAGTAATCCGGAATATGTATCGTGGGGCATTTGTAAATGGTTGGGTAGCGAATCTTGCAAAATCTTCCAGAAACTAGAACTTTCTGTCAATTTATTTGGACTAACCCTATGTTTTCAGTGATTTATTTTATTTTTGTCCCAACCGACCAACCCTAATTTTTGGAAGGAAATTGTTCCATAAAACAAGTGTTCAGCTTAACTTAAGTGACAGTGAAGAATATGACCGAAATTAATGAAGGAGTACAACGAACACTGATATTTGACTTTACAAACAGTACATCTTGCATGGAAACATATACATACCTGTAAATAGCAGGTATCTGAAATCTTCTTCTGCAGTCAGGTAACTAGAAGATGTCACACAAGATGCTGTATTATTATCTTTGACATAGATAGACATCATCATACCTGTTTCAGTCAGATGATATCTCTGTAACAAATAACACTAATTCAAAAAACTCACTTCGATGCACATTTAAACAAATACTAAACAAATATAAACACCAGATTCCCGAACCACACCTATCTATTCCTTAACAGATTTGCATGAAACATTTAACACGCATTTTATATTAATGAAACTTTATAGCTTAATTTGGCTTACTTAATTTTCTAAACTGCTGAATTTCAGACATTCAATAACTATTAGTGAATTAACCTTAAATTAAGCAGTCCACCCTCAGAAAATATTATTTAAAAATATAATGCTAAGAACAGTAACAAAATATTCCACAATAGTAATCACGAAATGTACCTGATATCATAGATATAGGAAATAATCGAAATTATTTTTCGAAGGCGAGAAGGAGAAAAACTGAAATGCTGTGACGTCACACGGGCGCTCTCTAGAATGACGCGGATTATAGTTTCTCTTGAGCATTAATTTCTGAGCCATTTTGAATAATCTTCGTCTTGTAAGGTTCCTTCTGGTTCAAATTGATATGGTCGTATATCATTCATGACGTAATTTTAACAAGATAATGCCGTTTAGTTATGGAATAAAATTTAGCTCACACTTGTTTACATGCTATTGTACGGGCTCTACATACTTCAGCTCAACCGAATACGCTGAAGTGACGTCAGCATTCAGGAGCTTCCGGCCATTGTCTAGCTGCGAAACGTCGTCGCCCACAGGACATTAAATGTCGATTAGTCAACACTTTGAACTGGATTATTTAATATGTGGGTGATTGTTTACACGTTTTGACATTATTTATCATATTTGTGATTACAGCTGTGTTAGTCCTTAAAATTTGAAATGAAGATGGACTATCCCTTTAAGCCACTTCTGAGGAATAATGAAGATACTCACAGCACACATATATCTAACCAAAGAATTCACATCGGCATAAGACAGAAGCAAATAATCTCCCCATCTCTGACCATTGACTGGATCGAGATAATCACCTTTCCAAGTAGCAACACATGTCAAGTCAGAATAAAATGGCTCACCTGGAAGAGTGAAATGTGTCGCTATTTAAATGTCTTTATACACCTTTGTTGTTGTATTGTTGCTGCTACTGCATTTCGTATTACCACTTTTCCTCATAAATATAAGGATGATTTTCTACGTAAAATCAATTGTTTGTGAAGGGACGTGCTTATATATGCTGCAGTACTGTGCATTTTACTGTGCATTACATGTATTGTTTATATCGATATCGGGGTATACAATCTGTTTTAGCAAATGTAATCATACAGACAATGACTTTTTACTATTATATTGTAGATGAATACCTACTGTATTTATCAACATGTGTACAAGATCTCACAATCATAACACTGTCCATAACATTGGCAGTAGACGAATAATCATTGATACATCGATTTGACAAGGTGCTGTTTGTATTGACAGCTACATGAAAACGACCCTGTATGGGACAAGGTATACTTGATCTAGGTTCTGAAAATACATGCCTCTCAATAAATGAATGCACAGGTGTGATAATTTAATGTGCTCCATAAGTTAATTTAACATTTAAACACGTATTCAAATATTTGACATATTTGTTACCTATAACAAAAATAACAGAAACTGACTAAGCTATAATATGAAAGAAATATATATTTATATATTCAAATTTAGGCAATATACATACTTTTTACTTGTACTTTATAAATATCTGTGTCTGTGAAAAATTCTTTACATTCTTCAGCAATCGAAAACTGGCCAGTATCTTAAATATAGCACCCATAATATATTACAGTTATTCATAAAAATTTCATATACCGGTGTATATATATATATATATATATATATAGTTGTAAATTCATATTCATAACAATACTGATGTTAATTATGTTTCAAAAATGTTTCATAATCTTATCAGAGTTCGATAATAAAGTAAATACCTAGTGAATGTTGTTGATATAGGAGTACACCTGTAACACCATCTTTGATCCTGATACAATGACGAACCGTTTGATCATCAGTCCACAAACGAATGAAATACACTGACTCACTGTCAACAAACATACTACCACATCTAAAGCTTTCTGAAATGTCAGCAATCAAAGAATCCGAACAAGTGTAAATTGACTTAATGTATTTAAACAATCCGTGCATCCTTTAGATATAATTTTATTTAACATCAGTATCAAAGGTTTTGTCTAGAATCATAATACTCACGGAACGTATTTCCACCAATAGTTGATAACATTGCATCAGCAGAATATTGCTGAATGACCTCCTGATAGCTATCAAATGCAACAAAATATCCAAACCAGTACCGTCCCTGCCAGGTATCTGGAAACTGGCAACCTATGTTTAGCCATAGCACAAGCAAGAAATAATTTAATTTTCAAACGTTTGGTGAAGACGTTATTTGTGAGATATCAGGCATCAGATTCATAGTAACCAAGACTGCTCCATTATATGATTTGTGTATCAGTTATGGAATAGATACAGTGACATACTATACCCAATGGGAAATCTAAAGGTAGAAACGTTTGATCGGACTGCATAATCGGCTTAAGACAATGAGGCAATAAGACAAAAGACACCTATTGTTTTGATCACCTATGGTACTAGAATCGATTTATCGCTATGACCACACCTTATATTCGTTTAGAAAGGATTTATCGTGCTTCCTCAAGTTTATAAAGATGGACCACGAATTATCTGTTAATAAGATGATAATTGGTGTTTTACGGCCGCTTTTGCGCACATGGCAGGCTAAATGGGCCGAGCGACCACCAAATGTAATGAAGCGAAGTCAAAGATGAAACAACCCTCAGATAGGCCCATGCACGCCGAGATTCGAACTCAGGTGGTATATCTGGTAATAAGCAGTACTAATCAGAGCCAGATTAGTGATGCCGCTAGGGATGCTGAAGCGCCATCTCCATCTCACAGCCACGACGCGGCCATTTTAACAATAATTAAAGAGGCAATTATTGTGTCAATCAATTTTAGATTATTAGAGAGAAGAAGAATATATCGCGTCAATATGATAATGAATAATTTAAAAAGGGAAGGAACAAGTGGTTAATTATCTATTCGATACGATAAATATAATATACACCAGACCTTTCTGGT
>JAODUP010001027.1:110000-162500 GCA_025642065.1 Paralvinella palmiformis | reverse complement strand
ACTGGCAGCGTAGTCATAACTATACCTATATACTAGCTGGCCATGGCTATAAGCTCCAAAGGCTTTAAACAAATAGACAAAATAGTTGCTATTGTTTAACTAATTTAGTTTAGTGTCATTTTAAGGAATACACCATTGGACTTCTCGCCATAACTTGAACGGTGCTGACTTCACGGTATATGTTTGTCAATGTAAGTTATGGCGTATGTTTGAATACCATAATGCAAATATATAAATTAAAACGAATAATAGAGTTTGAGATATCATTATGAACACACACATATAGGCACATATATATATATATATATATATATATATATATATATATATATGTCACTTGAACAAAAACCTTTGCATTTTCATGAGTAACCAGATTAGATACGATATAGATCTATAATGTGTTTCACTTTCATTGTTCAAATATTTGTCAATAGTACATTATGTAGGTATTATATGCCAGATATAAGTGACATAGTGATTGTTATTAGATAAATCTGAAAAAAGGTGTTTTAATAAAGTACAAACATTTTAATTTTAGCAAGCCAGACATATATTACATATTATTTGTACAGCGCCTTTGAATGGCTGTTGCTGGTAAGGGCGACTTATTAAATGTACATTATTATTATATCATGAAAAAGTTACAGACATTATTTCAAAATATTCAAGATACTATATGCTCATAATTTTAGCGATAGACTATATATCTTGTAACTTAAAATATTAATTAACTATAATAACAACACAAATAAACCAAACTCAGAACATTAGGGCCTATGATGGGGTTTTTTTCAAAGTGAACACAAGACACTACATGATTACTTTAATCAACAGCTTAATATAAAGAAGCAAACAGATAAAAAATTGTACATCTGTGCTCACTGAAGCGGAAGTGGCCTTTGATATAGGCTTCTTCATTCTGGAATGTTCAGAAAGTCCGTTTGAGTAACACCCGGCATATATAGTGGCACACTCTGGTGTTTATTGATAAAGAGGTCTCACCGTACGGATCCAATGAGGTGATTGACTTAGTGATAATACCAGGGACTTAATTACCCATTTAATTCGCATTAATTTATTTTAAGGAGGCTTCGGAAGTGGGACTTAATTATAATTATCTAGTTCGGTTCAATTTATTTATGAGGACACAATAAATTAAGGTGGTTTCGGAAATGGCGGCTATATGATCCTCAGTGGAACCGTATCTGGATTGCTGAAAACCGAACATATGTGCTGAGTCAATAGATGACGTCAACATGGATAGTGTACGCCATTTTCTGAATTCTCATAATCCATACAGGACAAATGTATTAAACATGCTATTGTTAACATTTTAATATACCTATATATATATATATATATATATATATATATATATATATATAGGCCTACTTGGTCAACCAAATAGTCAATTTTACATTTTACGTAGCTCTTCCTTTACACCTATCCCGGCCAGTTAATTTACGTTGACTGTTTAAAATGGGTACATATGCATATATAATTGTGTGATTTATTGTTTATATGATTTTCTGTGTATATTACTTTCGATGGTCGTATTTTATGTTGCCTCAGTACTATATATGAATGCTCCGCTTTTGGAGACGAATAAAATAATGTGTGTTATTAACACATATTATGAAGTTAAATAAAGTTAAAGTAAATAACGACGTAAACAACAGCACGTGCGACAACTATCTGTCCATCCGCGGCAGCTGTATCTCTCGACTCATACACAATCATATATTGATATATGAGACAACGGACTGAAATTAGGCGAATGCAAAGCAAGATCTGTCATTTTTCTGTTGATATTTGTTTGAATAGCTAGCTGATGATATGAAATAATTTTTAGTGTTCAAATATTTACCGTAATTTCACTATTTACTGTATATTTAAGCTATAATATAGAGTCATAACCAAAAGTTACCGAGTTTTCAACGTAAAGCGAACGTGCAATAATGTCTTTGAATGCATTTCGATGAAAAAATTTAAATTTGTACCTATACTTTTTACATGTTTTAATGTTCTTTTATTGTAATGTAATTCTTTTTTATTTCTTTTATTTTTATTGAAAATTTATTCGTTTCACGTCCTTTTATTGTGACGTGGGTGACGTAGCTGAGTGACTTAACGTCGGACGTATATGACGTTCGCTGAACTGATATTTACTCGAGAAAAGTGGCGAATTGACGTAGGCCGAAAAAAACCATCAAGGTGATTAAATATAGTTATTTATAAAGACAATCAAATACACAATACTGATCATTATTAGATACCATCAATACAATACTGTCACTATTTCCATATCGGTACGTGGGGCACCTCCGTGGTCTAACGGTAGCGTGTTGGTTCACAGATCACTGCCACCCGTATTCGAATCTCGGCCTCTTCGAATTTCGGTGTGGGCATAACTGAAGGGTGTTTCATCTTTTTGACTTTTTGCCCATTTGGCCTACCGTGTGCACAAAAGTGGCCGTAAAACATCAATCATTATCATATAGACAATTGGGCATATCTGAAGAGTGTTTCATTATTGAATTCGCTTCATTAGCTTTGGTTTACTGAATTGACGAAACTTTATATATATATATATATATATATATATATATGAATCAGAGATGGGTAATTGCTATCGTAATCGATTCTATTTGGTTATATATGATCTCAAGTAATTGTAATTTCCAGAATCAATATATTCGTAATCTATTACATTTTAAATGTAATCATAATCGGTGATTACTTTCATTGATTACACAGCGTGTTTGATTGTTAACTGATTTATATATTAATGTTGTCTATCATATGCTATAACATCAATATAATGGAATTATTTGGATATTTTCTTCATACTCCAACACACACACACACACACACACAGACATATATCTAAGGTGTTGCACGTTCCATAGCAGCCATTTGAAGGGGGCGCCACTGACTGGTATTTTTTAGTTGATTGTATGATAGTTATCTGAAAGATAGGCGTCATATATTTCAGTGCTTGTCACGGGCGCTATTTTCCGTAGACAAACCACTGCACACACACACACATACATACACAATTATATATATATATATATATATATATATATACTGTGGTAAAGTATAAATGATTTGACTTTTTCAAGGCTTACTACTAGTTTAAAATGTTTTAGACAAGATGATTAGCATAATTTAATTACTTATGAAATAAACCCTATAGAACAATTAAGACATCCATAATTACAGTCGGCTCATATCAACTGAACATGTTGATGAATGTCATACCACTTGTAATAGTAATATCAATCAATATGTATAACCATGGAGCATGGTTTGTATTCTAAAGGGGATTTTTAATTTCGCTCATTTTATTCTTTATCAAAAATTATTCATCGAATTTTTACCAACTTCAACAAAGTGAATAAATAGTACCGAAATATTTAACATTCACCATATGTTATCTCTACATTAAAAAATGATGTAGAGATAATTGGGCTATATGAGAAGGGTGTTTCTTCTTACACTTAGCTTCAATACCTTTGGAGGACGTTCGGCCCATTTAGCCTACCATGTGCACAAAGTGGCTGTAAAACGCGAACATTTAGATTTTTTCTACATAAACATTTGATAAATACCTAATGATAGCTATAAGTTCGTTTAGAAAACTCCCCTGTTGGAAAATAAGAAGAAGAATAATAACTTGTTACTGGGCTTTATTAAACAAAACAATGTACCTTTATTTACAAAATAAAACTTTAAATAAAAAGACCAATGAGAAGATATACTAGTAAGAAATCTGTAGCGCTTCATACCTGGCAAACTATATAATATATCCACTTTATTTCTGTTTTTATACATACAGGTTTGATTACTATCAGTGACCATTCAATGTCAAGACCATATTAAAATAACGTTTGTACAGCTGCATATATCAGTTGTTAAACATCTGTACAGGTTAAACAGCAAAACCGATATATATATATATATATATAATATTTGTTACAGTTAATCTGTATAATCAGGTAATATGTATATTACCTGAAATATTCAGGTAATACATGTATCGCTAACTGAGATTTAATACCCATTACTTGAAACTGTCAGGTAATATACATGTTACCTGATTATACAGATTAACTGTAACATATACACACACAAACATATATATGAGAGAGATACACATGGAGAAGCAATAATAAGTTTGAGTACACTAAACTAATCACATCAAAAGCGAGTACTGGTTTTCTAGTATCAGCTGCACCCTACTCAATTAGTAAAGGTATTACGTTCAGTAACAAAACATAATATAATCATTGAAAATCTGAAACACAAAGATTATTAAAGGTGTATTGTTAATTCTGGTTTATATAACTTCCTGTATAATACACCCATGAAA
Organism: Paralvinella palmiformis; assembly: GCA_025642065.1. Classification (NCBI taxonomy): domain Eukaryota; kingdom Metazoa; phylum Annelida; class Polychaeta; order Terebellida; family Alvinellidae; genus Paralvinella; species Paralvinella palmiformis. The sequence continues at coordinate 158,125 of JAODUP010001027.1, read as the reverse complement.
CCAGACAAAATCACCGTCTATTGTGGCTGCATAAAACAGTCATGACGAAACTGGTAATACACTGTACTTGTGACCTTCAGTTTGTGGGAATTAAATTCCAGGGTCACCCATGTCTGTTGAATTTTATTATCTTATCATTCCATCCTACTACAACTTGTAGTACAGGGGAGACCCATAATTATCGTTGCAGGTGTCACTTACGCCAAGAATAAACATAACAGTTACCCATTCCCCTCAATGTAGCTGTGACAGGTAGCAAAATATCACTAAAATCTTTGAAATTGTTAACCACCCATTCAGGATTATTATTCAGGGTTCATACACATTTTGACGTATCAGACTCCAGGACTGTCCAATGTCAAATTCAAGGACCTTTTCAATGAATTCACGAACTCTTAATGCACAATAAATACACACATATTTCGGAAGAAGTGTAATGACTGAATTCCTGTATGCTATGGTTAAAAAAAATATAGATCTATATGTCCAAATTCCAGGACTTTCAAGGACCTCTGCAAAAAATCCAGGACTTTCCAGGCCTGGAATCCAAATTTTCAAATTCCAGGACTTTCCGGGTCCTGTGCGAACCCCGTTATTTAATGATACACTTAAAACATCCTAGCTAAGACTCTATGATCAAAAATGGCTTCACAGGGGAATCGTTTTGCATTTGCATTCTCAACACTTACCGGGATGCCAAAAAATTAAGACAATCCGAAAAGCAAATACATAATATCTGGCAAGTGATATTTACTAAGTTGAATATTTCAATACTGAAATCTTAAGAAAAATGGTATCTCCACAGGTGAACAACTATCAGTATTGATCGGTCAGACTAGGGTTAAAATCCTGGTCTGTATCTGAAATGTGTTTAATTTTTCATATGTATAATTTGCCTCTGTTTAATTTTTCATTTCACCTCGGCTCGTTACCATTGGAGATTCTCTCTAAAACAGAAATATTTCTTGAGAAAACTAGAGGTATTTCCTTATTCATGAACTCATCACATCGGAAGATATATATAACAAATATAACAAGACATATACGCTTATACTTAGCGAGAGCGCACTAAATTAACACTGGTTTATATGAACGTCCTGTTGAAAAAATAGAATCCATAGGGGTTCTGTTTATTTCCACCGAGATGGATAAATCAGACTACTGATTACATTAACTTTAAATGTGAATTTCCCCCCCCCCTCTCTCTCTCTCTATATATATATATATATATATATATATATATATGAATGTTTAAATTATGACAAAGAAACATTTTAACACTATCTGTGTTCATCATTATCATGGTATTATATTGTAATTATGTTTGCCATCTTTATTGACATAAGCAGTTAACAAGCAAGTTCATATAACATTTGATATTTAAGCTTTAATATATACATTTAATATATACACATAGATATTGCCGTAACCATACCACAATTATTTTTAACTTCTCACACATAACTAATAGATTATTATATTTTGACCTCTTTATAATAACTGCATACCATAGGTAATAATTTTGAATCTAAATAACAACTGAATTTATTATAACATATTGTATAATGTACCTTTGAGAAGATCCACTTAAAGTTACTTTTTATACAGCCTCTATCATTGCAGATATATTCAAACATGCACATGAATATAAATCCCATCCTCTCCTGTCTCAAGAAGTATGTGTGCACAAAACTTAATTATATCCCAATTTTTAATAAATAAATGTTTATATGCAATTCCTTGTTGACACACCAGTAGTTTTGGCCCTTGGCAAGGACATTAAAGTAATACGTAATATAATAACAGTATTTGTTAAACAGAATACCCAAAACAATGAAACTAGCACAAAACAGTGAAAATAAATTAAACTGTGTTTAGGAAATATTTAAAATAGAATGTACATCTACATAATGCAGCATTTTATTTTCAAACAGCAACAGGCAGTTTCATAATATTAAACCTTGTACGATGGTAATATATCCTATGGCCGAAATGAAGATATTTCTGAACAAACCTGCGTACATTCTCTCATGTTTTGGTATTTTTATAAATCAAAGAAACACAGAACAAAGCACAAAGGTGAAATTATTTAGAATAGTTCTTCTTGAGCAGACAATTAACAATATAATCTTATAAACAAAAACAAAAAAATTATCATATTTTGTCAGACATAAGCCAAACTATTTCATAATGTTCTAATTTGTTTCTTTAAAATAATTGTAATATGGATCATTTATAATTTTTCTGGAAACTATTTCTAATTGAAACCAATTTACAGTAACCTCTCACACATGATCTGACATTCTGTAATAGTGTTTCCAAACAAACGACATATCACGACTATACTAGAAAACAAAACCATTGTTCAGCAAGACATAAATGGTAGAATCGAGCCGAGACTGATAACAAATACACCTGTCACATAACCAAAGAAGTATCTGCTTAGGTACACATTCAGTGTTCAACGATCACGTTGTCATGATAATTTCACAGCTGTAAACTGTATATCACGTCGCTGCTTTCGTTCGCGTTCTTTCTGTATTTTCTTCTGTTGCTGTTCAGCCTGACGACGGAGCCGTTCCTTCTGTTTAGTTTCTTTAAGCGCATTTTCAGCCTGCCATGACAGATCCTCCATGGCCTCAGAGCTCCATGCTGACTCTGACTCATCCCACTGACCAAGTTCCTGACCCTGTAATTAAAAACTGGTTGTTTATTGTGTGTGTGTGTATTATATATATATATATATATATATATATAGAAGAGAGAGAGAGAGAGAGAGAGGAGAGAGAGAATGAGAGAGAATGAGAGAGACAGGTAGATATATAAATATGTAGATATAGTTTTATAAAGAATAATATAACAGTATAAAATGTTAAAAAGAAGTATTTAGAGCAGTATTAAAGAAGATAGAGACATCTCACTACATTACTAATGTGAACTCATCAGTCAGTTATTTGGCAGTATGGGAGACTACTGCTCAATAATCGGACAACAAAACACGGATCTTTCAAAACGTTGTAGTTAACAATCTATTGACTTAAAATCTTGATGCTCACATCAGCAACTTGTGGAATGACAGTTGACATCGCTAGACGTGATGAGAATGTATTCGCCTGCTCGGTATCTTCCTTCTTACGGATCAATATCTAAAATTAAACAGCCATATGAGAACAACATTGATGATAAATGACTAATACAACCCAGAGTCGGAAAACTGTATATAACCTTTACCTGGAGAACTGTATCATTGGCAAAACCTATTGTATAAAGGTATTATTATTATAGATAGCTCCAAGTGGATCATGTCATACAATCTAAGAAATGTTGGCAGATTCTTCCAGTTTTAATGTTTATTCCACCTTGGAAGAAACAGGTTTCTTTCACTAAGTCGAAAAATCGGCATGTAATTACTAATGGGCAGCTCATCCATATAGCTGGCAAAATATTTTCAGTGGTTTTGTTTTATATATATATATATATATATATATATATGTCAGTGTCCTGACTGTCTGAAACAGCTACAGCCTGGATCCACCTTAGGGCAGTCTACGATATCATGGAAGTGGATATAATGTGGTGACTACATATAGCTCCTGATTATCTGGACAGAAGATATTACATTTATGGTATTTTTTACCACAACAAATCCACTAAAAACTCTTGTATATGGTAGGCCCTTCATAATTCACCAAAACTCACCAATTACTCAGTTTGTAAAATAACTGATGTAAACATCTTATTTGAGCTTAACTGATAACCACCATCCATCTCACATGGCTCTGGCAATAACATCATTGTGATAACTTGTATTTCAAATAACAACCATTATCGGTTTTATTTATAACATGTAGAAATAATATTTGTGTACGAGAACTCCTATATTTCCATCAGGGGCACCTCGGTAGTCTAGTTGGTAGCACGTTCGACCACAGATCACTACCACCTGAGTTCGAATCTCGGGGTGGGCATATCTGAAGGGTGTTTCATCTTGGACTTCGCTTCATTACGTTTGGAGGTCGCTCGGCCCATTTAGCCGACCATATGCCCAAAAGTGGCCGTAAAACATCAATCATGATAATCGTCATCTATATTTCCATCCCTATCGTGTCAAACCTTTAATGACACAAAGAACAGACAATACAATGATATCACACTAACAAACGTCAAAATGAAAATCTTGTTCGATTAGAGAGAAATCATCAGGCAACAAAATGGCATCAACCTTAGCTGTATTGCCGCAATTTAGTATTTCTAATTATATTTTGTCATTTACCAGGACCAAGGTCATTAATTGCGATTACCTCAGAATACAATGATCATGATTATGTTAATACTTAATGTAATTGATTATGACTGTGGTACATTTTAAGTAATCATGATTACAATCATGAATACGCTGTATATTACAAAAACGCAAATGCGATACTTCATCTTTATTCACTCAGCTACGCGTATAATAGAGGCGTCATCTGATTTAATACGATCATCACTCTTTCTGTTCCTGAGTAAACTGCTGTATGTTCTGTGGTGCTGCATCAAAGCCAGGTAAGGTTTTTGTCGTGTCGGGTGCATTGTCGGATATGATATGAAAGACCCTTGCTAGTGAAGCTGAAGGCCTGCAAGACATCCGCACCAAAAGATTAGATACTCATGGCTACGTGGTATCCTGTGAAGCATTTACAGGCAAGCATCGCACCGACAAGCAGATAATCATGAACTTAATGTCCTATTATCCCTAAGTCAGGGTTGGCAGGTTTTTTATACAGACATTATTAACACAATTAATTAACATCATGTAAAAAACAGGTTTTTTACACCGACTTGTAAAAAACTCGATTTAAACAAAATGCAGCTATAAAATAGTAGAATGATAACAATATAACAACATCTACTACAGCATGACTGCAATATATAAACAGCAATTGAGTTAACAGACTATTTCTAGTTTTCATGTACAAATTCACGTGTCAAATATTGAGTGGTGTGTTAATGAAAATTAACGTATGCGAAAGACACTATCGCATAAATGTGTTGAACGTCATCCATTAAGACTAGTAGAATTGGGTTATAGTTATAATGAATAATGTCTTAGTATTTTATGGTTCTTTACAGTTTTTTAATGTAAAAACCCTGCCCTAAGTAACCTCCACACTTGGCGTTCAGTCCGCAAGTCGGCAGTCACACAAAAACAGGCCACCTTGGACATCACTTCGCACAGCTTTTTTCGGTGGCTGTGTGATCTTATCAGTGATCAGTTTAGTTGAATGGATCCACGGCGTGAAATAACTTAGCAAAAGATAATGGCTCTAGCGTTTCGGTGACGCAGTTGACCACTATTGATCTGATACATTTCTGCTTAGCATCAGCGGGTGCATATTTATTTGTGGTCGGTGATTCTACAAATGACGTAATCGTTGATTGCTGCGGCTGCGGGTTTTTTGTCTCCTTCGGCATACCAGCATGATTCTTATGGAAGGACAAAAGGAAAATATAAATATCCAAAAGGAATTATTTAAAAATAATATTGTATAAATCTAGAACTATTTTGTTTTCTACACCTATCACAAATCATATTATTAAGCATTCAGAAACTGTATTTACAAAAATTAAGTTCACAAAATTTACCATTATATAAAGACAGATTCTTGTCACATATATATATCAATGAATTACCTTTAAATGGTTTAGCAGATTTCATATGGTCTTCACCCTTGCAGAGATGAGCGTGCTACAGTGTTTACATGTTGGTTTGAAAAAGAACCAGATGCATTTTCTGGTTGGTTCTTGAAATGAAAATGTACAACAGACAGATGTAATTGTACTACGATAAATAAAAAAAAATTCTGAGATCAATATTCATCAGAGAACAAAGGAGCAAGTAATAGATCTACCGTGAATGCACAGTTATTTGTTGAGATAACTGAGATTAATGTCAACATAGAGACTCAACATTACCTCATCATTACCCCCAGATTAATCCCTCATGTCACCCGATCAGCTAAGTCAATCAGTAGTTACACATTTGGCAGTGAATTCATTCCCCACATCACTGATTGCGATGCATCATACAACCAGATGATTTAACCAACTTACAGGAATACAATGCATTATAGGACACAACAGTGAACACCACTAATTAAACCACCAACTGTCTAGCTGTAATTTCCACCATACGAACCAGTGGCTGGCCAGCTTTACAGCAAGATCACAGCTGGACAGATGTATGATGTAGATAAACACCCCATATTCACAAACACACTAATATTCCATTTAAATCCATCATCTTACAATTGGCATTGGTTGAATATTTGGGAAATGTACATTTAACAATGGGGTATACTTCAGATATATATATAGGATAATTATAATATATACAAGAAAAACAGTTTATAAACTCAGTCCAGGTTGGGATGGGGTTGAAACCACATGATATTGCTTTATCAAGGCTGTGATAATACAGATGTTTTAGGATGATATATAACATGGTGAATAATAAAAAACCTTGTGTAATCATGAAAGTCATTGATTACAATTACGATTACTAAGCATATAGAAATGGTGATTATGGTTATTTGATACTGCAGGGTTCATACACTTTTTGACATCTCAGATTCCAGGACTTTCCAGGACCTTCCAATGTCAAATTCAAGGACCTTTTCAATGAATTCATGAACTCTTAATGTGCAAAAATACACACATATTTCGGAAGAAGTGTAATGACTGAATTCCAGGACTTTCCAGGTTTTCAACGACCTGTGCGAACCCTGTATTGTGTAATCGATTGCAATCAATTACGATTACCCCACGCCAGTCCTTTACACGAAAATACAATGATTTGATTGATTTTCCTAAATTATGTTATACTGTGGTTATTCTCAAATTGAAAAAAATTGTTAGGAAATGGTCCACAAAAGGCATACCATGCCAACCAATCCCCTTTCGCCATTAATGTGCACAGATGCATCACGTGAAGACAAGCGTTACTTTCTGCAGTCCCCTAAAATCTGACGGTCCACAATCTATATATCCTGTGCATGCAGTCACCATGTTATAGCAGAGCCATATTGTAATTAACTTTAGCCTGGACTGTCAAATTATTCATCAATGTGGGAGTTCATGTCATCAGTATCACTGGTGGAATTATAATAAATCCACTCTAAATAGATTACATATTGCATATAATTATTTAAAGATGTTTCTTGGTATGACCATATATGCAAGTACCAACTTCCTGTGCATTCTAATTGATGTACAATCCTGCTATTTTGTAATTAGAAACATGGTGTATATATATAAATTATAAATTATATATATATATATATATATATATATATATATATATATATGGACTGATATAGATTTCTGATAACTGTTTTAATAAAGGATAAACCAGCTACCAGTTCGATATTTAGATCCAGGATCAAAGGGTTGTATCTGAATTCTTGACAGAAACAGCTAGAAAATGAATACTGCAGGTCAAGATGTATGTATACTGTCTGATGCCACCAAATGGACCTCAGATTCACATGTACTATGTATATGTGCACTGTTGAGTCTGGAATAAAGCTACTGAATTGAATTGAATACCTATACCAAGTCTGTTATTTGAAGTGTAGCTGTTAGTTAAATATTTTAGCCAGTGAGTTCTTGATTAAGACAACATGTACCTAAAACGACATATACCTGGTCTGAGACAACTCACACCTCAAACAGGAGAACTAAGACAAAGGGTGACTTGACATCTTCTGCTCAGTAACTGAGATATCTGTGCTGGCCATACAAATCATTACTGCTCCTGACTGAAGATTGGCCAGGAATGAATAGGACACACCATGTTATAAATCCATTAGGACACAGAGTTTGTGCTGATACCCTGTAGCTGCTTCCACGTTGGATGATTAAATGTCCAGACTTTATGTGTTATGTCCCATACAGTTTGCAGGAAATAATATTGTCGACCCAATAATGATCTTGTTTGATATGGTGCTGTGCAAATGTTATGCGAATTATTAAACTTATTATTATATAGATATTTTGTCATAATAAATACATTTATTGGGTGTAAAAATATTGCTGTAGTATCATAGAATCAATGTATATAAATACACAACGCACATATATACTTGAAGAAACACATCAGAAAGGGGTAGGGTAAAAGACCCCCGGTAGTTGGGGTACGACTTATTTCAGACTAAGGGTATAAGCTGTCTTGGGAAAGGGATGTTTTGGGTGTAAATTGTTTGGTTATCCAAAGCTCATGTATTTATTGATGATACAAACAGTAGATCCAAATAACAATAAATCATGTAATAAATTATGTTAAAACAAGCCACATATTTAGTCCACCACGCAGATAACAAGGCCTTACTTCCAGACCAATTATACAAACAACTGATAAAACATCTTTGTTACTTAATGGTATACAATACTAGACAACCCCAGATTACTATAGACAAGAAAACCACAGACGTAATAGGTTATAGATGTGTATGCGCAAACATGCCACTGAATCAGTACTGTCAATAAAGGAATATTCAATGAATGAAGTTCAATTCTTTTTCTATATTACGATGAATACTGGACAAAATTGTACTGTTCAGGAATAACCCCAAATATTGCTTAATTTACTCTACTGCCATCATACTAACTAATTAAGAATTTAATGCCCTGCCACCACTGACCACATTGTACAGAGTGTATGACTCACTGCGTGGAATGTCAACACCACTATAGTGAAAACCTTTAATAATGTTTCTGAACTATTTTAACAAGAGTGGTTGTAACTACAGTACATCATTTTGTATATATGTATTTCCTCTCTGAGACAACCACTGAGTTTGGCTATAGTTCAGATGTTTAGGTGTGATGACATATGAACTTAGAAAAGGCCCAATTTAGGAGACTTCAAACAGATAACAAAATGGAAAGGTGTGAGGACTGGAGTATTTAAATACTTTGAGGTTCATTCCGCATATTTCCTACCCCCAAATTCTTACCTCTGAACTTTTCGATATACCCCTGGCTCCCTCATATATAAAGATTAGATTTATGTAACCTAATATGATGTATGTGTTATATGCAGATCTCTTTGTATGTAATCAATCTATCCAGCTAAATTGCTGCATTTGTTTTTCACTTAGTGTTCATGCAGCCAACCATATATTTACAATACATAGCGATAATGTCTGAATGTTAGGTGACTCCACCAATTGGACATCGTTGAAAACACATGCTAAAATCATGAATGAAATATAACCAAATACTGTACATATATTATTATATACTTGTGCATAAGTCGATCTCGTATATAAGATGGGGCGCCTCTGTGGTCTAACTGGTACAGCGCTGGATCAGAGATCACTACCACCTGAGTTTGAATCTCAGCGTGGGCAATTCTGAAGGGTGTTTCATCTTTGACTTCGCTACATTACTGTTGGAGGTCGCTCAGCCTATTTAGCCTACCATGTTCACAAAAGTGGATGTAAAACATTGATCATCATCGTATATAAGACGGGATTAGTATATCAGTCAATATCGCGGGAAACCACCTAACTTGGATATTAGACATGGCAGAATTTAAAACTTTTAAAAGATGTTATTTCATAAAAATGCCGTTTTCTTTTTGACGTGGCATGTTGAAATTATCAAGAACGTCGAACTAGTAGTAGAGATATGTGTATGTAGAATTGATTTCACAGCCTTGTTACCTGTTGAAATCTGGGGTAGAGACCACTGGCTGTTGCCAATTGGGCACAGCCACCTGATGTTGACTTCTGTTGTGTCTTTATTGTTGACGGTTGTGTTTATCAGGGTCTTTCAGAAGAAGTGGGGTGATGCTGTCTGGTTGGAATGTTGATTTTCTAATAAGCAATGCTGCTAGGTGATGATTTCACAGCCAAAGACATCAGTGATATTTATACACAAAACTAACTACGAAGACAGCTAATCAAGCTGAAATTGCTAATTATTGCTCGTACTCACAGCTTTATGTTCTTAAAACATCGAATGAAACAAATTAAAATACAAAACTGTCACTGATATTTGTGAATTAAATTGAACTGATTAGTAGAAACACAAATAGATCCAACTGAAACATAAAAACTAATTTTACCTATTATTGCTCAACAGACCCGATGACTTTTCTGCTGACTTGTGTATAAGATGAGAAGAGAAAATTGCTTTTTTAAGGATTAAAACCTCGTCTTATACACAAGTATATACAGTAGTGGATTGTCAATGGCCAAATCTGTAGTTTTGATATAAAGAGATATTATTCTTAGGTTTCTGCTTGATACTAAATGAAGGTCAGATGATAAATTTATCAATCTCAATTTAATGGATTTATTCAGATTGTTTCTGGTTTCCACCGACCAAAGTGCTAGGTTCTGATGTTAGAAGCTGTCACTGGTTAATAAAACTTGGAACACAGACTGAGCAGCTAATGATGTTTTGCATATTGAAGAGTCAATGGTTGATATTTTGTTTACAATCATCTGTCCATTTGGTGATGCCTAAATGGATATAAATGATATTCAAGTGTTATGAAAGGATAAACCCCATATCAGGATCTCACTGGATCTACACATTTAAAAATAATGGCCACCTAACTTGCCCCCCAGTCACTATTTTCTGGGAAAAGTTTGTAACCTGGTTTAACCAGCTAGATTACCGTAGGTCCCGGCCATTAAGCCGAGGTCATTTTTAGGCCTAAAATATCATGATTTATGGTAGTACCGTGCATTAAGGCGACCTAAAAATCTGAACTTTTCCCTGCAGTATTTCCAGGTGATGTTTTGATCGCAGGAAATAGTTTTGTTTTCATAATTCGTTATTCATACCAATGTGTTTTGTATACTGTCAATGGATCAAGGCAAATTATAATGATCATTTACACAAACTGTAGTGTTAGCGCATAGGTAGGACCTCAAACTTAAATTAACGGCGTGATTAAACATTTAATGAACCGCATATGAAGTCACTGACTTAGAAATAATTAGACATATTGTCAATTAGATCTACCACTGTCAGTACTGAGCCTTTGATGGTACATTTTGGTGACTAACGTGGCAATAACTGAGACAATGTAAATTACCGGTATATCTATATGCGGTCAGTTAGTAACTAACTCTCTATTGAAAATACGCTGGACTACTGAGTTCAACAACATTTATCTATATAATTACAAATTCTACATATAAATATTGATTTTCATTATAAAGCCATGTATAATTATCATCAACTTGTTTCACTTCTATTTTCACTCCATGACTGCATGAGTTTAAATCAAAATGATGATTGATGTCTGCATCTAGATCTAGACTAGAGTAGACAGCTGCTAACACACGGAAATGTTTTCTTGCGATGACTGGATTTCTTGACACTGAAATAGTACTGGCCATTAAGCCGGCCCCTCAAAATAAGGGTCAAACGTTGACACAAAGTCTCAGCTTAATGACCAGGACCTACGGTATTCTAAACTTAACCCCTTAGTCGAACAAAACATAATCCTGGGCTTTCTGTGTTTTACACCAGAAGATCAAGCTATAAATTTCTGCCTTATTGTAGCCAAATATTACATCTATTGTTCAAAATGACACCAATAATAATTCATATTATAATTCCTGACAATTGTGAAAAACAAACTTGCCGTTGAAAAAATGATAAGCATTCAAAACAACAACAAAAATCATTTTAGAGCCACATCGTCCCTTTTGTAAAATGAATTATAATGTTTTAAATAATAACAAATTAATGCTTATAGTCGGAATCTCATGCTGTTAACAAATCATATATCAATCTAGCATATGTAAAATGTGTTATTAATAACACCATAGATGACTGCAATATTTCTGAAGATAGAAGTACTAACAATCATACCAGTATTTTAAAATTTGTATGTTATGTGCAGTCCCTGGTTTTGTATGAGGAATGTTGTACTTTATGTGAAATAAAAGACGATTTAAAAAAATTTAATAAAAAGGAATGGCCTGTGGTCAAGTAAAATAATTGGAGAACCACAGATTTGTGAGGAATTATCATCCACGAATGTCCATTGAAGCTACACTGTTATACATTTCACTATTAGTGTGTATTGTATAGTTAAAGGAATCTGGAAAATGGAACGGTTATAAATGGTTAACTAACAAATTTACTGATCAAAGCAATGTTCTTTAGAAAGACTCTATAAATTGCTGTGCAGCTGAAAAAAAGAATGAATAATTCTATATCCATTAAAGATACTCGTATATGTATGTACAGCTTTGATCTAACTAAAATAGTAAAATGTCATACAGAAATTATATTCACCAGTTTCATCAATTATTTTCAGGAAGAAGTTAGTATCTGAAACCCAGAATAATTGCATCGGATCAGGCTGAATAACAACTGCTCCACCTGAAGAACCATATTTCAGAATGCTGTTCTGACATTATTGGTCAGAATCCATCACACACACCTAGGCTAGGTGACCTAGCACATTGCTTTACTTTGCAATATCTGCCAAACATGGATTCTTTGGTTGGACGCAATGAATACCACCCACCTCTATTATAACATGCTCACCTTTACAGGCTTTTTCACCTGTGGTACCATATCCTGGAAGAAATCACCATCTGATTCATTATCAGACTCTTTGTTAGATCCAGTCCTGTGGTTATTGTAGCTATGGTTACCAACAAGATTCTGGTTGGTACTAGCAGCCTCTGTACTCTGCTGGTTGCCACCCCAGCTATCCCAGGATTCTAGTTCTTCATACTATATAAGAGAAATTTATTACATTTAATCATATTTACACACATACATAGGAATTTTCATGGATCAATCAAATTAAAATTTTAATTATGTAATCAGTCACAATAGTAAACAAATTCTTGTGTCATAATTCAATAGATAATTTCCGCAATGATTACACCATCTAGCGAACGTCCGTTTGTGGGTCACGTTTTAACAGGCTCACTGAACCATCTGATAAAAACATTATTTTACCAATTGTGAGATTACAATGTGTTTCATATATTGATATCATGTCTATTAGTAATAGTATTACATTTCCCAACTTGATTTATTTTCAATAACATGCAATATTTAGGCCAAAAAAAACTGTTAGTAAAAATAATGTTATATTTAATAAAAATGAAACTGCTACAAGGATTTGTAGATCGATTTTGTTCAGTGAATCACCCAAAACATAACTTTCTAAACAATTAGTGAAAATTACACTTCTTATTGCATGCTACTACACAGCTTCGCTGACCCGCAAACCACAGTAGATGTGGACTGGGCATACGTCACGGAAATGATAGATCGATCGATCTATCTATCTATCCTTTTCTTATCAATCTATCTATCGATCGATCGATCTATCTATCTACAAACACACATAGCCATTGTTGATTATGCCACACATCAAAGAGCCTGTAATCAATACTTACATCATTGCTAGGAAGTGATTGCATGGGTTGCGTCTCACTATGTGTCAAGATGCTCATCTGATTTGTTGTCATTGGCAACAAGCTACCGGAATTCTTACGATGTCGAACGACATGAAGAAAACACAGCAGTCGTCTGAAGGTGGCAAGGATCCCAATAAAAAGGCCAGTAATCTTCTTAGCCAAGACATTTACAACGGTCATGATCTATGTGTTATTGAAACTGAAAGAAAATGAAACAACTACTTTCGTTTGAAAATCGATAGCCTGCAGCTGCATGACTAGAAAAATTAATGAACATGAATGAACATTAAGAGGCATAATCAAAGTTGGTTTTAATTTTATTGTACACTGGCATATAATTATAATGCTAAAAATATTAACTATGCAATATTATAAAAAAAAAATTAATAGCCGTTTTATGTAAACGACTAACATCAATTTACAAAATCCAGCTCAAAGTTCTGATGTATCGGCTACAACTTGTCTGCGTGTTCCACCATTTTTAAGTCAGACACTGATTGGATGCTCCCAAAGTCTAACACCACAAAGTACAAGCTGTTTGTATGACTCAGTTAAACCAATGTAAACAAGCACCAGCCAAGCAAATAATTATGAAATACAACTGATGTTATATCAATGTTTTATGAAAATGAACTGTTTGCTGCACCAGTTAGCAATAGCAGTGGGTTGAGCCAGGGGTTCAGCAGGATGGCTATGCCACAGCATCTGTGACCTGACTGGATCTGGATTGAGACACTTACATGATCCTTGTGCTCATTGATGTTAGAACATGCGATATTTGTCCTTCCTGTCCTACAATTTGGCATTTGAATAAATCTTAATTGCAATCTTCCAGTAATTTTGATTGTTTCCTTATATCTATGAGATGAGGTATTGTTCATGAATATTAATGTGGGATTTTCAGTTTTAACAGTTTAAGATGATATAATGATTGATGTTTTACGGCCGCTTTTGTGCACGTGGTAGGCTAAACGGGCCGAAACAGTTTAAACATTACATATTTAAAGCATACTATTCCTTGAATAAAAATTACTATTTTGGTTGCTTTCTCTGCTGATATGAACATGCTCACTTTCACTATTTGTAGTATTGTAACTATATTGAACATACCATAAAAACTCATGTATTAGTCGAGCCGGCAGATAAGCCAAGGACAATTTTTGACCCTGGAATTCTTTCCTCAGGCATATTCCCACCATATAAGTCGACTTCTGAAGTATTGGCTCGTCAGTTTTTAAAGTGTTTTCTGTCTATTAATATGATAAAAATCCCTCAGTCATAGTCCGGAAACTCATGTGTAACAGGAGAATCGTCGTAATAATCAGCATAGCCGACATTGTCTGCCACGTCCTCAGTTTCAGCAACCCCTTCGCCAAGAAAATCTTCATACGGGGCATCATCTTCTGTTCCATCCATCTTGTTAGAAATACAACACTTCAAGAAGGACCTGCACACCATTTGTTCAGGATTACGCTCCCATGCAGTTTTCATCCACCCGATGACACGGGGAATCGAAGCTCTTTAGGTTACCAGCAGCTGTCATCTAATCATTCCATAGTTTCCGCTTTTCACTCTTAAATGGCTTGTTCCGATGGCTGGAGTAGTGAGGTACACCCTCTAGTACGATGGCCTGCATTGATATACATAAAGAGGTCCACAAAAAGATCAAAAGCTGCTCGCCCCTACCTTTGATTTCCATTCCTAACTGCTTTGATGATATAATTAATAAGCAAACTTGTCACAGTCCCATCTACCGGTAAACAACTGTGAGCTGTGATTTCTATTGTATTGCTAATGTCATCTGGACTATAATGAGAACCAATGACTTATTAGAAAATATTGAATTCCATCATCAGCAGTTCCATGATGCACATATTTCCAGGGCAAGAAGTTCGTGGGTTGTTAGTTGCTCGTTAGTTATGTCTTGTAACCATTTTTTGTTTATAAGAAATAAAATCAAGATGAAATTAAAAGACACTAGTTAATATTTATTGTAACAGTTTGGTGAAATTAATAATTATTTATTGAATAATGATTAATTTCACCAAACTAATAGGCAGTGATGTGATGATTTTGTTCTGATCAGGGCTCTTGTTAGGTCGAGTCCAATAGTGTTGTGTGTCCAGAATGGCCCAGAACACCTTTACTTCAGCTGGTAGGAAATGTAACATGCATAAACGATAAATCTATGTGTTTCTGAGAACTTCCTTCACACAAAAAAATAATCGACTTAACCGTGAGTTTATATGGTACTGTTCCAATGTGGAATGAATGCAGAACCAATTTTTGTACACTGTTTTTGCAATATCTTTAACATTTAAGGAGTGCCATTTTTTTAGATGATGATGATTGATATTTTACGCCCACTTTTGTGCACATGGTACGCTAAATGGGCTAAGCAACCTCCAAGTTAATGAAGCAAAGTCAAAGATGAAACAACTTTCAGATATGTCCACACCAAGATTCGAACATGGGTGGTAGTGATCTGAGGTCCAACACGCTACCGCTAGACCACAGAGGCGCCCCATTTTTAAAAGAAGATATTGGGGGATAAATCTCATAATCTCTTATGTTCTTATATAAATTCCCATTTTTAACTGATTGACTTCTTTTGTTTCATGATCTATGATCACTAATCAGGGATAGCACACAAAAGTGTCAGCACTTATTTCCAGTGTGGTCCCTTTTATTGAGTGGGTGTTCAATACCCCCCCCCACTCACAGGGGAGCAGAAAGGAAAGATTCAGTTAAAATATTCCCAAGGGCGGTCACTGGCAAAGTGTAATACATCCTCAGGGAATCTTTAATGTCTCTCTTTTTTAATTAATTCAGTGGAAATTCAGTGGTCAGCCACCCATGATGTTGTGAGCTGAAGAATATGAGAAATCAATATGAGAACATCAAAAAGTGTGCTTGATATACTTTGGTTCTTGTATATCCGTGTAAAATATAAAGAAAATGTTATGAATGGACTCGGTACCATTAATTCCAGTGTATATTCGGTACAGTTGGGTATGTGCTAAAATCCGGAAATATAAGGATCAGATATTTAGCCAGACATAATAGTGACAATCATTCGACTGGTAACGTCACACATCAGTCAAGTCTGACGTTTTTCTGTAACACTGCAATCTAGATCTACTTTTAACTGTCTGTGTGTGAGACTTTGTGTGTGCATTGTTTAGGGTAACCTACTAAACAAATCATTTATCAAGTTGTTCTTAAGCAGGTAAGCTTTGTCTCTAAATCATTTAGAGGCAAAAAGTAGTTGTTAAATCATTTGAACGTGGGCCAAAGAAATGCACAAGAAATGAAGATCTTTAACTATTATTCAAAGCTGAATAATCTGATAACATTTAGGTGAATGACAGAATATTAATTACATACACTATTTTAACAAATAACATATTAATAACACATTTAATGATCATACAATACAACACTGTTCTGTTTTATCCTGCTACAAATATGGGACGAGGCTGCCATGAACGTTTCTTCTTTGGGCCGAAATGATACTATTGAGTGTCAAACGAGTTGGAATGAGTTTTAATTATTTATATCGCTGATGAATGATAACATCTACTCACGTATTTTAGGTATGTCTAATACGTGCTTTCATTCAGCCGTACTTCAGACAGAAAACACAATGTTGACATTACAATAAACATAACAGATACGCTTAATGAGTGTGTTGACAAGGCCAATACCGTTACGCCTAATTCTACTCGGTTATAGGATTGCTATATTAAAATTTAGAAGAAAACCTGAGCATATCCTTGAATAAGATCAAATTTGTTACAATACTAATAATTATCTCAGATTTTATATTTAAATAACATTTTATACATTCAATTGACTAGCCTGGATATTCCAGTTATTGTGTTACTGCTGTCTACGTACTTTAATAATGATAATGATAGGAAATGACGATCAATTTAGCGCCTGTTATTGTATATGTAAGATATGCTTTATATGCTGCAGCTAAAAATAACAGGAAAAATAAATTGTAATAGTAATAATCAAGTTTTACCAAAAACCAAATTTGAAACTGTTTGATTTTTTAAACAAATGAATCTTAAATTGCTTCAGCTAGAATTAAAATCTGTTTCTCTCTCTCTCTCTCTCTCTCTCTGAGGGGAAGATACGTAGTATGTTATAGGAAATTGTTGGGACAAATGTAGCCTTATAGTTGTCCTTCCACTGGCGCAAACTGAAATGCTCTGACGTCACATCGGTGATATCTATACTGACGCGGATTATAATTTCTCTTGAGCGTTAATATCTGAGACATTTTGAATCATCTTCCTCTTGTCAGGTTCCTTTTGGCTCAAACTGATATGGTTGTATGTCATTCATGACGTAATTGTATCAACAGCGTTATGTTATGGGATAATTCTTTGCACAAACTTTTTTACATGCTTTTGTATGGGCTCTATAGTATACAGACTTCAGGTCAACCGGATGCGTTGAAGTGACGTCATCATTCAGGAGCTTCCGGTCTCTGTCTACCTTCAAAATGGTGGCGCCCGCAAGCCATTAAAAGTCGATTAATCAGCACTTTGAACTGGATTATTTAATAAGTGGGTAATCATTTACACATTTTGATATTATTTGTGATATTTGTGAGTATAGCTGTATTAGTCCTCAAAACAAGTCTCTTTAAAATAGGCCTTAATGAGATAATCTGTGATTTGTTTTTTTGAAACGAGGCCGTGATTGTGTATATGTCACATACTTTGTATATTTGTTGTATATTTTAGGGAAAACATATAGTGGCAGAATTTCAGCAAATTTTGATATATGGGAGAAATCCTACATAAATATGTTTACTTAATATTCATAGAGAACCTCCAGTTTCAAAATTATAGATGATCTAAAAAGTGGATCAGTGTGACTATTATATGTGTTTCTGACTAGTGATAGCAACGCTTTACCCCATGCAAGTAATCCATAAGAAATGTGCCGATGAATTCTGGCATAATACGGAATTTTCAAGCTACTACAGGGAAAAAGTGTTTTATCGGATTAGTCGAATATATTGCCCTGGACATTTTGGAATTTTATGAAAGGTTCCTTGCAATCGTTTCCTATTCTATTCAGAGGTGTCCCAATGATTGTCAGCGTATAATTACTTAAGTTGCATCGTTTATGTTGTGGTTGAAATATTATATATTTTGTCTTGCCCGCATTTAAGGACAATTGAAAAGTTTATTTATACCACTTTCAGAAGCCATCCATGGCTCTGGCCTTATGTATTTTTTTAAGGTTTGGCAGTACTCAGAGGAAAAGGTACAGTATCGTGTATAATTGAATAAATACATTATAGGCTTCGTTGGGGGCAGTCTAACAGGTTTCTAAACTTATCTAGATTAGTTTGAGAGAAATAACGAACTAGCTTTGTTACGTTGGAATGATTAGATGTGGTTTTGTTTGGTTTGGTTGTTGGATGATGTTTTATTTGAATATATGTGGTCTATCAATATTGCACAATTGTGTGAAATTCTTGTACGTAATGTAATTGGGGTGAGAAACTAAAAGAAAAGGAAGCCTCCAAATAGCGATTTGTTTTGTTGTGATTATCAAATTTTAAGAGATCAATGTTCTTCTCATCCATAATGATACCATGTTTACGCTGCGTGTTTATTATGTTCGTTATGTCGCGCAGTGTGGTTGTGAAAATATCTAAATCTACCTTATAGGTGCTGTATTTGGTCTATAAATTGCACTGGTGATTGTCCTACCAAAAGCCGAGAATATCTCAATAAACAATGACTGAAATATATGCGGGATAAATACGCTGAGATCGTCACGAATTTTCAATTGAATGTTCTCTGATCAATTATGCCAAGCCACCCCTGGTTCCATCAGGACGATTGCGGGTTAGGATATCGTGATGCCCAGGAAGGGAAATAGGCTGGTCTCTGTCACAACTGAACAACTCGGTGGTACCCAATAACGTCGAAAGAGAATTGATCACCACGGAGATCACAAAGCCAGTCACGAAGCGATTCCCAGTTAGAAGACAATCCACGGCAATTTATGTGGAAAAATTAGTTTCCACATAACTTATCGGCATTACTAGGAAATCGGTCGGGTTCGTCATGTATACAATTGTCGCTAAATTAAATGATGAGTCAATCTTATCGTCGCCATTATCTTCATATAGATATTTAAAATGATAACACCTCTCAGTTCTGATCTCGTTTAGAGTAACATTATCCATTATCATTAAACATTCCCACTCCGAATCGACCAACCATGTCCCCGTTGTCCAGCGCCACAGATATGCTAAAACACAACCGAGGAATGAAAACAACTAAACCATGATGAACATTAAACCATATGATTACATAGGATTAATGTAACGGGCACTATCTGGTTATAGTACACTATCTGGTTATAGTACACGATCTTGTTATAGTACACGATTAGCTTGTTTGTTTCAACAAACAAACGTCTGCACGCAACATGATCCGGGTTAAAATATATCGGGATATCTTACAAGAATCGATCTAGATACAGCAGCTATTTTACTCTAACTAATCCGCAATTCTATTCTAGATAATAGAAATAGGGAAATTAGAATCGATATATGAACATGTCTATCGAATAGGTATGAGTAAACAATACGGCATGTGAAGTTGTGCATGGAACAAATCAGAACAATACCATTTACACACACGCACACACACGCACGCACGCACGCACATACACTCTCTCACACACACATTGATGACGCCAATACAGAATGCTACTTAACAATAATAAGGTGGAAGGCACCGACTAAGAAGACAGAGAATGGAACATTTATAAAAATGACTTCTATGTCTTCCGATATCTGTCATCGATCTGAATGTTCGAATTCACGCAGTTAATACATTTACGTATCGTACTGTCTGAAATGAACTATCAAACATTTCGAATTAGTCTTATATCTAGAGTTTTAATAAGGAGGTGTATATTTCAGAATAACACGAAAATGTCACAATAATCGGTTTAGATCAAATTATGTCATGTATCTAAACTGGTTTGTTGAAGTGCATAAGCATATCGTAGTCTGATGTTGGTAGAGCGTTGGACCACATATCACAACCATCTGAGTTCGAATTTCGGCGTGGGCATATTTGAAGGTTGTTTCATCTTTGACTTCGCTTCGTTACCGTTGGTGGTCGCTCAGCCCATTTAGCCTACCATGGGCAAACAAGTGACCGTAAAACATCAATAATCATCATCACCATCACCCAACATGGCGATATTCAGAAAAGAAAAGAAAAACATGTACTGCTTAACATTTGGCTGGAAAATACATGTCCATCAAATTTAAATTCTTATTAGATTTAATTGTCCTGATATATGGATATAGCTGAGGATTATTTTATCTATAATGGCTTCCATTTGATTCACTATAGAAGTTTTAGTCTGATTTATTTCGCGTACAGTAAATAATGCTTGGGGTGATTTATTGCATATGAGTTGTCAACCAATACGTGATGATATTGGGTTCATGGCCCAAAATTAAGAGAATTTGTTTTGTTTTATTTGTATGTATTGAAAAACAGTAGTTAATTAAATGCAGTATATACTTAATTTTAAGCGTAGATCAAACACTGGACTTATCACATGTTAAATATTTAACTAACTATTATAGTAAGATATATATATCTATCACCTGATAATGGTTTACTCACTGAATGCTATCTGATTAAATCGTTTTCGCTAGATGAATTTCTCAAAGCTGAAGCCATCCTAACTTTGATAAGGATAAAGAAAAATACATTGCGTATAAGAACTAGTCTAAAACTCTTTACATCACTTTCTCACTTGGAACATTTACAAAAACCATATTGATACCACTGAATAAGAAGCGAACAGATCAGATAGCTAGATCTAGATTATTATTGAATAAAACAAAAAAAGAGAGCAAAAGAACCCAAGTGAATGATGGTGTTGTTTCTGATGCTTATACGTAAAGCTTTATCCAAGAGGCAAGTTTCAAGCGAAGTAATTCATTTCCGGGATAGATGTTCTTGGAACTGTTAGCGAGTTAAAGATCATACTTAATTTAGAACGTTCATATCCGCCGACGCTTGAAGTTGCAGAACCTTCGATAAAAGATTATTCCAAAGACGTTGATGTTAATCTCACTAAAGAACTGAAGCACTTACCTGGTTATTTATCAAGTAAAATAAATTTAGTACTACGGCTATTCTTGCATTAACAAAACAATAAAAATGGCTGAAATGGCAGTTATTTTACGTGGCTTAACTACCTGAAATCAGGTAAACGCATATGGTCTGTAATTTGCTGCTTCACCACTAGGACTTAATTCTAAACTTTACAATAGATGGGCATATTCGATGGAGAAAACCTTGCAAGTTGGCTGGTTGGATGGAAAACTCTCCCTACTATAGTGCCATGGCGGGGTTTCGAACCTCCGACCTCCCGCACAGCATGACCATGAGTAATGGAAGACCCACGTTCTTACCCACCAGGTCAAAGAGGCGGTTAATTGGTAGCAAAGTGCTAATTAAGGGCAAATATGATATTCATTACTGAAGATAATTATTAATTAGCTGTAAACAAGACCAGTTATACGCAAAGAAAAAGTTATAAACTAAGCAGCTCTTATCTTTTGGGTATATTTCGTTCATGAATCTTCGTTTTAAAAAGCAGGACCGAAAATGTTCTGAACAGACTAATTCTTAAATTTAACCGACATAATTATGTTATTTTTAATTAATTCCATTGTTTTACTGGTTCTCGCCTTTTATCGGCTTTAAACTAACCGATTTTGTGTTTTATCGGCTGCATACAAACTGGTTTGATATGTTTTAGCAAATTTAATCATATCCAAGTTTACAAAATGTATATAATTTTCTGGAAAATACAAGGTTTTTCCCTAACAGGAAATTATTTTTGTATGGTGACCTTTTATCGTACGCGTCACGGATTTATTACGAATTTTGGCGGCATTCTTTCCGACTTTAGATGATGATTAATGATGATGATTGATGTTTTACGGCCACTTTTGTGCACGAGGTAGGCTAAACGGGCCGAGCAACCTTCAGATATACCCACGCCGAGATTCGAACACGGGGTGATATTGATCTGTGGTACAGCACGCTACCGCTAGACCGCGGAGGCGCCCTTTTCGACTTTAGAAGTCAGAAGACCACAACGTGTGTTATCATTTACCAAACAGTGATTGGCCGTGACTAAAAGTTGCTCCGATTTAGTTAAACTGCATTTATTGCAATAACACAAATATACGATAGATGAATGCGCATTAGTTAACGGAGCAGGTTGAAAATACACAGGACGGTGGTAGATTTGCTTTTTATCTGGCAGATTTAACTCAGACTCATATAAACAAAAAGAAACAGATAGAGTGGGTACAAATTAGTGGCATAGGAAAATGGGATGACTGATTACTTTCTGGCTGCTGTAATCACGAAGCCAACAGTCTCATGAGAGGTTTGAGCATGCATACGTAGACGGCGTGGTGCGCTAGGAAGCTGCTGTACTGGATCAATTTGATAATGACGTACACGTAGGCGGCTACTTCCTCGTCGAGGTAAGATGCACACTGCAGGAAGAGCGCTTTTGGCAAGACGAACACCATCGCTACGGCAACAAGAAGGAATACTCGGCGCGTTATCTCGCTTAGGGAACTCGCTCGCGGCCTATTGAAGCTGCTGTTGACGGGCATCGTGTGGACGCTCAATGAGCGCATCATTATGCCTGGTTCCCTTGGTACGTTTCCGTCGGCGGCATCCGTCTTCGGCAACAAGTGCGAGAGCTGTGTCAGGTCTTTATAGAGAGGACGAACCGACTCCCGGATCACTCTTGAACCCAATGGTCCGGGGAGGAATGGTTCCTGGTGTATGGTGCCAGCATAGGCTGCAACTACCCGTTCGCCTGTACCTGCATGGTCAACGGCTGGATCTACTCCAGGGTAGGTTGACTCATAAGCTGCGTCTTCGGCTGAAATTAAATCTAGGCCCCCCGGAGAAGCATCATTCTCCGTTGCTACGGGCAGCCGGACACAGTCGTCATACATTCTCGAGATGTTGTTATCTAGTAAGTTACTGCAGCCGGATCCGTACGAAGTTATAGTGATCTTGGCGTGCGGGGTTTCTCCCGTCTCTTGCACACCTAGTTCATTCGATGAGCCCGATACTGACATGTCATCTGTCGAATTATGTTTCTGTAACACCGACCCGGTGTAGTCGTTAGCAAATGGCGGCTGATGGTCCGCGAGCGAATTATCGTGATCCCGTAAAGCGTGGTACAATATTTGGCTAACATCTCCATTTTGGGAATGGCTATTTGATAATTCCTCGCTGCTGATAAAGTTATTTATGCCTTCCCTAGAATTATCCTGTGCTGTCTGTTGGTTCAATAGTTCCTCGGACTGTCTGTGTTTTCGTCGGTGACTAGCAGTCGTCTTACGTCGAACTGCTTCGGGTTTATTCCCGTCCACCATTCGGATCGGACAAGACGGAGAGGATAATTTCGGCAGTAGCTTCCCCCTGTAATAAATTAACGCTGGAAGTTGGCCGCACTTACTTCTGCCGAAGTTCGTCTCGAAGTAATTCGATTCGGTGTTTTTGCCAATTTCCGGATTAGTCATATCAACCCTGTTGCCATTGTCGGCTCCGTATTGATCGCTTCCCTGCGAACACTTCTGCCCTGGGAAGTCGACGTTGAAATCGTCGAAACACTTCCACTGGCACACCTCTAGCTCAGCTGTATACGTTTCCGATGTGGACACCTTCTGCGAATCGTATATTTCCATGGTCACTTTAGTGTCGCGAGAATGTCTAAACGAAAGCCTTACTGGTGTACCTCCACCGAAGCTTTCAGATCTGGTCGTTATCGAATGTCTTTCCTCCACAATACGTACATTACGTCCACATTTATCGTCAGATGAGGAATCTACTTCTTTCTGTTTTTCTTCCTCGACGCCGAGGCTAGCATCGGACGCTACTTCTATATCTTCCGCGGCGGCGGATGTACTTCGTTTGCTACCTTCGTCCTCATACGGAAGGACTTGTCGTATCGGAGGAATGACGATCTTTCCAAGGCTAGACAAAGTAGCCGAAGATCGATTTCGTGTTAATTCATTTTCCGATTCTTCTTCACCAATGTTCTGAGGAAAAACTCCACGACTGCAATCTTCATCCTCTTCCTCTAACTCGGAACAAGTTGACTGAATGTTGCTGGAATAAGGCTGGACGCTTGGCCTGAAGCCGTCTGATTCCGACTGCTCTTCGCTTTCTTCTTCCAATTTATCGGCCACTTGGACGCTGCTTCTTGAGATGAAGGATGGCGCGAAGCCATTTGCTGGTACAAGGCCGCTCAGTGCCATGTTAGTCATATCCAACGATAGCGTCCCTCTCCTGTACTGAGGCTTCTTGTATTTCTGATTTTTCTTCGTCGGCTTCTTTTTCGAGCCACCGGAAGTGGAACTCATCACCCCTCCATCGAGATCAACTTCGTTAAGACCTTCACCGTGAGACGAATCGACGCCATCTGATGCATCGTCTTGATCGTCGTCATCGCACGGGATCAGGTGAAAAAATTTAAACGAAGAGGGCAGACTAAACCTACGTGACGCGTCCTTCATGGAAAGGACCTGGATACCGTTCTGTTTGAGGTGTGAGGAAGAGCCATCGCTACCACTGGAATTGCCGGCCTGCTCGTACGCGTGAATTATTCTTGCCTTGTTCCAGACCATGATCGGGATGGCTAAGTACAGTGATGTCATGACGAAAAGAAGCGCTTCGCATTCAAAAGAGCTGTACGGGGGAAGGGATTTCTTCGTTTCTTGGTAAAGACATACTGCAAAGTTTGCATCGACTGTCGTAGTGACGTTAACCTCAGTGTCATTTCCAGAGAAGTGCCCGCTTTGCTGCACTGGTACATAGAAAAGAACAGGAAAGTGCAGTAGACATAATATCGGTATCGTGTTCTTCCACATTGAACTCTTCGGCGGAATGGGCCTATTTTTGACGACGGTGTGTAGGCGTTGGGCGGCTATGACGACGTAACACACACACGTGGTTATGTCGAAGAGTTGTTCTTGAAAGATGATGAATGCACAGAAGCTGAATTGGACGTCAGTCGTACACGTCACTATCTGAAAGACGATCTCCAGTGGCAAATGCACGGTGAAGCATAGATAGGTTACCACCATGATCCAGGCGGTCGTGTGGTAAGCTGCCAGGCGGCGCCGCCTGAAGAACATCAGTCTTAATGTCGGATGTAATGTCCTGATGCCGAGTGCGATGAATATCAACAGTATGATTACATAGACTGTCGTCACGCCAATTGATAATCCGCTAAGCAACATTGTCGGCGGGTGAATCCGCTTCAAACCTTTATAACTTGTGTCCGAGACATCGGGTACGCTTGAAGCAGTTACCTCGTCTGATCTCAGACCAGTGTATGTTACCTGTATATGAGATGACTCAGGTGTAAAACAACACCTGTTTTGCACCTGATGTTATTAACGCCCCATTGAGCCCGGTCAGAAATGTGCGAAACATCTGGACGCATCATATACTTGCTAATTTAATGTATTAGCCAGTGTTAATTTGAAGCCTGACTTCTTCGTGAAAATAAGTTCAGATGAGTTTTCTCTGTATTTACACATGCAGAAACTTAATAATTTTCCCATCATCATCAGCAGCAGCATTGCTAAAAAAACTTTGGGACTTGAACTGCACATTCTTAGGTGTCGCAAATTTTTGCAGAAACTACCCGATCAAAAGTTTATTATTTTGTCATGTGAGATTCTTAATCCAGTTCTTGATCTATAGTTCTTAATCTAGTAACTCTCTTATCTACCAAAGAATTTCCTAGTTAAGGTACGTTTTCTTCAGGCTGTAATCGGTCTTTAGACCAACAATATATTGACTCAACTTCCCAGGTGTACCCAATCTTATACGGAGCCATCTCATCAGGCAATTTACACTTCTTTCCTGATGTTTGCCACCTTGGGCTGCACAAATCTTAAAGAATTATGCAAGTTATGTGACACCATGAAGCAGATATGCAATACGTACCATCGAGTTTACTGCCCATTTAGCAAAATTGACCAAATTGACCGCAGAACAGCAATATTTCATATTTTACAAACCAGCCAAGGTAAATTTTCCGGTAGACACGAGATGAGTTTAGTTCAAGAAGAACGCGTTCTAGTATATACCATTTGATGCTTTAACCGTGTATGGTAATACATGGTACGTTGTGTTGTACTTCTTTGTAATTATTGTTTACGATCTTCCCAGTGTCGCGTGTCTCTCTGGTTACTATGGGTATGACTTTGAGGATATGGGTAGATTTCTACCATTAATGCTGACGTCCATTGTGCACGATGTCAATAGACAAACCAACACCAAGACGCACCGCACGCACACACACACACACAATTTATTTATTTATTTATACACTCGAACACATACATTGTTTATATTTCAATGATCATATTTCAAAGATCGCAAATCATGTAAGTCTGTATCAGATGTTTCATCCATCAGCAAAAGCCATCGATCTGGTCACCTATTTCAATAACTAAGTCAAACAAAACAACCGCTCGATT
The DNA here is from genome assembly GCA_025642065.1 of Paralvinella palmiformis. Classification (NCBI taxonomy): domain Eukaryota; kingdom Metazoa; phylum Annelida; class Polychaeta; order Terebellida; family Alvinellidae; genus Paralvinella; species Paralvinella palmiformis. The sequence continues at coordinate 131,068 of JAODUP010001027.1, read as the reverse complement.
AAATTGTCGAATTCAACCTAATTAGTCCTAAGTTCAGTATTTTATGTGGTTTGTTGGCGTGTCTTGTGATCGTCTTGTTTCGATGACTGGGAGAAAAAAGTTCCGATACGTTACCGATTTTGGTCTCCAGTTATAAATTTTGGAGTACAGCAGAACATTGCGGCGTTTACTTTGCAATATTTTGGATCCCGGTTTCGGCCGGAATACCTCGGTATGGGCGAAGAAGCTCGCTAAATCGAAGTCTATTTCGGAGAAACCCGACGGTCGCCTGCTTTCATTGTTCGCTTCATCACGTTCGGTGTTTACGTCATCGTCGACTGTGGTAGAGATGACGGGGTCTACGTGTTCTACTACGATAGGAAACGCTGGCGTCACAGCGCCCCCTACTTCCGACTGGCGAGAGTAGCCTCGACGGTCAAATTCGAAGCCAACAATCGTTTTCTCCCTGTGTAACTCTGCAATGAAAGTAATGGACGTCACGCACTCACTCACTCACGCACACACACATACACGCACGCATGCACACATACGCGCGACGCACACACACGCACGCGCACGCGCACGCGCGCAGGCTCACAATGGTGAGACATTACATATGTTTCAGCTTGAAAAGTCACCTCTCTATATTTAGTCGGTGAATCATCTAGAGTTTGAATTCACGATTTGAGATTCTCTGTGCCAGTGCCTTATTGCACAGTGCTAAAACAGACAGACAGACAAACAAACAAACACACACATACTCCACATACTGAAGCAGAAGACCCAATTCCCAAATAATATCGACTTAAATGCTGTATTTGGAGTTAACCACTCATTAGTATAATAATTTTAATACCAAAAAAATCAGCCGTTTCATTTACCTGCCCGGCCAGGGATACTATTACGCAAATCCGTCTTGGACCGGCGTAGTTCCTGCCAAACGGGAAAACCTTTAACATCATCTATAAGTTGTCTGTTAGAGACCGAAGGCGGCTTCAGAACGATCTCCCTCGTATAGTATAACGTTCGGAAGTCTCCAGTGTTCTTCTGTCTGATTCTCCGCGCAGAGAACAACACTGGCATCTTCGGCTTTGGCAAATCTGTTGTATTGCTTCGTCGCATTAAGACCATTATTAATGTAGAGTGTATAATCCGTTTTCAGCCTAAAATTTGATCAACCGCATTATCCTTATATATGGTGAATGTGTTACATGCCATCTTTCTGTTGTCGTAAACGTCCTACATGGACTGCAGTTTCCCGGCAACTGTAAACACGAGACAGTTAACAGAGCTTGTTTATATACGTGTATATATATATATATATATATATATATATATATATATATATATATATATATATACACATCACAAGGCATACATGATACATTTATTACCTAGATCAAAAGGCTTGTCACATTGGCCATCGATGTCCTAATTGTACTTTCCATGCTAAAATCTGCAGGGGGGGGGGGGGTTATATAGCTCTCTTCATTCCGCGCGTATTCATGGGTTATTCTAAGTTCATTCTTCGTTTCCTATTCAAACCGTATCCTTCTGTCAATAGATAATCGAGATCGCAATTTGTTTGCTCAAAGAACCTTTCGTTGACACCACAACAATACACCAGGCTCGCTGACGTAGAACATAACAACGATAGCTCGTCATATATTGACTCGGGCTTAGAAGAAAAGCAAAGAATATAATTGCCTTGTTTATTCTGGTTTAATCGAAGTCTGTATTTACAGGATAAGCTTCGTATATGGTTATTATATATATTTGTAATATTGCTCCGATTCCGATGTTGATTTTTTTCTTCATTTTGTAATTTAGTTTTAATCGAATGAATCATCTTCTAATACGTATTTTTAAAGAACGAGCGTTATTGTCAAGGCAATAGTCGTATGAGAATAGATCAAAGATCTTCTGACATCAACATCTATACATTGTAAATGGAATATCAAGCCATCTGTTTGCTTTATCTTCAGCGGATGATTTTAAACGGGTCAGTTTTTATTATCAACTGTTTAATACAGTCCACCATTAAACCATGACAGGGTCTTGAAATTAGCTTATACTGTGATTGATCACTAATCTATTATTGTTCAGCAATTCGGTTTCTAACCCAATTTATCTTGTTTCATGAGTGAGTGAGTGAGTGAGTGAGTGAGTGAGTGAGTGAGTGAGTGAGTGAGTGAGTGAGTGAGTGAGTGAGTGAGTGAGTGAGTGAGTGAGTGAGTGAGTGAGTGAGTGAGTGAGTGAGTGAGTGAGTGAGTGAGTGAGTGAGTGAGTGAGTGAGTGAGTGGTGAGTGAGTGAGTGAGTGAGTGAGTGAGTGAGTGAGTGAGTGAGTGAGTGAGTGAGTGAGTGAGTGAGTGAGTGAGTGAGTGAGTGAGTGTGAGTGAGTGAGTGAGTGAGTGTGAGTGAGTGAGTGAGTGAGTGAGTGAGTGCTTTGATTAACGTCGGCATCGGTCACACTTACAATTTTAATCAAGGGATGATTCCTTAAGAAAATAATTAAAAAAAGATCACAGGTTTGACTCGGATTCAAACCCACAACCCGGAGGGTTGGATCACAATGCTCCAACAACTGAACAATCGTTGTTGTTATATGTATGGTTCAGTGGGATGGGGTTGAGGCGGGGGGGGTCTGGTTCAGTGATTCAGTCATCGAATGAATATGGTTTAGCAGTAAAACGAAAGAAATGTTCATATCAAGAGTGATCTAAAAATCAACCTGACATCATATTTGTACCTTGTCAATATGACCCATCCTCTTGATAGGTAACAATACCATTAATGACTGTGTGCACTTATATAGCAGCCCTCCTCGTGTCAACAATAAAATAAATATTTGTGCCTCCCCATGAATTAATATTGAATAGCTATAGTTTAGTGGCAAATTTGAAACAAATATCCAGATATAGATACAAGTCAAGTAAAATAAATAAGACACACACGCACGTACGCACGCACGCATGCACACACACATATTATATATATATATATATATATATATATATATATATATATATATATATATATCATGCACACACACATTCATGCACGCACGCACACAAAAATGGTGGTAAATACAATATTTTCAATAACTTCATTCTTCTATGTATCAACACAAATAATCCTGTATATTTATTGACCAATATACACATATAAAATAATATACGCTCCCTTCCACATAATTTATTGTGTCTGACGTATTAGAAAAAACTGATCCCAAAATGGTAATGGAAGTAATTAATTAAATTAGTTAAAGTAATTGGGGCAGTGTTTTAATACGATATGATACGGTCATGTATCAACATATGGCTAATGTTGCCTGTACAGGTGTGTCTGTCATATTAAGCGAATTACCTTTATTCATAGAGCATTAAACTCTGATCCATTGTCATAAGAAATGGCATGGCTCAACCTAAACTTGAACATTGCTGAGATTCTGACCGCTGCTTTGGTGGCCCCAAAACATCTGTTGTCACTGTTACCTTTATCTCTGGCACATCTGACCCTCACTCCTGGTAAGTAATTACAGTAAAAGTTGTTTATAACGAAATTCAAGGGGACTGGAAATTCATTTCGTTATAATGGTACTTCGTTTTATTCCTGTTTTCAAATTAGTTACCAACGCCTGAGCGATAATTGGTGAAAATAATCCTGTTTTATTAAGACACGGGGGCAAATGTGTTCCCAGTCTCTGATTGGATGAAGAAAACCAACAATTAATTTCATCTTTTATTTCCACATTCTCCTTCATTATTTTACATCTGTTGTCATCTGTCAAAAAATCTGTTGCCTGTCAGGCAATGACTGAAGATAGAAATTCGGGTTTCTACACAAATTTCCGTGAACTTTTCTCAAAGCATCCTTATTCTTAAACCATGTTGACCGTATGCTAGATGGAACACCAAATTCTTTATCAATTTGAGTCTTAGCTTTCATTTTTTTGTCAACTTCGTCAAGAATTTGCAACTTTGTGTCAAGAGATCTATACTGGTTTACGTTTGCTAGCCAATGCGATATTATACAAACTGTCGACAAACTTATCAATCATGATGTGTTCATACAGAGTGAAATAGATGACATGCGTCATAACGTCGCGAATGTGAATGGCGAGGCTAGAAACAAAATAAAAGCAGCGAAGGCAGTTCGGACAAGACAAACACGTGTCACGTTTGTTAAAATATCTAGCCGCTTAAAGCTATTGTAATACACGATTTCTGCCACCGACACGCCATCTGACGAGAGTGATAAGAACTAAGGTATCGGGGACGCGACCCCGAACCTGTGAAACCACACACGAGATTTCACAGTTTATTGTGTGTGCTCGACCGGGACCAGTGTTTCAAGGTCCGGTCTAGCATCATTGCCACCAATACTCGACCTGCTGGTCTAGTGTGGATTTTAATGGAAAGGCGATAAAAAGAAACGAGTACAGGCTAATTCTAACAGCTACCCGACAAATAACCTATAACCTATAACGATCTGTTTATTAACAGATAACAAACACACAAATAACTTCACTGGGTATATATTCTGGCTATGAATCAAATTGGCGTAACTCGGCGAAGTCACAATTGACTTTCGCACCTTCACGAATAACCAATGTTGTTGTTTTTCAATTTATCTGAATATGTAAATAAGCCTTCCGGGGGAAGACAAGAGTGGTACACGCTAAAATCAGTCGGCGGGAACTTTCTGTCATGTTTTCCGAGTATGCGTGTTTGTTAAAAATGTGCGATTTATAAAAGGAGTGAAGAAGCCAACTGTACTGAAATTTTAAGTTGACAAAGCTTCACCTAGACCTCAAGCAAAATATTAAAAAACAACAAGAGCAAACAAACTTTCAAATCGAACTGAAAAATTGGTAAGATATCTAACTTATATGTACATATGCAAGCGTTGTGTTCTTCTTTTTGATGCTATGCTGGAATGTTAGCAAATAAATAAAGCCAATGAAAAGCTGCTGATAAGTCCAGCTTTTCAGGCACACTGAATGGGTGAAGGTCATTGTTCGTCGATATCTTGACCACGTATCTGTTGTGTTAAACGAGTAACTGACGTCATGAATGGAGTGGGCTTACATGAGCATGTGTTGTGGTTAAAGTAATTCTTTGGTGGCCAATATCCTTTTTAGATGTATCCAATACCTATTACTTTTATTCTAATGGTTGGTTACTCCGTCACCTTTTATCTTGGAAACGCCGTAATATGTTTTGTATTTCATGGATTACTTTGAGCTGGCAGTTATGTGGATAATTAATTATGCGAGGGTATATGCAAGCATGCTCAGTGCATGCATACAGAGAGTGATGACGTCATAAACAACTTATGAATGACAGCATTTGATCGGCCGAAGTGAGGATAATACCGAATATCTACGATGATTCCATATAATGGTGTCCAGAGACAAACTCGGTGTGCGTGTGTATGTGTATGCGACGTTTTATTGAACCATTTTCAGTTCATCCGCATGTTAAAAGTATGACATTTAAAAGGTTTTTGCACTTTTTAAATCAATGTTTTTTACACAAAGAAAATAATATGTGAATTTAAAGTCAGGTTTACTGACACCAAATGGGGAGTTGTAGAAGCTACAAGAATTGAATTGTATATTTTACTGCTTGGCCATCAGATGACAACAATGTTAGGATTGATTTTGGAAACAGTGATGATGAGGTTATTATAACCCACTCCAATGACGTACGTGAAAACAGTGATGTTAAGATTGGTGATGCTTTCACAGAATCGGACATGATAAAGACTAATTTTTATGGAAGGCAAGTTGAAGTAGGCCAACATAATTATGAACCGTATGATATTAATATAATATAATCTGCCTATGTAACATCAGACACGTACATAGGTTAATCCAGGCTTTCTATCAGTTGATTAATCGCTTATCTGAATTTAAAATACATCACTAAATAATTTGATTACCATTCAGTTGATATATCCAGGCCTTGATAAGTTTGACCCAGATCCTTCAATCCAAGAATGGTTAAAGGGCCGCACGCGTAAGATGAAACCTGGATTCGCAGATAGTGAGCCAAAATTAAAGAGGGCTAGACTTCAGACAGTTGAACTACCAGTGGCTGGTGGTGGATTTATGGAGAGATAGGGAAGAACATAGTAAGAGTGCAGAGGATCAGGTAATTATATCTAAGGAAGATGCAGAGGAAACACATGAATATGAAAATGACAATAAAATGACAGAGGATGAAGTTTACCTGCTCACGTAAATAAAGCTTTGAAATTTAAATCTATCACCTGAAAAGCCATTTTGTGCTCAAAGTGCAAAACTGACTGTATTTGAATGATATTTGTTTAATTTTCATGGAGGTATGATCTTCGTAACTCCTTTACTCATTTGGCGTAGTGTCAGCACAGTAGGTCTAGTGTTAAAATATTTTACTTGAGGATACAAGTTAGTTTCACACACTGTATACATTTTAGTGGTATGTATACACATTTATCAAAGAAATTGGATGTCTTCCACACTTACAATTAGTCAATGGTGACACTATGATTAACTGGAGGATTCACAAACTCTAGCAGAACCTTAGCAAAATTCAAAGACAATGAAGCCACATTAACCACACTTATTGTAATTATAAAACACTCTTTCGATTTTTAATTAGGATGTGGGAGAAGCCATTGTCATATTGTGCTGTATTTTGAAATAGCAACGCACTGACGACGGACATTTGGTCGGTGGCTCAGATTGGCTGATTTATGATTGATCGATGAGTGTCAGATTGATGAAGTGAACAGTGCGTAAAATATACGCTCATGGAAAGACCATGGTTAATTCCAATTGGAAAAGAATCACTGGGCCAAAAGATATGGTCGTTTTACCTAGAGCACAGGGGGTCGTTTGATAATGGTTTAAGAAAAATAATGGTTGCTTACGGAGAATCTTTTTTTTGGGGGGGACCACTTTCTAGTGGTCTTTTAAGACAGGTGGTATTTTAAGACAGGTTGTCTTTTAAGACAGGTTGTCTTTTAAGACAGGTGACCTCTTAAGACATGTGCTCTCTTAAGACAGGCGGTTGTAGGTACAGGTTTTACTATACTTTTAAATGAAAGATAGTCCAACATCCCCTTTAAGCAAAACCCTTTATCCATATCTAGAATGGTTGCAAAATTTCGCGGTCACTCAACTTCTTAGAACGTAAACAATTTCTGATTGTAATTAATGGAGTACAACTTACGTGATGTCGTTAAAAAACAAGTGAAATATAATCAGTGGCAAAAAACACGGACTAAACACATCTGTCGTCAGTTGGTTGAGTCTCAGTAAGAGAAGATTGGTTTCAGGGTAGAAATAGCAAAACAATAACTGTGATATCTATGGGAAGTGCCGCTGTATTATAACACGGCTCCATTATTAACAACAGGTAGCGCGTTGGACCACACATCACTACCACCCGAGTTCGAATCTGGGCGTGGGCATATCTATAGGGCGTTTCATATTTGACTTCGCTTCATTACCTTTGGCCGTCGCTCGGCCCATTTAGCCCACCGTGTGCACAAACGTGGCCGTAAAACATCAATCGTTATCATCATTATTAACAATTAAGAATGATAGCATAAATTGTCGAACGCTTTTATATATTCAACTGCAAACAAATTCCTAGAAATCAAATAATTCTACATTTTGGTGGTACTGTACCTACATCAGACGCCATCAATTTTTTGCCGACTACCTGCTTCAATCCAAACCGATTTTATCAGTCTGAAGCAGTCTGTTGTCCATTTAAAAAAAAACGACTGTAATCGGGTCAACCGGAACTAAATATGACGCTGACAACGAGGTCAATAGTAAGTAACCTTAATGTTGATTTGGGACGTCATTATTTCGATTAAATCATTTAAAACATACCCAACCTTTACCTTGTCGATTTGTATTTCTCGTTGAAGCCGAAGTCAGAATATATATATATATATATATATATATATATACCAATATACCAATATAGCACTTTGGCCTCATGGGTACAACGAAAGACTATTTACCTATGGGTATGGTCATCTTGTGCAAGAAGTCGCAGGTTCGTGCCTCGGTCGAGGTACTATAGTAGGAGGAGTTTATCATCCAACCAGCCAACTGGCAAGGTGATCTCCACCAAATGTGCCATGTATTTTAGATTCTAAATTTATTTAGAATTAGTCCCCTTGGCGAAGCTATACATTACAGACCATATGCGTCTCATTTGAGGTTGCCAGCCATTATTATTATTATTATTATATTATATTAAAATCTCTGAAATGTATTCATAGTTAGTATTGAACTCGTTTCTTAATGATATATTTAGGGTTAAGATAAATAGACAAACGTAACTATGAACAGGAAAATCCCAAATGATACCAACCCACCCCTCCGCTCTTCTATGACAGTTATTTAGAATATCCTCTTCCAGTGCAATATGGGGGCGCCGTCTGAAACGAAGTTAGGTACTAAGCATCATAAATCAATTTTTGCAGTCATATCACATAGAGTTTGTGATTTTGCGATTAGTTTTGTTTGCTTTCGTCGACAAATGACGGCGATTTTGTAAAAAAAAGCGTTTGTTGATGTTGAATTAAATTATATTGGGTTAGCTTTAAATTATGTTCCGCCAAGCCGATTTTAATAGAAACAGACAATCGGTTCTGCTAATCAATTATACTTTTCATCTCGAGCGATGGACGAAGATCGGCCTCCCGTATACAATATCAGAAGAGCTGTTCATCGCCATTCAAAGACGACCTATTTTATATTGATTTAAAAAAAACGAGTTTTCTAAGCATTTTAGTTACTTTCGAACGCAACACGCATCGATTTGTGTCGGCCATTTGACCGGAAAGGCAGGTGACAACCGGCGTAACACAGCCCATCAGGTTTCCTATTAACACAACCGTATTCGGCATCGCATTATGTTAGGCGTGTCCCCGTTACGGCAAGGCTTCATCATTACGGCAGCGCATTGCTGCATGGAGCTAACTACTTATTTCTGGCCTCCTTCCGACAATATTTATTGACAGAGGGCGCGACACGACCATTATGATGCGGTCGTTAATTCGCCATTCTACCCAGGACATCTCTCACCGACGTCGCCGATTAACTACCGATGTAAAATGCCGGCTAACGTTCACTGCGGCTGTGATAAACAGTATTCCGAGCGTGCTACTGCATTCACGAAGGTCACCTTTACTCAACCATCCATCGGTTTGGCTAAAAACCGATAATAAAATTACAAACGGCTAAATTCGTTGTCTTAGCGGTGTGGATGATGCTGAGAGGTGAAGTTCTAACTCAGAGGTCGAATTTCGGTTATTATCGTATATTATGTCAAGGTCGGCTTTTTTTTTAATGGATTTTCTATTTTCTGCAAAGAAACGGCTTCTGCACAAAATCCGAATATTAATATTTGCAGGTGGCCGATTACTAAACGAACCATTTAAAAGAAATGTACTTTCGTCTTTATATAATAGTTACCTATGTTTTATAACCTTTACAATTCCGATCATTTTTAATGCTATTTATAAATCGTTTACAATTTTCCGTTTATTGTCTGTGTAATGTATTTTGCGACCGAGATACAAAGCTTAAGGACCCACTCTATTGTCTAGCCTCGTCGTCTCTGGTTTAGTAATAAATTGCCATCATGCGTTATCCTACAAATCGCTTGTTTACAGATTCCGTTATAGAAATAGGCGTAACTGGCCATAAAATAGTTTACATGGGAACATGAAATTGGTTTCTATATTACCAGTTAATTGATTAATACAATCGAAAGCCATTTCGTTTGGCTCAGACACACAGCTACACCCATCGGCCTGGAAAGGCTTAGCTTAATGCGTCATTTAGACAATACGAGTGGCCATTAGGTATAAAACATTTTGTCTGTATTTAGTAACATTCATATTTACGCCAATCGTCTTTATACATTAGGACCAAGTCTACAGACGTGTTTTATTGAACTCGGGTGGTCTAGAGGTTCGATAAAATTTCTAATAACTACGATATTAAGTTACCTGGCGATAATTGACACATACGACGAAATGGCATTAATTTTACGTAGTTCGCTACCTCAAACGAGATAGAGAGAGGCATATGAAATGTATGATGTAATTTATCGCTTCGTTACGAGGACTAATTCTGAATAAATTTACAATTTGCAATGGATCCCATATTCGGGAAGAAACCCTAGCCACTTACTTGTCTAGGTGAAAAAGTCTTCCTAGCATAGTTTCATGCCTGGGATTCGAACCGTTGACCTCCAGTATACCATAACAGTTGGTTTGGAGTTCCTCCATCGAATCCCCGTCGCGATAATGGTTTCTTTATGTGCAATAAGCAGATATTTTGATGCTACGACGAATTGTCTATTATTCCTGTAAATGTAATAATAAGATCAAAATAAGATGGAGTAGTACACATAGAGAAAAATGCTTTAATAATCAGTCATTTAATAACGAATATGAGCACATATCAAATAAATCCATCACTTCTGGTGGACAGGTGAATCACGTATTTATATTATTTTGACAGTTCTCTAACAATGGAGACAGATCGTATACATTTGTCAGAACTTCTGTGACAAATGGCAGGTTGATTGCCAAATCTCTCATTTATCTTACCAGAATGGGACTCTTAGTGGAAGACGTAGAGTTGCAATAAATGTGTGAATAATGTAAAACCTGCTTCGTGTACTATCTCTCAACCGTTCTGCTTGAGTTATCAACAAATTCGCTCGCTCGCTCGCTCACTCACTCAGGAGGGAGGGAGGGAGGGAGGGAGGATAACCTCTGGACGATTAAGGAGTGATCTGAGTCAAGTCTGTCACCACTAACACTACTGCCAACAAAGAGTAATCAGAACTGCTATGAGAGAGAATTTCAGTAGTTAAGGAGAAACATTTGTTGCTTGACGATAAAATCGATTATTTGGAATTCGTGTTTAGTTCCGTGAGGTAGGGTAATATCTAGTAACAACTGACAGGTGATGTGTTTGATAGCACTTCATACAGCGCCCCCTATTGATTACAGTCTGGGCATTGACTAGCCTATGTAGTGGCAGGTTCTTGATGTCACTGATCAAATATATACAACGTCAACTCACCAGCGCGGGAAGGCTCCCCGTGACATAATCCGGCAGGCGATTGTAATCATTCCATACACAATTTGCCAATCTTCGAAACACTCAACATCGCAACAAACGATGAAGCTTTTAAAATCACGAATTTAGCGTATGCAGTTTGTTTACCAGATTTTCGGGCAAGGCTCAGCGTTACAAACAAACTACAATCGGATGTCATCGTTGACAATCAGCGTACAATTGTACCGACACTCATCACTGACAGTAAAGAGAACTAAGACAGAGACACTGTGTCATAGACGTAATGTAGTAAGGTAGCAGATATACGGAATATGTTACAAGCAGGTCTGAGCTAAAAACAAATAAAACTGATTTGATAGAAGTATTCCTTATAATAATAATAATAATAATAATAATAATAATTATTATTATTATTATATATACTATAACTCAGTAACCACTGTGTTGTAAGTGTCATTATTATTATAATCCGTTTTTAAACATATATTTGACTACTACCAATAACATTAATTATTTAACAAACCCTTTACTATTAGGTGGAGTTCAAAAGCGTCGTACACTTATAACCAAATAATTTGTGTCTATATCGTGATTTACTAGTGAAATCAACCTTTATACGATCAGTGTTTACAACATATTCAAGCGGTTCACGAAATGTCAGACTTCTAATCTCTACTGGTAAACAGTTCCACAAAGTCGGATTGCTTCGGTAAACGTAATTGTCATATGACTAGTCGAAATACGAGTACTTTGAGTAGATCCTGATTGGATGACCTGAGTTTTGGGGATGATTTTATTACTGAACACTCGTTCACACACAGGCGTTCAGGTAATATGCAATTTGTAGATTTATAAGTTGTTAATCAAATACTTAGATAGATACGTTGCCCAATCGGCAACTGATCAACTTATTTTTTAAATTCGGATGATATGACCATATGTTTGAGGATTTTTCACGATGCGAGTTATTTGACGGCGAATTATGTTATCAAAAGATATGTCATATAATACACGATTCTCACCAAACATGCTCAGCGCCTGATCTCAACGTCGACCACTGTTTGAGGATCAATTTCAATTGGCCACGACCCCTGAAATAAACTAAACCGAAAGATGTATTATTTTGTAAATTGTCGTATTTTTATAGAAAAGCCTATATTGATTTAGGCATTTTTCGAACAGTTTCACGGAATATCTACGACGACAAATAAAACATATTGTTGTTTATTATTTTGCCAGTGAATCGGATTATTTGTCGGAGAAATTCGAATTACCTCAATCGAGATGGCCAACGCTAGAAGCAATAGTTGTAGCACCGAAAGCATAATGGCAATAAACACTAAATATCTGATCACGAACTATCTGAAATCAAACGCAGAGAAAGTACAATTATCTCAGATACGTAAGTTTCGACATAATTTCTTGTTCTCCGTAAATATTTGAACTGCCTTTGTTTAGAAGAGTCTTCCCCCGGCCGGGCTATATCAGAAGGGGGGGGGGTGTTTCATCTTTCACTTCGCCTCATTACCTTTGGAGGTGACTCGGCCCATTTAGCCAACCTTGTGCACAAAGTGGCCGTAAAACAGCAACATCTATTTCTTAGAACAATTTTCGTCAGACTCACTGACATAGCTTATGAATAATCTAAGTAACAAATTGACGACTTTTCACTCGATCTTTAAAGTGGTTTACGTATTGTTATTAAAATATTATGTATTATGAAGGTACAATTACTTAATCAACAATAATGCCGACAACCCTAGTATAAATTATGTGGCAAATGACAGCTGTACAAAACGTAAACAATGGCAACTAAATCAAATTATTTACTGGCAAAATATAGCACACCATTGAATACAACTCGCCAACTATAATAGAAAAATTATTCTTGTGCGAGTCAGTTGTTTGTTTTACGCTCCCCTGTTATTTCGTGATTGGTAAAATGAACCTTTTATCGGACGGCTCAATACAACAACTACGACCGAATTAACACACAGATACCAAAGTTTGTGATAAGTCATTTTGAAAGTTACCTGAAAATGCGGTTCCCCAAAGTCATAAATGCAGAAGTCGCATGGAAGGAGTTACGGTAGTCAACACGACATATAATAAAAGACATGAAGTATTGTAACAAGTGCTTCTTTCTGCCAAGAACGTTTCTAACCCGGTAGTAGGCAGCTCAGTATAACGATCTCATATGTTCATTACTATTAATACACTGGCCAAGATTTAATGTAAGGATAAATGGATCGGTAATGAAAGATAAGACAAAATTAATTTTAGATTTTGAGTCCTCTGCAGCCCAATATTAATGATGCATATTTCTGCATTTCTACTAAGGACGAGGATAAATGTTACTCATCTGCAAGATTCAATTATCTCGACAGCGCCATGTCATCGGTATAACAGCGGTATTTAATGACGTATCGTTGTTATATGGTTCATGAAAGAGTATGCATGTTATTGTAAAAAATTAAAATAACCAAGAAATGAGCCATCCGTCAAACTATTGGAGCATAGTACTAACCATGATTGAAATCATTCAAGTGTCTTACCTAATAAACCAAACACGCAGGCACAGACGCACGCACGCAGGTTTAGGTCTCAGAGGATGTTTAGATGTTGATGTTCTGAGCCAGTGCCACTATACATATAATATGTATCCCAAAACGCACATTGCCCGTGCCAGACATCATATCTATTTCGACCCAGATTCCTTATTACACCAATTTAAGAAAGTCATGTCCTTATTACAACATCTCTTACTCTATTAGCTTTGCTATGTATAATATATAATCTGTATTGTTGTCCTCTTATGTGGTCCGGCGAAACGACCTATTAATTCATACAATGCTGATTGGTGGATTTATACGCCTGGATGCGTTTGCTACTCAGGCAGACATCTCCATTGGTATTAAGCCGCGGGCAGAGTTTTCCCCATATTGTAAGTAGTTAGGTTACATTCGTATGGAAACATTGCTGAATGTATAGCTATTATAATCCGGACGTGTCATTCGCAGTATCGGAGATCTGCCTGAAATCCGCTGTTCTCGACTAGAGGTCAAATAGATCAAGCGGATAGGTGCATTAACTTGGATCCCACCACACCTAACTACATATACTTAGGGACGCTAAATTAGGCCTGGATGAACGTTCACTTAGTGATGAACGGAAACGTATGAGGATTAGCTGTTAGGTTTGGGTAAATCATAGTATTTACTAAGGTTTGAGACAATATTTCGTTCTAGTCCAGTAACACTCCATTGGGCAGTATTGATACTTGGTATTGATACTTGAAATCACTTCACTGCTTCCATATGTCGGTTGTGTACAGCTTATCACGTGGTCAACAAACTGTAATATTAGTTAGCGCACCGAGGGCTCGTAAAAGGCCTAACCTTTCAATCAGGTTAGAGAACAACTTGCGACGCCAGACCGATCGGACGTCTTTCCATACGGTTCATATAGGTGGGATTTATATGATTATTCGAAACCAGAATAAAGCTGAGATCAACATCTGGGGGCTCGAAATGCTCTATGTATAGGTTTCTTTTGAACCGCAGAAAATTACCACTGAAACTAACTATTGAACAACACACACGTGTTATTTACTGCGAGCTTTGGCGTCAAATTATACGGTTTGTACGTGCTTCCGCTTTTGTACCTAGCCTACGTGTAGCCGCTTCCCTGAGGCGTGACATATTTGTCGCGTACGAAAAGCAGATTAGCTGGGCCCCATTGGCTGATGAGTAGCTTAAACAGATAGGTTTACGTATGTATGTATAGATATGTGAAGGCGTAGAAGATTTTATATTTAGATTGATGTATAATTTTGTTTATGCATAGGTTTGTAGAGGTATAGGTCTCAAAGGATATTTACATGTTGATGTTCTGAGCCAGTGCAACTATATATGTACCCTAACACACACGCACGTACACACACACACACACACACACGGACGGACGGACGGACATACGGGCGCATGGATGCACATACAAGCACAAACACAAAAAGGCAATTAAAGCATGCAAACTACATTGCATTAAAGGAATTGTATATGATATTACGACTACTACAGATGTCTCAAGAGAGACCAAATATATGACAAAAACAGCTTGATACCATTCTCTAGACTCAGGACACGGGAAGATGAACTATTGTCAGACAATATGGCTGGTTGTTGTTAAACATTACTTTCTCCACAACAATAATAGACATATTGCATTATGTTTAGAAAGATGACATTTCCACCCGATGAACTACATGCAATAACCATTACAGTTATTAAGTATTGTTGTTTTTGTCAGCTGGTATTTCGTAGTTTGCACCTAGATTATAGTATACGGTGTTTCCTGTTCAAGCAGAGCTTGATCGATACCATAGCAATATGCCTATAATTATTTATTTATATACGTTGTTATACATTCCTGTTTAGTATACACCAATTACTGAATATTTAGTTATCTATGTTTCCATTAATTCATTCACTGACTTTTGCATTATTTCTTGCTAACTCATATTTATTTTGGTGTTGAAATTACTGCTGGTGCTGCCGCTGATGATGCAGATTGGGGGGGGGAGGGTAAGAGGAGAATTGGGATTAGGATAGGGAGGAGAAAGAAAAGAATAGCATTATCAGAGGCGTAGACGTGTTTGTTAAATGGAGGAGGCAGCTACCAGAATATTGTCTCTCCGTGATGACACCCGAGGCGCGAATCGGCGAGAGGAGGGTTGGGAGGAGGGGGACCTGGTTCCTGAATAGAATAAAAACTAAACGACGCCATTCCTAAATGCAAATCTGTGCATTCCCCAAAAGGTAAATATATGAGTAGGTATAATCCAGAAAGAAGCATATTGGATTAAGTTATAATACCTGATGGATGCCGATTAACGGAACGCTAAACATCAGATGATAAAAGTGTATATCAGTGAGATGGGGTTTTGATGGTTATTTCTCTTCATTCACCCGTGATTACATATTAGCTAACATCGACCTTGTGTCATCGGGTTTACGCCTGACATACCCGTCAAACTGACTGATATGGATATACGTTTATTGGTTAAGGGGAGGAGATTTATCAATAGACGAGTCCAGACGCACATGTCAGTCTGTCTTACGTTGATTACCGCAAACATAAATAGATCATCGCTCTTATTTCTTACAGAGGTCAAACCCGGTGTCAAAAGATGGATGGTATATCACCGAAGTAATGAAAATTGTTGATTTAGCTCCCTGGCTGGCTGAGATCGGCATTAACAGGATCAGTACCGTGACATCACTGAGAACACCTAGGAGCAATATATATGAATTAAAAAAAACCTTTTGTGGATGGGAATGGTTTGCTGGAAAATATATATTTCATTTTATGATGTATTTATAATGTTATATATATATATATATATATATATATATATATATATATATATATATATATATATATAATTCATTCTTTTGCTCCAAAGTTTATTTCATGGTACCCAAATTAACAAATATATCTGGGAACATGATTATTAATGTCCATAACACGATGGAAGCAAATTTAAATATTTTCTAGCAACTGTATGGCGATACCTTGATCACCTCATTAAGGTCAAAGGATATATTATCTAGATGTATTACATACACGTCAACACATTTACGATGTGCACCACTGTATTCGCAAAATAATAATACTTTTTCACGTCATAATATATTGAAAAGGGTAATTTTGTGGCACTAATTAAGACCCTGTTCCCCAGATGATAAGCCCATTTAAGGAGGGCGGAACGGAATCTGGATATCGTGGTTATCGGAGGTATGGTTTATGGTCCGAAAGAAATTGACAAAGATGAAGGCGGCAATAAATCGAGAAATGTAATAAAATTATCTAAAGGAACGTGCCCCAATGAAGGTTTTATTATGGAAATATCAGCCAATTAAATGTGGGAGTTGAGTTGTATGCGGGGGGTGATCGTCTATCTAGATTACAATCAGGGATACCACTTTGGAAAATATAACCATTCGAACGTAGATTAAGGATGGCTGCAGCAATGTATGTGTGTGTGTGTGTATGTGTGTATGAATGTCTGCGTGTGCGTGTGTGTGTATGTGTGTGTGTGTGCGTGTGAGTGTGCGTGTCTCTTTGTCGTCGTCGTAGTCTTTGTCGTCGTAAAACGCGATAGACAAAAACAGGTGAGAAGTAAATAACAATTTGAGGGATCACATTGACGAAAACAAGATTATTGCGCATCTTTTCTGTGTCTGTCCTCTAATTGTGTACAGTTATCTCTCTCTACTGCTGTAGATAATATTATATTATGACGATCTGAAGGAGCCGCTGGATTTGGTGAAGTTAGACAATTAACTAAAAGATGTCTTCTGTTAGCTAACTTGCCAATCAACCAGCAATTCCGCGAATAAGTGAGTCAGTTATCAGTTCAATCAGTCAGTCAACCAGCCGTGTACTCGTACCAAATAATATACCATTTGGGTTTTCAGCCATCCCTAAAACAAGCTAACCAGCCAGCGAACCAGCCCATCGCAGCCCCAGCCAGCGAACCAGCCCATCAGCAGCCAATCAACCAATTAACCATCCGACCAGTGAACTAATCGGCCAGACAGCCTTAACTTATCACCATATTATTGCATGAAAGTCGACTGACATTACGTCAGTTCGTCTCCATCATCATCATCATCATCATCATCATCCTACAAACGGGTTCATATTTAAAGCATGATAACTATTTTATGCTTGGCTGATATTTTGATAACGTATGACACTTGATAGCGAAGGCAGGTAAATAGTGAATTAATATCATCAAAACCAGTACCATCTAAACAGCGACATAATTCATAGTTGATAATGTAAACTATTTCGTTGTTTTCGGTAAACCTTTATAATAATTAATACTAGGTGGAATTCTTTATCTATTGTTATATAATACGGCATATTACAGGGCTCGATATTAACTACATTTTATCCTTCATATTTATCATCAATATGTCGCATAAACCACACGTTAACGGAGTGTATTTCAACCAGACGGCTACCACAAAGTCTGAAGTGGTGGATACTTCAAATCCAATCAAATCAAGTACGTTTTAAACTATAAACATTAGGCGTGCGGAAACGAATGACGTCACCCTAATATATGTACGAAGGAAATGCTGATGACAGCAATCTTCCTTTTAACTGCTCAAAATCCTGAGGGCTAGGGAGTTTAGAATTGGCTCGATGTATCATCAAATATGTCGTAATGAGCAACAAAAACATTAAATTACACTGACTCACCAACTGACTGACTCACTGACTGACTACTGACTGACTGACTGACTGACTGACTGACTGACTGACTGACTGACTGACTCATCCACTGACTTACTCACTCACTCACTGACTCACTCGTTCAATGACTCAATGACTCACTCACTCGCCAATGGAGCGTTTCATCGATTTGACCCGAGAAGCTTCGATTTCTGGTACGCTACTCAATAACCGAACCATCAGCTACTATTAGTGTCCACTTATCCTCACCAATGAGATGTCCTTGGAGCCATAAATACTCTACATTCGAACAAAAACTGACGATATAAATTCGTTTTTGTTTATGTCATTCAAACCTCGTCAGATTGTAATCAAGCGAAAATATTATTATCACGTGATGCCGAAAACGAACTAATTTTATTTACGCCCGAATTTGCTATTATTGCATTAAAAATTATTATTGCATTATAAATTCGAGTTAGTTGTCACCAGTCTGGTGACAAAATAAAGATAGGATTTTGTAAAAAATAATTATACAATAATTCCGTAAATGAGGAAGTATATTAATATTTGATAGGGAAGACATTACTAATGATGTAACGCCATACTGGTCTCTAGTGGATGACGTGAGCTTTTTTGGCTGAAATTATTGTCTAGATTCTAGGAAGAGCGACGTAGTCCCATGATGGAAAGCCACCAACATGGATAAACAAATATAATAAATAAACAGTAAAGATGATTGACATTAATACGCTGTCGGGCTGACATGTCTCCCGACAATGACGTCATCAGTCTCCAATCGTCAACACCAGAGAAACATCGGCAACGAAAGACGATATTAAATCGTTCTTATATGAGAAGCTTTGTTGACCTGACATAGGCTACCACATATTGTGCCGTCAATCTTACGCATACGCTGTATTCTGTTGAGGCGTAGCCTTGGCTTCGTTTTTCGGGGGAGAATCCCCAGGCTGTCGCTTATTCGGCACAGCCTCACGCGTAGCCTGTTCTGGGGTGACCTTTATATGTCGTCGGGTGGATCTTTCTAAGGAGAAATATATCTATACGCCATCGGATCCCGATGACTTTATTGTCACAGGAGACACCGAATTATCTTGTTTTTATTTATTTACGCCCTGGTACTTGGCCTGGTGATGAATAGTCGTTTATTTATTTTAAGCGTTAATGTGCCCCCCCCCTCTCTCTCTCTCTCTCTCACACACACACCCACACACACACATACATACATGAACATAAACACGAGCAATGTCGATAGCCAGGCAGGCACGCAAGTACGCACATAAACATAATCTCTCTCTCCCTCTCTCTCGCTTTCCCTCTCTCTCCCTACCTCTCTCCCTCTCTGTCTCCATCTCTCTCCCAACTTATCCCTCTCTCTCCCACTCCTTTCCCTCTCTCTACCTTTCTCCTCTCTCTCCCCCCATCTTTCTTTCTCCCGCTCCCCCCCTCTCTCACCCCCTCTCTCCGTCTCTCTTTCTCTCCATCTCTCCCCCCTCTCTTTCTCCCTGATACCATACATATAAGAACCTTCACCCTTTTGACATATCCTGTTATTTCAAAGAGGAAATCCAGTTTTCTTTGACACTTTGATGGCTAATGACACAGCCTCTATTGTCTAACTTCCTTTCTACAATATAAGAGATAATAAGAGAACCATATATGTTATATAATTCATTTTTTAAACAGCTAACAGAGTTTGAACATATAATCATTAATGAGTGGTGGTGGTGGTGGTGGTGGTGGTGGTGGTGGTGGTGGTGGTGGTGGTGGTGGAGGTAGTGGTGGTGGAGCTGTGGGTGGTGGTGGAGGTATGGATAGGTAGTGGTGGAGGTGGTGCTGTCGGTGGAGGTGGTGGTGGTGGTGGCGGTGTTGGTGGTGGAGGTGTGGGTGGTGGTGGAAATGATGATGGTGGTGGTGGTGGTGGTGGTAGTGCTGTTGGTGGAGGTGTGGGTAGTGGTGGTGGTGCTGGCGTTAGTGGAGGTGATGGTGGTGCTTGGTAATTGTGGAGGCGGTGCTGTTGCTACTCCTGGTGATAGTCTTCAACATTTGTGCATTTTTTTTGATGTAGGTAGATCGACACTCTACCACAGAAGATAAACATTAACGACTAATAGTTAATATAGTTTAAACATCATACTTAAACGAGCTGACGAAAAAATAACTATTAATGTCAGATAATATGAAGACATTATTATTGGAAGATAATAAACGTTTAGCATCTTATTATCCTGGAACAACAGTGGAGTTCACATATAGGTTTTAACAAGAAATACCGAATACACACGCATAAATACTCACGCATGAACACACGCACGCACGCACGCACGCACATACAGACACGCACGCATGCACGCACAGGATGCGAATTAATATAATTGTTATTCGTTTATTCTCATCTGTGTGACTATTAACTTCCTGTAATGGTAAATATTTTACATTATATAACAAATGTGATGTATGTCATAAAAAGAGGAAATATTCAGGTTTTGTCGGGTTCCAGTACTTTTTCCCAACAATCCTGATAGGTAATCAACGGACCTAATTAGGAATAACATATTTTTACAGCTTTAGACGACTTTTTGTAACACTGCGATATGGACAAGTGACAAATAAATCAAGTTTTAATATACCATTAAGGCTCTGGGCCTAAATAACCGATTGTTTTGAACGGATATTTTCTATTGATTCAAGAAGGTTTATAGCGATTTCCAA